>CM070550.1:83158341-83553341 GCA_036346405.1 Phyllostachys edulis | reverse complement strand
TTGATGTCGATGGTTACGGCGGTGTCGGGTCCGGCGGTGTACGTCCTCCGGAAGGTGTGGATCTGCCGGCTGAGGTGCGAGTTCCAGTAGTTCTTGATCTCGTTGTCCGTCCGCCCTGGCAGGTGGCTAGCGATCAGGGACCACCTGTCGGTTGAACAAATCGCATCTTCCTTAGCTGCTTCTGCTGGAGATATTTACATGGCACGGTGAAAAGGAAAAGGGAAATTTACGTGTGAAGGTGACATTTTAATCACTAGGCTCTGTTCTCTATTTAACTGTGCTAGTTACTGCATGCCGTAATCATGTAGGGGGCAAGCGCATATACTCCCTCCTTTTCAAAATATAAGATGCCTAGTTTTTGCATATTTGTTTTAAAATATAATATGTACACACGAAGTTATTAAAGTTTTTCCTTGTCTATCTTTATTCATCATATTTTCTCTCTCCTGTATGTATTTATAAGTAACCCTTTCACGAACTATTATCTCTTGTACTTTCAAGATACTTATATCATAGGCAGCCAGCATAGTTATTTGATCTTGTCATTCTCTTAATTTTACAACCTCTTTAATACGGTGCCTAGCCATAATACCCCTTGTAAAAAGAAATGGATGGAGTATACGGCTGCCGAGCGTGTCCTAAGCGGACAAAGCGACAGAAAGCTCAGTGTACAGTTAAGACTTTCTAGAACCCGGGACCTCGGGGTCTTCTTCCCTCTCAAGATCCGTATCGTCAATGTCATGGCAGAAAACCATTAATACATGTGGGCCCTCCATTAAACCAGTAGGGCCCACGGACAGCGACTGGTGCGCCGGATGTACTTAACGGCCAGTTAAAGGGTTGCCGTTCACTGTGCCATGATCGTGAGCACGATCGGTGAGACAAAGACGCCATGAAAAAGCCCTGCAAACCTCACAAGAAGAACGTGACCTGGCTGCATGTCTACGAGTCATTTGTCAGAAGTTAAGGGTGAAATCCCAGTTGTCGTTTCTTCGTTTCCTTGCCATGATGAACGAAGAAGAAGGCCGTTTTTTTGGCGATTAGAAGAAAGAGGCTAATTAAGCTACCCATGGCCCATGGCTATAGATAGGCCTATAGCTTGATGGACGACATAGCTAGTACTTCACTACTGCTGCAAACAGGATACTGTCACGGTGCTGTTGCAGCAGGATACTTTCTACTACTGGAGTATATATAGATTCGTTAGTTTGAAGGATAGCCGATGTTTCGTATTTACAACATTAATTTGTCGATTACTATTATTCATCTGTCAGTTCTCACCTACGGAACAGCCGCATATAGACACGCCTAGGTAGTGGCCGGGTGGATCGATGAATCCTCTCTTGCTAATGAATTGGTTCAGGTGTATTACAGCGTGCTATTTGTTGCTTCTTCACAGTCAGCAATTTAATTGGATAGTTGAGGCTTCGTATAAAAACTGATCAGATAACATACATGGTTTTTATCTGGAAGCTCCGGATGGCATGCGCGTTGTTTCACCTGCTTGGTTTAAAGCCAAATGTTACCACCGTTTGCCACACGTCTTTTATACATGTTTGACTTTTCTAACCATAAGTTAGACATGCCAAACTTTTTTCTGGTTATGTCCTATACGTTATAGGCACAATAAGTTATGGCAAGATTCACTTATACAAGCTAAGTTGTTGCTTCAATTTTTTTTTGGTCACAACTTCAGCAATTTAGACACAAAAATTTAATAAACTGTGACACCCCATAAACCAAACAGGGTGAATCCCTTAATTACCAAGATCGAGAAACGTCTAGCTAGATAGCTAGCCGTCGCTTTTCTTTTGTTTAATTTTGAACACGAGAAAGTATCTAAACCAAGCATTTCCTCGTGTTGCCTTTCTTTAGGTAATCCAGCTTGTGTTTGAAAATTAAAGGTCGATCACTGGGATTGAGCCCGCACGATGTTACAGTAATTCTATTCTCCTTTTGTATTTCAGTGTAAAAAATTTGTATTACAAATCTACTTATCTTTTTAGTTAGCGTAATTGCCCGCGCAATTGTTCGACTAGATATTATATTACATTTGTGTTTGTTATACACAACTATAGCAAATACAATTGTATTTGTTATACCTATATAGATGATAAATCTACATCGTTATATTATGGCCCACCGAAATAGCATGTAGATTCTTCTCTTTATCTATCAATTAACGAGAGCATTTCTAGTCTTTTTAGGATTATTGTGAGATTTTCTAGCTCTCAAAACAAATGAAGTTCCTTAAATCTCACTGGTTATTCTTATTTATATAGACGTATATTTAATTATTCCTTAGAAATATATAATTTGTACTAGCTAGATAGTATGATCTAACGGTGTCTTGTGTTTAGATTGTACTTATGATTCAAGAGGGGTTTCTTTGTGATTTCTGTGCATTGGATTAGGATCCGATGGTAGGAAGAGAATATAACGATGTAGTGCTCTCTTGCGACTTATTTTACAGTCAGCTTTAATATAGAGTAATGACAAATGCGTGGGGCCACTGAGCACACAAATATACGTAAGTACGAGTTGTGGTAGATCATGTATCTTCACGATCTACAAATTAGCTGGCATGCATGAGCGCATGACGCTTGTGTAGCCTAGAAGGTTACACGCAATTAATGATTCCTAAATGGTACCCGTTCAGCTGCAGACGCGCCGTACCCTTCAGCCATCCATTTGAGTGCAACTAGTGACAAGGAAAAAAATGATAATTGACCGGCAAAATCTCAACCGAACCACCGACGTTTTAATCTGCATGACGACAACTTTTTTGTACGATCGAGATTTACTAATCTAAAAAAAACACTAACAGTTTCTCAGAGTACACGTGACGAATCCATGTTTCTGTGCTGGGTGTGTTGTCAGAGACTCGAGAGACTTTCGTACGTGGCGGTGATTCCTACGAACCTTTTTATAAGCGGACGTTCATTCATTAGCGGTCGTTCTAAAAAAAGTGAGTAAAAACTATGGGGTAGTACTAGTATAGAGCCCCGTACCTGTTCCCAAGGGTGGCATGGAGCTTGATGATGACGTCGTCCTCCTCCTTGGAGATGTTCCCCCTCTTCACCCCGGCTCTCAGGTAGTTGATCCAGCGCAGCCGGCAGCTCTTGCCGCACCTCAGCAGCCCTATGTACGAAACAACGGCACAACAGAAGCGCATATACCAACATGTTAGTGCCAGATAGCTCAACTATAACCAGCAGGAAACAAACAATACAGAGTACATATATACGTCCACATACACGCACTTGCACACGTATATGCATACATACACACACATGAAGTGAAGTGGTACACAGAAGGTAGCGTATATAGTATACCTGCATTCTTGGGCAGCGACCTCCATGCGGCCTCGCCGTGCTGGGCAATGTAGTTGGCGAGTATCTCGTCCTCCTCCGCGGTCCACCTCCCCCGCTTCAGCCCCACCTTTTCGCAGCACGGCGCCCTCCCCATTCGCGCGATACGATCGATCGGTCTCGCCGCGCCTGCGCTCGCGCGGTGCTTCCCAAGTAACCAACCGCGCCGTGCGAGCAGCCGGGCGGGCGCGCGATGTAGTGGTTAGCTAGCACAGCGCGCTGTACGCACTCAGAGCGCGTTCGCTTCCAAGGGAGTTGGTGAGGGACGGACGGCGGACGGGTGGACTGATCGATCACTCGGTCACTCACTTCGTGTGTAGTGTTTCCTCGGGCCTGGATCGTGGGAGAGCTAGGCCACGCACGGCGAGGCACGGCGCTATAATATAGTAGCAGAGCGCGCGTGGGGTGTAGGTTGGTACGTACTCCCCTACGTGGGAATGGCAATTAACTGGCTAGAGTAGAGACGAGAGGCCGTGTGGCTGCAGGCGAGGGCACGTGGACGCCCGGCAGCAATGTGGGCGCCGTGGCGCAAGGTCTCACCACCGTCCCCTTCGTGGCCTCGTGAGCGACCACGTTGTCAGGCAATCGCTGTATACACCGGCCGGCCTCTCCGGGAAATAACTTCTGGGTGAGGCTCTCCCCAGAGTAGTCTACCCCTTTTACACACATATTCTATAGTAATATCTCACATGATCCAATGATGGTGCGAGAGGGGTCTCACGGATGCCCTCCCCCAGAAAATTCATTTCCGCCTCTCCGTATATAATATGAAGTGTTACCACTATTGATGCTACGAGAAGTACGTCTATGAAACCTATAAGTAATTTGACACATGTACGATAAGATGGGTAAATAATTAAATTAATAAGATCGCTGTCCGTGCTCTAGAAGTAAATGAGCCACATGCATCACCTGCAAGTGAACCTGAAGACTTCTAACGTGTGCCACGACTAGGGGGTGGATATTGAGCTAGGTAGTCGTCTTACTGAGTTTTTCCCGAAATTGACACGGTTTAATTTAATATCATTTTATCTATAGTTTGAAAGTATTTTTTAGAACCAAGCTAACGAGCCGAGTCGAGCCAGAGTGAAATCCAATTTCATTCGAAATTGACTCATTTCAATGTTTAACCAAATAACGAGTTTAGTTGGAGCAATTTTGAACCGAACTAACGAGCCTTACTAACGAGCTTTTTTTTCCACCCCTAGCCGCGACTGATTGCTGGCTGCTTGTGTCGTGACGTCATTGTGCTCCTAGATGTTTCGATCGATCGCACCCTTTCGGCCGCTTAATATATAAGCAATGTTGTTTGCACACAGTGGCTGGACAGTGAGACAGGGTTGACGAGGATTCTTGACGGGGTCAATATTTTTCGGTCAGAGTCAAAGTCAGAGTTTCTGTGAAAGCAGGGTTCACTTTACAACGGTTATGAACCTACGACCTATTGGAAATATGCCCTAGAGGTAATCATAGAGATGATTATATTTCATTATGTTCATTATATTGGATAATATGTTATCTTGTTCCTAGAATAATATTGTTAATATTGACTATCAAGTATGTGACTTAATTGTGAAACTCTATATTTCTACGATAATTATTCTTATACGTTCCCTGGTCGAAAACATATGAGGACACATATGAATAGACTAGCATATGTATTGGTTGATGACTATGTTTCCCAGGTCATGGATATAGAGATGTCAAACCAATAATATGGACACATGTTAGAGAACATGATGTTGGATTAGACCCACCTTGAGACACTATTGAGATTGTTATGATTCTATGTGTCGTTAGTTGATCTCAAGCAATGATGATGTATAATCCTTAGACCTGAGATCAGCATGGTTGCCTACATGTGTAATAGCACTCTTAGGGGTTGCCAAACGCTACTCCGTAACTGGGTAGTTATAAAGGTAGCTTTCGGGTATGCTATGAAATATGCAGAGGAATGTGACTGGTCGGATATGGGATTTGCCCCTCCTAACATAACAGGAGAGATGTCTCTGGGCCCCTCGTTATGGTCGAATAAAGAAAGTGCATGGCCATGCCACTAGTAGTCGAAGTGTTCGACCATGTAAAGTAATCCGACACTCGATCGGGAAAGTATCGAACAGTCCATGGATGACACAACATCTCACCTGGAGTTTAACCAGACATCGTGAGGTAAAGGAAGTATACATGAGTAATGCTTAGTTCGAGCGATTCTGAATCGTCATTATAGAGATCTGGTGGTCGAGGCTGGTCGAGCGTAATCACAGAGTGGTCGTAAAAGTGAGTCGTCGTAAGGAGTTCTGAATCTGAGCTGGTCATATAGAGATAGGACTTGGTCATAAGTGATGAGGACCTGGTCGTAGATCATATTGCATTAAGGTTTGTCCGATATAATTTATGTGTATTTGGGAATCGCTATGTTCTACTAGGAACCGCTACGACTCGTGGTCGGAAAGGGTTTCCGAGTCACAATCGAACTACGCATAAACCTAACGGGTCACACACTTAATAGGTTGGAATAAACCAGTACGAATACGATTCTTCAAACGTGTTCGGAAAGGATCCGTCACGAGCACTATATAAGGAGATGCATGAGACTGTTGGGAGGTACACGTGAATCACCACCGAAACCCTAGTCGCCATCTTCCTAAGAGCTCTGCCGTGCGACTTGGTGCTAGTACACCAGCATTCGGTAATTCCTTCCCTGGACGTGTGGATACCATAGAGGCGCTACTACGACTGTTGCGCTTGAGGACGATCCGCGATCTTCACAAGGAACTGCAGAGGTTGCTGGTGGAGACGATCGACTCGCAAGGATGCTGGACGATCGACTACGACCACTACATCGACGCGCTCGACGTTGGACCAAGCTGCTCCAACCCTTCTTCAGCTGCTCTGCGCGTCTGGTTGTAACGATCTATGATCATCTACTTGCTTGGCTTCCTGGTTTGCGTGGTAGAAATTTTTGTTTGTAGCTATCGTAGCCTACCCTGCGACCCAACACGACCAATATTAAAAGGAAGTCTAATCACTTTTATTACGGCCATACCAGTTTGAGTTATGAGACGACCAGTCATGAACACTACACGACCAACTATATGGTTTGGGCCATCCCCAACCAGCAAAGTGGTCGGGAACATGGTAGTTTCTCACGTGACTAACGTGAGAGTGGTTATTGGTGCATCTGGCAACTTACGACAGTTGGTTAAAAGACGTGATAGTTCAAGACTCAACGAAGTAATGTGTGTAAAGACATAAGGGGCCTTTAGCGGCATTAACTACCACCCCCTTCAATAGCTATAAAGGGGTAGCTCATGTAATTACAAATGAGTTCTGATAATGCTCTCTGGATAATCTCTCATATCGATGATCTCTTGTAATCTCATTCTCATTGTGTCCACATCAATAAAGGTCTCCATATTTCGATTGTGCTCTCATATCATTTTCCTGGTGTCGGTGTTTTAGGACCGAACTTATGTAAAGATTGTTTGATTCGGGGGTTCCTCTAGGCTCAAAATCACACAGAGATGGAGACACGGGGATTTTAATACAGGTTCGGGCCTTCTCTTGGGAGAATAACAACCCTACTCCTGTGTGTATGTATTGAGTATGCTGAATTACAAGATGGAGCCAAAGACTAGAGTTTTGTACTTTTGATGATCTCTGGATCGCCCCGATTGTCCTGATGATTCTGCCTTTTATACAGTCCTCAAGGTGTACCGTCGCGCCTCCAGTGTAAAGACTGCCTTAATGTCCCAGATTATAGAGCCGTTACTGGAGGTTATTATGGGAGTAGTAACGTTCCCATGCTGCCAAGCAGTTATCACCATAACAAAGGAGTTAAAAACGTGCCATTATTCCATAGAATAACCGCGTAATTTACTGCCCATATTTTGAATATGGTATAGAAGATTCCCTGATCGACTAGGCCCACATGTCTGTACTTACAACCAGGTGGTGGTCGTAGAAGATCTTATGACCACAGACTGATCGTAGAAGAACTTACGATCATGGGATAGTCGTAAAAGGATTTACGACTATAGGGTAGTCGTAAGAGGACTTACGACTACTAGGTGGTTGTAGAAGAACTTACGACCTCCAGCTTCTCCCTTATGGCTATTAAGGGGTATACTCAAGAGTTACATGACGTCATTATTATCCATAATATGAATTATAGATATATAATAATATGAGGATTGTTATATCCTCGTCATCTAGCCCCCCAGCTTAAGCGAAAATAACTTACTTAGAGAAGGAGCAGTAGATGGTCTTACGATCAATAGATGGTCGAAGGAAAGACTCTTCGACAAGTGTTTCATTCGACCAGAATTTTACTTGGTCAAGAAAGTTGTGGAGTAGTCTTGCGAATTTCACTTGGTCAAGAAAGAGATGTAAAGACTGACCTGATTTCCTCGAGCAGACAAATTTAAGAACCCCAATCGACTCCCTTATTTCTGTCTGTTGGAGTGGTTCTCGAAGCGGTGGCAACCGTTGGGTAGCCATGTCTTTTTAACCAGCGTGCGATTATAAATATTCACCATGGTGAGGATAAGGTCTTTTACCTTCCCCCAAATTGCTCTCGCTATTCAAGCTTTCGAGTTCTCCGCCGTCGACCAAATCGAGCCTTCTTCCCCAATCTTTGCAAATCCAAACCTTCAGCTTTCGGGAGAAATGGCCGGAGCCGCTTCCCAGTGGGTCGAATCGGAGATGGATGCGGCCAAAATCAGAGCTTTGGTCGACTCCGAGAAGATCCCGAAGGAGAAATTTGTGAAGTGGATTGAGGCCGCTAGGCAGCATTGGTTATCGGGGGAGATTGGGCAAATCCCCGTTTCTAGGCATTTTGTGAGTGTGGTCTTCGATTGCCCGTTCATCCTTTCCTCACATTGGTACTTGAATACTTCCAGGTGGAGTTGGTGAATCTTGTTTCCAATTCTATCACAATGTTGGGGGGTGTTCGTGTACCTGTGTGAGGCCTACCTGGGGATTCTGGCTGATTTGGAGTTGTTCCAGATTACTCTGTAATGACTCGACTAGTCGAATTGCCGTAGTCGATCTCAAGCTCCACGACGGGAAGTCGAAGGAGTATATTCAGATGTTTGCCCGGTCATCGTGGCTGGGGTGGAAGAAGAGGTGGTTCTATTGGGAGATAACTAATGAGGACAACCTCTCCTTCGCCGGGAAGCCGGCCGAGAAGGTTTCTTCCTGGGATGCGACTCCCAAGGATCTCAGTCGAATCACCCCCTTCATTCGAGCTATTGCAGACTTGAAGGAAGAGGGGCTCACTAGATGGCACGTGGTGAAGGATTTCATAACGCGCCACATCAGCCCTCTGAAGAAGAGGGCTTATCTAATGTGGAGGTACTCTGGGTCGAAAGACCTGACCAGGGACTACGAGGAGGGTAAGTAAACTTTAAGCTTAGCTGTCTTTCTGTTATTTTCGAAATTGGCTTATTGAAGGTTCTCTTTTTCTTGCAGACCTCTCACAAGAGGAGATTGATGCTCGGGTCAAACTCATCTGTGAGAAGCCCCCAGCCCATGTGGTGGCGCCTCCAATCTTGGCTGACTTGTCCCCAGATGACAAGGTGGAGCACCTAAAGGTAATCGAGAGTTGATTTCATCTTTAGGACTTTGTAGCCATAGAAGAACTTATGACTGGGTATTGATCGTAGAAAGGCTTACGATCAGGTTCTGGTCGTAGAAAAACTTACGATCAGGGGGTTGTCGTATAAAAGCTTACGACATGATGATAGTCGTAGAAGAACTTACGACTACTTTATAATATCTCTCTTTCTGATTTCTGCAGATAGTAGGCATGGAGAACCGTTAGGACGACGAAGAGGTCGAACTGATGGTTGTCGGTGCAGCTGCAATAGAGCAGCTTGTTTCTCCCCCTGCCAAGAGGCGTCGGCTCGTTAAAGCCGCTGATAAGGGAGGCTCAAGCTCGAGTTCTTTTGATCCAACTAGACCCTTCGCAAAATATGCTGCAGATCTGGTTGCTACAACAGAGATTGCGGCCGGAGCAGTTGAATCTCTCAAGCGCAAAGCCCCCAAGACTAAGTTACCCTTCTATTATGACAATAAGACTTTCGTAGTTTCTGCTTCCTGTGGCTTTGTCAAGCGACTAGAAAAGGAGAACTGGAAGATTTTTATATCTTTTGTGAAGAAAACTGTTGCGCCAGCAGTACCTATGGTTGAGGGTAACGATGTCCTTGAGGTGGTCGAGATAGGTCCTGACCGTCCTGAGAGCCAAGAGGCTCAAGGAGCGATGGTGCTCGATCAAGACCCACTACCAGACATGGTCGTGGTTGTTCCTCAACTTGAGTCTTGACCAAACGTGGTTGAGAAAAAGTCGAAGAAACCTTCCTTAGGGAGAGTCTTTTCCAAACTCAAGATCAAGTCTGGCACTAAGAGGTATGTAAAAGAGACAAAAGTGTAAGAACAACATTTACCTTTTACTTTTTACTACCTAATTGTGCTCTCCTTTTTATGGTTTCAGCCCGGCTTATCTCACCATCAAGGACGTTCCTGTCAAGGAACCCACTGCTGTTCCTCCGGTAGATGGGGGAATGACAGTGGCGATGGTCGAAGGATCGTCCACAGTCCGAGTGGCGGAAGGTGTCGTTAGTGCTGAAGTGGCTACGACTAGCGGGCTGGTCGTAGGACCAGGGGTGAAGATGGTGGCAGTGGAGATATCCGGCCATGGGGGTGAAATATCCCTTCACCGTGCTGGGAAGGAAGTCGCTGCGGATGACCTTCCCGGTTTCCAAGGCCAAGATGCTGATGCCGCTACCTCCAAAGGAGAAAAAGAGTTCGAGCTCTTCGATCACTCCTTTGGGTTCTTCGCTCTAGCCACCGTTGTGGGCTCCCGCGCGTTCAGATCTCGTGACCGCGTTCCTTACCCTAAGGACATTTCCAACAGAGGGGACATTTTCGATGACGAGCGTCTCGAAAGGGTATGGTGGAATCGAGTTGATGAGATCGATGAACTGAGGAACCCCATGAGGGTGGTATCTTCTTTTGTTCGGACTTCCATGAATGTAAGTACCTGAAGTTTAGTATTTTCATATATGCCTTTTCACGCTTCTTACTGCCTTTCTTTATGCAGAATTTGTTGGAACATATTGTCGCTGTTGCTGAATACCACAGGCAACTTGTCCAACTGCGGCAAGATAAAGCGCTACTCTGCGAGCAGGTGGAGAGGTGGTAAGTAACTGCTTTTCGTAGTCTTTTATGTTTCGACCACTCACATAGTACTTGCGGGGCTTGTCGTAGAAGATCTTACGACTAGGTGCTGGTTGTAGAAGAGATTATGACCAGGGTTTTATCGTAGAATGACTTACGACTAGATCTTGGTCGTAGAAGAACTTACGACCGCTTGTTTGGTGCTGACGTCCACTCTTTCCCTTTGCAGGTTTAAGAGTGACGAGAAGACCTTAGCTGATTCTCTCGACTATGAGAAAGCCGAGACAAAAGAGCTAAAGGAGGAGATTGAAGACCTCTAGAAGAAGCTTTAGGAGGCAAACTTTGCAAACCAAAAGTTGTAGAGACGACTAAGCGGTAAGTGTTGAACTTAAGACCGCCTTCAACCTTCTTTTCTTTTTCTGAATCTTATTTCTTTTCAGAGAAAGACCAAAAGGTCCAGATGTGGGAGCAGCGCTACCTCAAGGACACTGCTGCTCACGCCAATGAAGTTAAGAAGTTAGATTCTCAACTAGTTGGTAAGCAAATCTTTACCTGCGATTAGTTGTGTTTTCCTCTCGAGGTCATTTTATCGGACTGGTCTCATTCTTTTAAGAACAGGTAGTACAAATAAAACGACTCCACGAGGCTTCGACTCACAATCAGGAGGAAATAAAGGCTTTGAAGATCAATCTTCAAGACAACGTTTCACTTCTGAATAATGTACTCGGTGGGCTTCATGCTGAGGGGATTACTCCTCGAGATGACACACTGTCTGCCCACTTAAGTGCCATTGGCGAACAAGTCAGAACTTTGCAAGAGTTGGTGACTACCCTGAAGGCTAACCAATTCGATTCGATAAAGGATGCGATCAAAGAGGAATAAGATTTGTCTTTGGAAAAACTTAAAGCCCGTGATCCCAACATTAATCGCAACTTTGTCATAGGCGACTTAAATGCCTTACTGAAGCGAGGCGGAGCGATTAATGATAACACTGCAAATTTATCACGAGGCGATCATGGAGGTATGCAAATAAGATCTCCTTCGCCAGAGCAGTCTGCACCAAAGTCCTGAGTCCTATAAAGACAATTTTTTTTTTGTTAATGTTGATATATATATCCCTTTCTTTTTCCTGAAAATCATCTTATCGAGTAGTTAGTAACTCATAAGATAATGAATGGAAAAAAGAACAAGACTAAAAATTGAAGTCAAGTTAATAACTTTATTCTAGCCCCCGACTATTTGCTTGGTTTATTTAGATAAACCGAGTAAATAGTGTTTAAATGGGTTTTCTAAAAGAGAGAGGTTTAACTAACTTGTTGTTTTTCGATCACGATTATCATGCACTGGTCGAAAGAGTAGGAACGAGTCGACACTAGGAAGTTCCTTCTAGTGGGCAGGACCACGTGCAGAGAGGAAATGCTTCGACTAGGTGATGTTACCATCTCCGACCAGAATAATCAAATTAAGAATGGTCAACTTGAGTTAGATAAACGTCTGGAGCTCTTTTAAAAAATTTGTTCTACTTATTTCAATGCACTCAGTAGGTTCGCTTTGGTAGCAAGAGTTAGAAACAGGATGATGCTAGGAAGTTCCTTCTAGTGGGTAGGACCATGTGCAGAGAGGAAAGTTTTCGACTAGGTGTTGCAACTTCCTCTAACTAGTTAAAACAAACCGAGTTTACCGAAAGTAGTCGAGCAAATTTAAAAAGTATACTCGGCTTAATTTATTTTTCAAAAAGATGAATGGAGAAATAAACTAAGGTACTAAGAGTTGGCTTGACATTATTTTGACCTTGTTTTGAACCCATGTTCTTTGTGTTGGTAGCAAAAAGGAAGGAATGAGTCGACTCTAGGAAGTTCCTTCTAGTGGGCGAGACCACGTGCAGAGAGGAAAGGCTTCGACTAGGTGATGTTACCATCCTTTCGACCAATGTAAAAATGAATTGGGTACTAGTCGTAGGATGTCTTACGACCAGTGTATTGTCGTGGAAAAACTCACAACTAGGAACTGGTCGAAGACGGACCTTCGACTAGGGTATGGTGGAAATAATTGTCAAAGCACTACTCAAAGTAAAACAATAAAGATAGAAGGAACCTGATGCTTTATTGAATGGTTGGTCATTTACACGTAGAATTTGCGTAACTGGTCGATATTTCAAGAATTAGAGAGAACCCGGCCGTCTTCCATTGCCAGTCGTACCGAACCTGGACGCATAACTTCGACCACTGTGTAAGGACCTTCCCACTTGGGGGAAAGTTTGTTCCGATTAGACTGGGATTGAATTTTCCTCAATACCAAGTCACCTCTGACAAGAAGGTCTGCGAGGTTGGACCTTACGATTGTAGTATTTGCACAGGGCTTCTTTGGTAGACCATTGAGCGGATTAAGGCTTGATTTCTCTTTTCTTGAGCGAGTTAGTGTCATCCTTGAAATTGTTCTTGGTGAGTCATTGAAACTCTCGACCCTTGTTGACTGATCTTTAGTTACGGCGGAAGCATGGCCGGCACCCAAAACTAGGAAAAAAAGGAGTTTACTTTGTTGCGGACTAGCGGTCGTCTGGTGCCCATATCTTGAGGGTAATTCTTGTACCCAAGCCCCCGAGCGCTTATCAAGATGGTCGAAGACTCGAATTTTGATAACATGTATTATTTGGCCATTAAAGCTCGTTCATTGCCCATTGCTTTGGGGATGGGCATGCGGAGAATATGAGCTTAGTACCCAACTCGTTGCAAAATTCCTAAAATTTTGCACTCGAAAATTGTTTACCATTATCTGTGATTATTCGACTTAGGACTCCAAATCGAGTAATCACGCTTCTCATCATGAACCGTTTTATGCTTCGTTGTTTTCGATCCGAGTTCGGCCGATCCATTTTGTGAACATATCAATAGCCATAAAAAGGAACTCAAAACCCCCTAGAGCCCGTGGAAACGGTCCTATGATATCGAGACCCCAGGTGACAAAAGGTCAAGATAGAGGAATTGTTTCTAATGCCTGAGGCGTTTGGTGTATTTGCTTGCTATGTAACTGGCATTGTACATATTTCTTAACCAACTCTTTGGCATCGTAGAGAGCTATTGGCCAGTAAAATCATTATCGAAAGGCTTTTTCGACCAACGTTCTATAGGAAGCATGAGTTCCACAGATGCCCCTGTGAATGTCGTGAAGGAGGTTTAGTCCTTCTCTCTGCGGTATGCATCGCATGAGTACCCCTTGGGTGCCTCGTTTATAGAGGACTCCTTCGACCAAAGTATACATTTTGGCCTTTCGGGATAAACGATCTGCTTCGAGATTGTCATCGGGTACGGAACCCATTTGAAGATACTTGTACATGGGATCCATCCAAGTATCCTCGTATTCTAGAGAGGCTGTCTTAATAGGAGATATCTCTGGTGTGTCCACTATAGATGGCTTCTGGAGTTGCTCCAAGAAGACTCCCTTTGGTACTTGTGATCGGGAAGAAGCTATTCGAGTAAGTTGGTCAGCGAGGAAATTATCCTTTCGAGGGATGAATTGTACCTTGAAACCGAAAAAATGCTTTTCAAGCTTTCGAACCTCCGATAAGTACCGAGACATGGTTGGGTTAGAGCACTGGTACTTTTTTCCGACCTGATTCACGACT
Organism: Phyllostachys edulis; assembly: GCA_036346405.1. Taxonomy (NCBI): domain Eukaryota; kingdom Viridiplantae; phylum Streptophyta; class Magnoliopsida; order Poales; family Poaceae; genus Phyllostachys; species Phyllostachys edulis. Next base: position 83,539,169 of record CM070550.1, on the reverse strand, counting down.
AGTTGAGAGTCTCCTCTCATGAGTAGTCGTTGAATCGCGAGTGCTTTCGCAGTTCGTATACCAGCTAGTAAACTTTCGTATTCTACCACGTTGTTAGTGGCCTGAAAGTTTAACTGTATGGCATACTTTAAGGTCTCTCCGTTAGGAGATTCCAGGACCACCCCAGCCCCCGAGCCACTTAAAGTAAGTGACCCGTCAAAGTACATCGTCCACTGGTCGTGGGTATCGTATTGGGGATCCTGAAAAGGTTTAGGATTTGTCCATTCGGCAACAAAGTTTGCCAAGATCTGGGATTTAATGGCCCTTCGGGACACAAAATGGAGGTCGAACTCCCCAAGTTCTACTGACCATTTAGATATGTGTCCCGCTGCTTCCCTATTCTGGAGGATCACTCGCAAGGGAAACTCAGATGGCACAATTATCTTGTGTGTCTGAAAATAATGCCGCATTTTCCTTGAAGACATGAGAAGGGCATAGAGAAGCTTTTGGACTTGAGGGTAACGCTCCTTAGGTCCATGCAAAACTTCACTTACGTAGTACACTGGTCGTTGAGCGTTTTCACGTTCTACGACTAATCTTCGCTCCTCGCTGTGGCATGGCGACTAGATAAATTAAGAGTGTCTCTTCATTTGGGAAACCGAGCAGAGCACTCGTGAAGATATCTCTTGACGTCCTCGAAGGCAGCATTTGCCTCGTCCGACCACTCGAAACCCTCGTGCTTCCTTAGAAGTTTGAAGAAAGGTAGTCATTTTTCTCCTAGACGTGCTATGAAATGACTTAAAGCCGCCATACACCCTGTGAGCTTTTGGACTTCTTTCTTCGTGGTTGGAGGGCGTATTTGAACAATGGCTTTTATCTTTTCAGGATTTGCTTCGATCCCTCGTACAGAGACCAGGAATCCAAGCAATTTTCCCGAAGAGACTCCAAACACACACTTCTCAGGATTGAGTTTCAAGTGGTGTTTTCTATGGTTGTCAAATGTCTCCTGCAAGTCTGAAACATGATCAAGCCGTTTGATGCTTTTTACGACTAGATCGTCAACATAGGCTTCCAAATTTCGGCCTAGCTGAGGTGAAAAAGTCGATTGCATCAAATATTGAAAAGAAGTGCCAGCATTTTTTAGACCAAATGGCATTTTGACATAGCAAAATATACCAAATGGAGTAATAAATGCGGTCTTCTCTTCATTTTCTAGACACATATTAATCTGATGGTAGCCAGAATATGCATCTAGAAAACTTAATGTTTCGCAACCAGCAGTAGAGTCAACCAACTGATCAATACGAGGTAAAGGGAAATCATCTTTTGGACAAGCTTTATTAAGATCAGTGAAGTCTATGCATATTCACCACTTGCCGTTAGACTTCCTAACCATTACAGGGTTGGCCAACCACTCTGGGTGGTCGACTTCTCTTATAAAGCCTGCTTTAAGTAGCTTGTCCAATTCTGACCTTATAGCATCTCGTCGATCAGGGGCAAATCTCCGTAATTTTTGTTTTACGGGTACTTTGTCAGGCCGTAGAACTAGCCTGTGCTTGATCACTTCCCTGGGGACTCCGGGCATGTCGGATTCTTACCACGCGAAGATATCTGCGTTTGCTCGAAGGAAAGTGATGAGGGCGTCTTCCTACTTAGGGTCGGAAGTATCCCCAATGCAAATAGTTTTCGAGGGCTCCTCCTGATCCAGGGGAACCTCTTTGACTTGGTCGTTCGGCTGGGGGTGACTTTAGGAAGCGAGTGCTTGGTCGAAGGCGCCTTTTTCTTCTGGTGGTATCGACCCACCATCTCGAGGATCGGCGGTCACACGTATCGCCATCTTCTTATCACAATGAATTGTGATTACTCATTTGGGACCTGGCATCTTAAGACATTGATACCCATAATGAGTTGCCATTAAGAATTTTTACCAAAGCTGGTCGTCCGAGTATGGTGTTATATGCCGCATCGAAATCGACCACATCAAAGGAGATCTTCTCCGCCCTGAAATTACTTGGTGAACCAAATATTAAATGAAGAGAAACTTGACCAATGGGTTTGGCCGAAGACCCCGGTATAATACCATAAAATGAATATCTTACCGGTCTTACCTTGGTCCTAGGGACTTGTATTTCGTTCAGGGTGTTCGTAAACAAAATGTTAAACGAACAACCACCATCAATCAACACTCGATTTACTCGACAGTTGTTGATGGTGGGTTCGACCACGATCGGAAATCTACCCGATCGAGTCAAAGGGATCGGGCAGTCAACCTTCTCGAAGGAGATGGTGACTTCCGACCACTTCGGCAACTTATTGACAGGTGGAGGGTCAATGGAGTTTACCTCGCGTTCAACTGCCTCAAGCTGTCGTTTTGACTCGTATGCCGATGATCCTCCAAAGGTGTGCTCGATAGTGTGCTCGGGATCTTGAAATGGCATGTCCTCGTTGTCGTCCGACTGTGTACGACCACTAGCTTGCCCTACCTCCTCGAGAGTAGGAAGTGGTCCTTTGCCGTTGTAGTAGTCCTCGAGCTTTCGTTGGAAAACTCGGCAATTGCGAAGGTCATGTCCTTCCTTTTTATGAAAAGGACACCACCTAGGCTTATCGGTCTTCCATTCGGGGCGCTTACCTTTGCCTCGATCGGGGTGTTGTTTGGCAGTTCGTGGCTCTTTATCGCTTACGGCTAGGACCTCCTTAGAAGTATTGGCTTGAGGCTTTTGGCCCTTTACCTTGTTCTCGAATTTCTTGGCCTTCTTATCCTCTTTCTTGCCACCTTCGCCAGCCTCCTGAGGGTGCTGGTCATCTCAATCGATGATTTTGGTCCACTCGACTACTTCATCAGCAGTAGCATACCGATTAGCCATCTCGAAGAGTTCGACGATAGTAGCAGGAGGATTCAAAGCGATGTCCTCCTTGATCCTTCTGCTGCGGACTCCCTGCTTGAAGGCTCTGTTAACAAATGAGTCAGAAACCACAGGAATCGAATTGCGAACCTGACTGAAACGCTTGATGAATTGGCGTAGTGTTTCGTGGTCGTTTTGTCGTATCCTGTGTAGGTCGTCCTCCTTTCCGGGGCGATGGTAGGTGCCCTGGAAATTGGCTAGCAATAGATCGCAGAGATGTTGCCACGAGTAGATCGACTCGACTAGTTGGTTTAACAACCATGATCGAGCAGACCCTTCGAGCATAGTCGGAAGGTAATTTGCCATGACGCGCTCTCCTCCTCCTACTTCTTGGACAGCGGTTGTATAAATCTAAAGGAATTCGTTGGGATTTTGAGACCCATCAAATTTCTCCATGTTCCATGGTCTAAACCGCAGCGGCCAGTGAACTACTCGGAGGTCAGGCGAGAATGCTCGACATCCGGTAATTACGTCGTAACACATCCTTTGTAAAAAAGAGGGGGTTGACATCGTCAGGTGATCGTACTCGACGATACCCAGCAACAGGTGAATCTGACTTATGGTAAGTCTCGATCCTAGGAGGGTAATACTCCTCGTACTCTGTCCGCAGTTGCAGACCTCTCGGTCGGAGTGGTGAATGATCACCTCTCCTAGGAGCTTTATGATCATCAGGTGTTCGAGGAACTCTTTTTCGGTTTGGGGAATGATGCAACTTGCGGCGACCCTCACGTGGTGAGTTATTCGAACGACTGGAAGCTGATGGAATTGTATTGCCACGACTTCCAACATGATGTCGGCGGGGTCGTTCGAGCTTGCTCATCGTGCTCCGTAACCTTCGTGCGATCTCTTCAGCGAAGAGGTCGTAGCCAGGCGCTCGGGCAAGTTCTCGATATGGGTTCTCGAGCAGATCGTTGATATGCCGAAGTTCCTAAGCTTCTTACGACTTGTATTGGGTGCGCCCAGGCAATTTTTTTTGAACCACAACTCGTTTCCGTCAGATTGTTTCAGAATCATCCATACCTGATCCTTGAGCTTGCTTAGTGAAGTACGATGATCTCGAGAATTTCCCACACGCTCATCAGAGTATTGACTCTGTTCATTGTCGGAGGTGTCCTTGTCATCGCTACGAGCGGTCATAGGGTGTGAACTTCGGGGAGCGTCCTCAGCCTTGTCTCTAGGAGAGTTATTGCTACCTAATGGCAAGACGAAGACCTCCCGTTGATGATCTCCACTTGCGCTAGAGGCCTCCTTGCTTGAGGAGTCGTCAAATGACACCATCTAGCGACTTGGAGTAAACCCCTCCAGGAAGGGGAATTTCGGGTTATAGCCGTCTCCGTCCGCAAGTGAGCCCTGCGTTGGGATGGTTGAACTCGTAAGAAGAGCATGTTCGAACGCATCCTTGGCTGGGCTAACCAGAGGGAGAGAACCACCAAGTGCTGATGAAGATCCGGAATTATGACATCTAGGAGTTGTCGCGCCAAGTCGGACTATCTTAGGTGGACTTGAACATTTGGAGAGGGAACCCTCACTATGCCCTGAGTCTGCCTTGGGACAGCCCTCGTTGTGGTTAGATTGACCCTTGCCCTCTGAGGAAGCTGGTTCCCCATCTGGACGTATCGTTGTGGGGGATAAGGATCCCTCCTCAACTCCATCGGTGGTAAAGTCTCCTGGAGAAAGATCTCCAGGGGCAACATCACCATCGGATGATGCATCACTCGGCTCATAGTCGAAACCAGCATCTATGTCAATATCTGCGTAATCAGCCAAGTCGAACTAGTTCTCCTCGTTCCACTCTCCTGCCATGAGAGCATGAGAATTGGAAAAACAAAGGAAAGCTGATGACTCAAAGATCCACACGGTCGGCGCCAACTGTCGGTGTTTTAGGACCGAACTTACGTAAAGATTGTTTGATTCGGGGTTTCCTCTAGGCTCAAAATCACACAAAGATGGAGACACGGGGATTTTTATATAGGTTCGGGCCTTCTCCTGGGAGAATAACAACCCTACTCCTGTTTGTATGTATTGAGTATACTGAATTACAAGATGGAGCCAAAGACTAGAGTATTGTACTTCTGATGATCTCTGGATCACCCCGATTGTACTGATGATTCTGCCTTTTATACAGTCCTCAAGGTGTATCGTCGCGCTTCCAGTGTAAAGACTACCTTAATGTCCCAGATTATTGAGCTGTTACTGGAGGTTATTATGGTAGTAACGTTCCCATGCTGCTAGGCAGTTATCACCATAACAAAGGAGTTAAAATCATGCCATTATTCTAGAGAATAACAGCGAAATTTACTGCCCATATTTTGAATATGGTGCGGAAGATTCCCTGATCGACTAGGCCCACATGTCTGTAAGCCCTGTCGATTAGGGACTGGTCGTAGAAGAGCTTACAACCAGTGGTGGTCGTAGAAGATCTGCCATCCAGCTGGAGCTCACTATTGTGATGTTCTCGCATCCTTACCGATGGACAAGGAGAACACCTTTGATCTTGTTGACTATGCTGACCTCATGGACGAGGACTGCGTCCCTGAGCAGGCATGCAAGCGCAATTTCTACCTCGAGTAGGTTCCTAAGGGAGAATCTTCGCCGCTCACAACCCAACCCGATGGGACTGAGACGGCAGAGATGCCGCTGCCGCCCCAAAGCAATTCCGAGGGCGACTACATTCCTACATATGTCTTAATTGGAGACAAGTCATCACGATGCCAATACCATGGCGATCGATGATGATCTCATTGACAATGTCAATGTTGATGTTCTGGCATAATCATCTCCAGAACATCTACTCCGAGATCTACCCCTCCTCTGATGAGGACGGGATGCTCTTACCCTCCATTTGATTTGAGTTTCGTGCATGTGCAGTCATCAATACCAACGAGACCAACGAGCAACGAGTGACATGTGAACAACGTGAGGCCTAGGAGCAGGCTGAACGTTTGGAGCAAGAACAATGCAACAATCAACTCCTCGCCGCCAAACAGAAGGCAATGGAGGAGACCCGCTGCCAGTACCACGATAGCATGCTGGGGACATCAGGAGGCCTATCACCAACGCGAGTGGCGACCAGCATCTGCCAACTACGCCCCAGGTCGCCTTGAGGACGACAGTAAGAGATTTAAATATTGTACCGTCACCTTCGTAGGCAGAGACTCCTGTCGACTGTGTTCACATACTTTCAAGTGCCATCGATAACCATCAGACGAGAGAAAACAAATGAACAGGACCTTTCGGTCATTCGTTCATTGGTTGCTGACCTACAAGAGGCTGTTGTCGAAGTACATAGCATTTCATAATCTTCAAGGTCTCATACCATTTCTAGGGCAGACCACTCTGCCTCTAGACATTGTCGTCATGGCAACAACCACCATTAAGAAGATAATCCGCCTTAGCGGAGCGTTTCACGGGGTAGGCCCAGCTGAGCGCTCTAACTGTGGTCATAGACGACCTCGTTCTCGTGATAATCATGATGAAGGTCATAACGTTCGACCACGATTAGGGCCATACACAGGGTGCAAGACTTTCTCACCCGGGTTAAAGAGAAGTTACTTGGCCCTAAAAGTTCAAGTGAGGACATCTGAAAAGCTTTTATGGGACACATAATCCCTCAGAATTTCTCCGAATCTACACTATCACCATCCAGGCTGCAGGCGGCGACGAAAAAGGTAATAGCTAATTACTTACCCACTTTATTAAAAGGGTCTACTTAGACATGGTTATTCAACCATCCGAGAAGTTCTATTTATAGTTGGAAAAATTAATGCTATGCTATTATAAACAACTTTAAAAGTTGTTATACTAAGCCAGGAAAATATGATGATTTACACCGTCTTCATTAAACTTCCAGAGAAAACTTACTTCAGTTTATTAAAAGGTTTGTAGAAGTACACAATACCATTCATAACATTACTAATGATTATGTTACTGGAGCATTTAAATAGGCGATATAATACAAGAGGTTCACAGAAGACCTAAACATCCACCAGCCAAGAACCGTGTCAAAATTATTTGACATGGCTAATCGTTACTCTGTTGCTCATGAAGTTGTGGAGTGGAACCGTACGGTCGATATGGGCCATACACCCCCACAACCAGGTTTGGAAGGTTATGATAAGAAAGAATTCAAGAAAACAACCAAATTTGATGACCACAAAGGCAAGGCTAAAAATAAAAACAAAATGAGGCCTGCATCAAGGGAGGTCGCTGCCATTGAGCAACGCTCAACCTACAACAAGGGCAAGGGTCCATGGAGGAAGCAAGTTGGTCGTTCAAACGACCAGTTTGGATCTAAGGGCTCTAGCGCGACCAGCAGGAATGGTCATTGGTGCCTGTTATACAGCGTGCCTGGTCATGATTTGTGTAACTACCGTACCTGACAAAAACACATGGATGAGTTCTACTCGGGGTAAGGGGCAAATGCCCACACTACTCGAAAGGGTCTGTTGCTTAGCGATCAAAAAGGCAGTTTAAATCAAGTTATCAAAAGTGGTCGGACGTAGTCTTGACCTTCAACAAGAATGACTGTCCAAAAGGTATGTCTACACCTCATAAACTTCCACTGGTCGTTGCTCCTATAATGAGTAATTGCAAAGTAGGAAGAGTACTGGTCGACAGTGGTAGTTCTTTAGACTTATTTTTCATAAATGCTTTAGATGGGATGCAAATATCTCATTATAAAATAAAAACTATCACAATTCCTTTCTTTGGGATAGTACCCGCTCATTGGATAACACCTATTGGTCAAACAGTGTTACCAATAATATTAGGAGATTATAATAACTTTTGAACCGAGTTAATCACTTTCAAAATTGTAGATTTTGTGTCAGCATATAATGCCATTTTAGGTAGACCATCACTAACTGAATTCATGGTAGCTACTCATCATGCCTACCAGAGTATCAAAATTCCTAGTCCACAAGGCGTAATCTCAGTGCAAGGTAATCATTATACTACACTCAATTACGACCGTAAATCTTTAGAGTTTGTTGATCAGTTACCATTAAGAGATATTAATGACGCAGAAAGCCAAGCAAGGCTGAAAAATATGCAAAAGCAGAGTGACTGAAGGCAATTCCTCAACCAAACAAAAAGTGAAGCAAGTCCCACTTACTCCCGACAACCAGTCCAAAATAGTGTGGATTGGGTTAGGAATGCAAGAGAAATAGGAAATCGAGCTTAATACCTTCCTACGGGTAAATGTAGATGTGTTTGTGTGGAAACCATTCAACCTGCTTGGAGTCCCAAGAGAGGTAATCGAGCATAGAATAGCCATATGGCTTGATAAACGACTAGCGCAGCAAAAGTTATGATGATTCGCTAATGGTCATCAAGTAGCCATTCAGCAAGAGTTGGAAAACTCTTAGACGTTGGCTTCATTAGCGATGTTCACCCAGATTGGCTTCCGAATTCGGTCATGGTCAAGAAAACAAATGGTAAGTGACGCATGTGCATTGACTTTACTAATTTAAATAGTCTTTCTTAAGGATGATTTCCCTTTACCCCGCATTGACCAATTGGTCGACTCAATCGCGGGATGCGAATTGATGAGTTTTCTATATGATTACTCATGCTACCATCAAATAAATAAGGCAAGAAAAGATGAAAAGAAGAATTCCTTCTGTAGGACCGAATAGGCGACTAGAGGCGGGGTGAATAGGAGCACGCTCAACTTTTCACAAAGATCAGATTCAACACTAATCTCACTCCAATAGCTATGAAGCTATGAAGATCAATAAACAAGTACAACAGAAAACTTGTATTGAATCCAATCTACCCCAAAGCAAAAGATCAAATCAAAAGGCTCAACTCCTATGGACGGTCAGAGACCGGCGGCAAATGGGCGGATCGGGTCGGAGGTCGATCGGCAAGAATCAAGGCGGTCGACCCGGGCGGCGACCGACCGTTATAGAATCGGTCTGACCAGACCTGACGATGAATAGAGCAGACAGCCCGAAAACCGAGACTCAAATCGATCTAACTTTCGATCTACACGACCAAACTCCACCAAACTTGAGACACACCTTCTCTAAGATATTAGGAACCTATTCCAATCAAGGATCGTGAAGATCCATGCAAAGTTCCTATCTTTTTCAGTTTGAACGAAAGGTGCTTCAAAACCAAGTTGAAATCGAAATATGATCTAACGTCTTGCTCGTGGGTGATTGATGATCAAGATGATCCTAGATGTGTTCCCACATGTCACAGCAAGCAAAATCATGGCAAGAAACAAAGAAATCTTGCGGATCAAAGAAAGACTCAAAATCACCAAATAGAGAGAAGGAACGCAAGGAGACTCATCTTTGAGAAATCATGCATAGATTGATTTGAGATTGAGAGGGTTTACAGCCACTCCATCCAGGAGGACAAGAGCTCAATCTATGAGCACACACTCAACTCATCTCTCTAGAACACTTAGCCTCGCCTTTGCTCTCTAATACCCTAAAACAAAACTAGGGTTTTCCAAATGAAGTGCTTAAGGGTGCTGGACAGTAGCCACCCCTATTTATAGTGGAGGCCTAGCTTCTAGAAGAGTAAACCCTAATAGGCTCCCATTAAGCCCACACACAAACGGGTTACACACACATATTTTAAAGCGCCGTCTTCATCTCCTCTTGACCTAAACCACTTCTCCATGCGTCGTCTCATGCCGTGGTTTAGTCAAAAGGTTACCAAGGCGGTATTTGGTGAAATTACCAAAATACCCCTTCTCGATCCTTCTCCGAAGACAAGTCCAATCTTGGTGAAGCAAACGCCTGCTTCGCCATGTGTAGGTTGATCAATGGCTCTCATCATGTCAGCAAGTCTCTCCCGTCAGCTGGTAGCACTCGCACAGCACCGACAAGCACACAGCGAAACAACAAACAACAGGACACTGATGGCAGTCAAAACCGGACCATTTGTCGGATAAACAGTAAACAACTACAAGCATCAGACCAACAAAAAATCTACTCACAGCAGAAGAAGAAAAATGGCAATCATTAAAAGCGCCCTGAGACTCTTGATTTTCTTGGTCTCTGAGGCCCGCCAAGCACCGATTTTTTCCGGGATGCAGCGCCGACAAACTCTTGGTGGCTGTTTGCGGACTCTCCAAGCGCCGCCACCGGCTACTTTTGTACCAGAGCTTCAGTTTTTTCCCGGGCTGGACAGAGCGTCGCCGGCAACTCCTTTTTCACTGGCCGCCACCAAGCTCCTCATTTTTGTGTGGACTCCATTTCTTTTTTTCGGGGGAGCAATCGGCGCTACAAGCAGCCACCACTGGTTGCAAATTTTTTTCAGGCTCAGCAAAACAAAAAAACTTCAAAACTGCACATGACTTCCGATCGCTCCAATCAAATCAAAGACAAACATCGCTAGCTCTAAGGCCATCAACGATTTTCTTTCAATCGACACAACCACACCGCTCACTGGCCTCTGATCTTGTGGACGGCATTGCACGCACATCAACGAAATAAAAGAAACTGCTGCCGATGGAAGCAAAGGACTAGACACCGAGCCAAAGTAATAAAAACTCAACAGGAACCGCTGGCAATACAAGCCAAGAACCCGGACGCTACCAATATGACAGCCAAATAAAAAAAAACTCCAACAACACATCAAAACAGTGAACAACGATGATCTACAGGATGCAACATCATATCATCAGTGGATGAGTCCTCTTAACACGTGATGCAAAAGCTGCCCCATTCTGATTTATCTGTCTGCTCATAACTTACAAGCGAACGGCAGAGGCTCAGATGTTTCTCCTGGAGAACATGCCGTCACCCAGATCCGGTTTTTCCGGGAGGACACCTACAGACGCGCCGCCATAAGGCTCTAATTTTTCTCACAGGCGCAGTCAGGAGAGGCCGCCGCCACTACCTTCTATTCTATGGCAGCACGAAGAAAATATCTAATCTCAATCCTTATATATGACAGCCACCAACCCTAAAACCCTTTTAGAATTGGGGCTTCTAGAAGATTAAACCTAATGTCCCATCCAAAAACCTTTTATAGGGCAGCCTCTAACCCTAATAACCAAATGGGCTTCCGTTAAGGCCCAACAACAACGGAACACACACGCACGCAAATTAAAGCGTCGTCTTCAATTCTCTTGACTTAAACCACTTCCTTTGCGCCGTCCCGCGTCGTGGTTTAGCCAAAAGGTTACCAAGATGGTATTTGGTAAAATTACCAAAATACCCCTTCTCGATCTTTTCCGAAGACCGAGTTCAATCCAGTCGAAGCAATCGCCTGCTTCGCCACGTGTAGGTTGATCAACGGTTCCATGTCGGCAAGTCTCTCCCGTCCGGATTCCACTGGCACCATAGCACTTGCACCGACTCCTGCGCCGCTTGATCCGACCAGTCGCACCGAACTGCCCGTTCGGTCATCGTTGTCCATTCTGCGCCACGCTTGAGTCAATTGACCTTACCCAACATCCTTGATCGTTCTGGACCTCAGCTCTCCAAGCTTAGTCCCGATCCTCCTCGCCGTTGACCGTCTTTGACCTGCAAGCCACCTGCACAGCAATAGACAAGCAAACACGAATCCGAGAACAAGTTCTTCATAACTTGACCCACGTTAGTGAAAACATGCAACATGCAACACATATGCACTATAGCCTATGAACTCAATCTATTCAAAAGCCAAATTCCCAAAATGGCTAAAGATCAGCCTTTTAACTTTGCCGAAAACACGTGAAACTTCAAACCAAAATCAACATTGCCAATTGTTTCATCATCCTAAGATCGTGGGCATATCCCCATGATATCCACATACCCCTTCTCGATCCTTCTCCGAAGACGGGTCCAATCTTGGTGAAGCAAACACCTGCTTCGCCATGTGTAGGTTGATCAACGGCTCTCATCATGTCAGCAAGTCTCTCCCGTCTGGCTTCTGCCGAAACCACCATGGCACTTGCACCGACCTCCGCGCCGCTTGATCCAACCCGTCGCACCGAACTGGCCGTTCGGTCACCTTCGTCCAATTTGTGCCATGCTTGAATCCATTGACCTCACCCGACATCCTTGATCGTTCTGAATCTCAACTCTCTAAGCTTAGTCCCGATCATTCTTGCCGTTGACCGTCATTGACCTCCAAGCGTCCTACACAATAATAAACAAAGAAATTGATTCCAGGAATAAGTTCTTCACAACTTGACCCACGTTAGCGAAAACATGCATTATGCAACACATATGCACTGACGCTCATGAACTTGACCTATCCCAAAGCCAAAACTCCAAAATGGCCGATGAACAGCACAAAATCGGTCAGACCGCCATTCAATGGCCGGTCTGACCGAACCTTGAACACCGGTCTGACCGCCAACCGGTTTGACCGCGCCTTGAACGCCGGTCTGACCGCACTTGACCAGACAACCTTTCAACCTTTGACGAAAACGCGTGATCCGACAAACCGATAACGCCATTGCCAATTGTAACATCATCCTAAGATCATGAGCATATCACCATGATATCCACAATCCCCCCCTTGATGAACACATTGGCAATCAGCTCAAAAATGCAAATTGGAGGTTTGAAATGAAAAGAAACTCGCATTTTCGCACAAAGGCACAACTTGGTCCAAATGAAAGAGAAAGCAATGAAAATGACCATGCTGACTCTAGAATAGCATAGGCAAGTGAGATAAGGCAAAAGAAAGAAAGAAAACTTCAATTTCCAAAAAAATTCAAAATCTCACTTGTGGTCCATATGAAAGAACAATTGTTCAATTTGACCTTTGATCATTGTGAGGATGCAAGAATTGCAATTCAAGTTCACAAGAGGCAATAAGACCAGAAGAACGCAAATAAGATACTCCCCCTCACTATGATCCTCATTTTCTCCCTATTTCTTCATTTTTACCATTTCTTCCTCTTTGATAATGGATTCATTGTCGGACCCGGGAACGAAAGATCCCGAACCCTCTGTGTTCATACACCAGTCCAGGATTTCCGGTGTACACAATTACAAAAATGATAACATAACCAAACCTCGCATTTCATTAATAGTAAATCAGAGTTCGATACAATTGGGCATGAAGCCAAATAAAGAAGTAAATAACACAGCGGAAATAAAAAGATAGTAGTAGGCCAGAACGATCCGCCACAGGCAATCGTCTGGGGGCGTAGCCTAGGCATCGGTGTCCTCACCGTCCTGATAGTAGTCTTCTCCTGAAATTTTGTTGCATAAAGCAAGTATGAGCACAACTACCGTGCTCGCAAGTTACACCCAATATGGAATTGTAATGCATGCATAAGGTAAACAAAGGACATTGGCAGGTTTATTTTGCGTAAAGCAGCAGTTTAATTTAAATAATCATAATAGATTGCAAGGCCATTTTCATACATTAATTAAAATCATATTTTAAATGACAATTGAATAATGTGGATAACCTCCAAGAAAGGTGATGGATATCCTCCAATCACAATGGCTAACCGCCCAATTTTTCCCACAGGACTATCCATCCTGAAAACATCTGTTGAAACCATTTTAAAACCAAAAACAAGTCTAACTCAAAGTGGCTTTGCTAGCATGTTCATGATCATGACGCGTTATTCAATAGTTTTCTACTCTGCAGAGTTTGTACAGCTTTACCCACACGAGATATTATACCCTTTGTGTCGGCCAATCCACGCTTCCTAAGGCGTGTGACAGAGCAAATATCACAAGGCCGTTACAATGATCTACCCCACAATACTCGTGCCCGCTAAGGTTTCGCTTCCATTGACTAACCATCCTCCGGAGCCCCTCTTGCGCCATGTGGGACTACTGTCTAACCAACACCCACTCATACAACATGGCACTAATATCTATGAGGTATCCCAAATTATTAAGCCAGTCCTTCCCATACAGACATGTGGTGGTACGTTGTGGCATAGCAAAGGAACGCTCAAAGGCGGTCCTTAATTGACTTGGGCGTCTTTCAAATTAAACCCCGGCTTTAATCCTAACCAGATTAAACCCGTGCATAAACTCCGCACCCACCTTTCATCCGCTACACCCAAGTCCAAACCATCTTTATTTTATTTAGTAAAACCACCTTTACCACAACTCTATGGTAAGACAATACCATAGGTTCAAGTTAAAACAAGTTTGTAAAGATTTGGCTAAATCCTCCCCAAAATCAAAATCATGGTCTAAGCATTTGCTAAGCATTTCCAAACAGTTTATCTATGGGGACAAGGGATGACATTTCAATATCCAATATTGGCCATACAAGGACAAATGGAATATCTAATCATTTAAACAGAATTTAAAATACTTGAATAAAAGTATGCATGCACTTAATAATTTGAAAACTGAATTTAAATAACTTTAAAATAGTAGGTGCAAGATGATCAAAGTATAACTTGCCTTCGCTGAAGTCTTGAAATTCTAATTCTTGGAAGAATCAAATTTTTAATCGTCAGTAATCTAAACGTGAGAATACGACAATCAATTGAAATTTAATAAAAACAAGACAATAGTTTAACTAACTCCAAATAAAATAATTATACTTTATTTGGCTAGATAATAATTTTAGAAGACTTTATAAGTCTGAAACACTAAATTTTGGAATTAGGAAATAAAAGATATGAATTTTACAAGTTTAAATTCTAAATTTGTAATTTAAATAGTTTTAACTTAAAAGAGACAATTTAAACTAATTCCAAATAAACAAATTTTAATTTATTAAGCTAGATAATCTTTTTACAAAATCTTAGAAACTAAATTCACAAAATTTGGAGTTGGAACTCGAGATGATATGAATTTTACAAATTTAAATCTAAATTTGGATTTTAAATGAATTTCTAAATTCTAAAACAGAACTAAAATGAACTCCAAATTGAATAATTATATTTTATTTAGTTAGATAATAATTTTCTAAGAATTTAGCAATTTGAATCATCTAATTTGGAACTAGGATGAATAAGTTATGAATTTTACAATTTAAATCCTAAATCTGCAATTTAAAAGGATTTCCCGAATTATTTTTGTAAAGGAAACTCTAATTATTAAGCATGGTGACGTCAGCCCTGAGGTTTTCGTAATTAAATAAATAAAATTAAAATCGACAAAGGGACCTCGTGTCGAGACACATCCATGTGGACTTGGTCCACTGCTTGGCTCACGGCGGGTGCTACAAGACCGACATGGCCGCCACGAGGCGCCACGTGATTGGCATCGGGCGGCGCCGAGGTGGCAAAGCCACGAGGCCGATTCCGCCATACTCGGTGATCACCTCGCCGCGCTTACGCGCCACTACGAGGGCGCGCGAGCATAAACGAGAGAGGAGAGTCCGCGAACCCATGCTTACCCTCACGGCGACGCAGGACCGAGGCTCGTCGGCGTTGAAGTTTAGCGCGGCGCGACGGGCGCCGACGAAGAAGGTGCTCCAGAGTGTCTTGGGCAACGGCGCGCGCGCACCGTGTTCGCGGTGATGTTGCGATGTCGTAGCCGAAGACGGCGGCGACGGAGCGGCTCCGACAGTGGCGCAATCGACGGTTGAAGCCTCGGGAACGGCGGCGATCCAAACCTCGATTCCGGCGAGCACAGGGCGTGAGGGGATGGGTGAGTGGTGGCGTTGGCCGTGGTGAAGAGAGGCGCCTGCTTTCCTTTGTAGAGGTAGAGGCTCCGAGGCGCGAGGGTTCGTGGAGGTCGTGGCGCGCCGCTGGCGGCGCCGGCGAGCCGCGCGGAGAAGAGGGGAGAAGGGGTAATGGGGGCGGTTGAGGGCGCCGAGTCTCGTCGGCGTCCATGAGAGGAGAGAGGGTTGAGGCGGAAGTAGGAAGCTCCCCACGCCGAAAATGGCGGCCGGTGGTTGCTTGTTGAGAACGTGGGGAAGAAAGGAGGCGGAGAAGAAGGTGGGCGGCGGTTGGATGCGAATCGGTGGCTAAGAAAAGGGCGTGAGCGATGCGTGGCGGCCGGATCTCCATCCGACGGCCGCGAAGTGAGGGGGCAGCAGCAAGGGCTATTTTGGGCCGTGCACGTAGGGAGGAGTGGGCCGAGCTAGGGTTTCGCCCAAACACCGCTGGGGTTTTTTTTAGTTTTTCTATTTTAAATAATCTGTTAATTCCTTTTAGACTTAGAAAATAGTAAAAGAGTCCAAAATTCTACAAAAATTCTCATAAATCCTTAGAGACATTTTAGACTTAATAAAATTATTCCCAACTTAAACTTGATAATAAATTTTGTAATTAAATTATTTTAGCTTTAAAACATTTAGGAAAAAGCTTTTACAATTTCAGAAAATTCACAAATTCAAATAAGTTTTAAACTTTAACCAAATTTGAAATTTTGGGCTGTTACATTCATCAAGGTGCATTGAGGAAGATAGAGCATGAATGACATGGAACAACTGCAATTAATTCATTTTAGCAAAGGGAGCCATAAAAATTATCCAAGAGGACTCTACAAGTATTACACCAAGCCATATTATGTGCAGAAGCTATTGTAAATCATGGCAAATCATATATAGCAAAGCGAAAGCCAGATGAATAATAATCTGAGATTAAATGATCGTTTAGTATGACTAGGTGTTCAAGATCATACTTTAGCCAAATGTATCAAAAAATAAGTCAAGCCATGCCAATAAACTAAATGGAACCAAGAAGCTATAAAAGAGTCAATTTAGAGCGCTATGAGTTCAATGTTGAATCAATTTGTTCAAGCACTTTTAAATTTAGCACATTGAGCACTTGCTAAATTTTTTTTATTGGTTTTATCTTAGCAAAGCAAGCCCTGGACTAGGATCCATCCACATCTGCCTCCTAAGCTTCAACCAATTTTCACAATTTGTTTTGTTTTTAGCCATGTGCTAGATCTCAAGCCTTGCCGCGACCATCCCAAGCAAGAAGCTTAAAAGAGTGATCTAGGTCATCCAAAACTCCCCCTGAGTTCATGCCTAGTGCAATGGCAAGCCGTCTCATGAGAAAGAATTGGTGAGATCAGTTTTTTCGCACAGAAGAACTCATTTTTCATTTTCTTAACTTAGGAACTAGCACAGCTCAATCTAACACTCAAATTAGATTCAAGACTCAACTTAGCCTATTTGACATGGCATGAATCATGAGAAGATCACTATAGCAAAACTAGTCATAAGATCCAACAAATCATGTTTTAATTCAAGTTTTTCACATTTAATAGAGCTAGCATGGCAAAAGCTAAGCTACACATGGAAAGTTATGATAAACCTAGCAAACTAGCACAAGACATGGCAAGGTATAAAGCATGAAATCATGTCACACAAGGATAATAATCAAGGCTCCGTGATTTTATATTACAATGCAAGTTGCTGATTTTAAAATGCAATATGGTACAATGAGTGCAAAAGAGCCAACTCCCCCTCAAAACAGGCCAAGAGGACTAATAACCCCCCAACTCTCCCCGCAAAGAAGCAAAACGAGAAGAATCAAGAGCCTTAGTGAAAATATCCACAACCTACTGCTCAGACTCTACAAAGTGAAGCACAACATCATCCTTATCTACATGGTCTCTAAGGAAATGATATTGAATGTCAATGTGCTTGGTCCTAGAGTATTGCATTGGGTTTTTGGCAATGTTTTTGGCACTAGTGTGTCACAGAAAAAGTTACACTGTCCAAAAACAACCCATAATCCCGCAGAGTAGACAAGATCTAGAGAACTTGAGAGCAACCATCGGTCATAGCTACATACTCTCAAAGAAAGGATCAGGTAAAAGAGAATTGCTTCCTAGAAGACCGAGAGATAAGAGAAGTGCCTAATAAATGACAGGTGCCAGAAGTACTCTTCCTATCCACTCTACACCCCACAAAATCAGCATCAGAAAAAGCTCGAATGGAAAGAGCAGAATCAGAAGAATACCAGAGTCCAAAATCAAGAGTGTCCTAGAGGTACCTGAAGATGCGACGCACTGCTTGACGATGTGAGGCATGAGGGGAAGCCTGAAATCGAGCGCACAGACACATAGCAAACTGTATGTCCGGCCTCAACGCTGTGAGGTTGAGGAGGGAGCCAACCATGCTGTGGTACTCCTTCTGGTCCATGGGCTCTCCATCCTCATCATGATTTAGCACGGTAGAAGTGGCAATGGGAGTAGACATCGGCTTGCTCCTTCCCATGTCGAAGCGCCGAAGAAGGTCCTTTGTGTACTTGTTTTGATGAATGAAGGTACCTTCTTTGAGTTGCTTGACTTGAAGGCCAAGAAAGAAAGTCAGTTAACCCATCATGCTCATCTCGAATTCCCGCTCATAGAATCAAAACTGACACCAAAGCATGAGAAGAACCAACCAATATGATGTCATCCACATAAATCAACCAAGACAAAATCAACGCCATGCTCGAGAGTGAACAAGGTTTTATATACCAATCCCATTTTGAATTTATTTTTAAGCAAGAAACTCTTAAGCCTATCATACCAAGCTCTAGGGGCTTGCTTCAATCCATACAAGGCTTTGGAGAGCTTAAACATATGGTTTGGGAATTTGGGATTTTCAAAACCAGGGGGTTCCTTGACAAAGACCTCTTCTTCTATAAAACCATTAAGAAAAACACTTTCACTACTACAAAAAGGCTAATACTGGACGCCTCATCACGCATTTGTTGACCAAAACCGCTTCAGATATATTCAATCACGCACGGTTATGGCTTAGAGACCGCTCAGGCATCGGGCCGCGCTTAAAACCGCTCGTGAAGAGAATATCACGCACGCTCATGTTGAAAACCGTCAGTGAAGTGATCACGACGCTCAACAAGAACCGCTCGTGATATTATTAGTATCACGCACGGTTCTAACAATAACCGCTCAGGATAATATCGCCATGACTCCACGGTGAGTTTCTTCATCGCCGGCGCGCTCGTTTGCCGCCATCCGCCGGCCCCGATGCGTCTTTCATTGCATCGATCCGCCGGCCCTCGATGCGCTCTTCGCCTCACGCCCGAATTTATTCCTTGTTTTGTAAAAGGATCATCCGCCATCCAAGATGATCATCCCCACATACTTATAAAAAACAGAAATGGTCGCTCTTCCTTGTCGCCGTATTGATGGCCTTCCGCCGCGACTGCACGAGCACCTCTCGGTGTAAGTTGAACCGCATCGCAAAAGAACACCGCTTGATCAATAGTGTCTTCACTCCTCCGCCGGCGGAGAATTTGCCGGGCAGTGACGGCCACCTTCCGCCGCCTTGACATCCTCCTCCGCCGTGTCTTCCGGTGATCTCCCACTTTCGGCGAAGTTTATCATACATCGATGTAGTCCTCCAAAACGACGCTGCACGCCTCTGTGAGGCTTGCCGCCACTTGGACTGTAATCGAGGCGCAGCGATCGAGTCGACTGTGCCGAGACCCTCAAGCAAGGGAAGAGAGCCTATGGGCTCAATTCTTCTTGGTTCAAAACCGAGGGTCTTCGGAGACACTTAACGAGCGCCACAACAGTGGACGATTTCAGCTTCGTCACGATGATCGTGAATCGTCCGATGCCGACACCGCCGCCTATGAAGTATTGTAGATGGAGATAGCACCTACCTCCGCCACTAGAAAAACCTTGTTTAATTATAGGTTTCGCTTTTTTAATATAAACATGTAATTTCTTCATGTCATGTAAGTGTATATACAAGATAAATATACTTGAGAAAAATTATTTCACGCATAGCCCATTATGGAGCCGCTCAGTGATATAGATATATCACGCAGCGGTTCTATTATGGAACCGTCGTGATATTATTATCGACGGTTCCATAATAGAACCGCTCGTGATAAGTCTCTTTATAAGTAGGAGCTAGCCCGCCGCCGCTAGGGTTTGCGCCTAACTCGCCACTCCCAGCCGCCTTACTCTCGTCCGCTCCCTCCCGCCGCCGCCGACGCCGCTTATTCTTCCTGTTGCCGACGGTTAGAGATACGGTGACACCGCAAAAGACACTCAGACGATAAGAGTGTATTTTGCGTTGTCACCGCAGCCACAACCACGGTGACGCCCAAACTCGTCACTCCTCACCACTGGTTTTGCGCCCGCCCTAACTCCGCTCCCTCCCACCTCGACGCCGCCGACCTGCGTCGCCGACGCCGCCCGACCCCTGCGCCCGCTAGGGCCTCGGCCGCTTTGCTTTCCCATCCTCCTCTATTCTCCTCTAGATCTATTAGCTTAATGTCTTTGTTGAGTTTGATTTTTATGCATGAGCCTTGTTGTGTCATGATGTTTGTGTGATTTATACAAGGTAAAGGAAATGGATGAGGGTTGTGCCGGTGGTGGGTCGCCACCGTGGTTGCGCTGCACTAAGGTCCTCTCTGCCTCTACCCCTTGCTCGTGGATGAAAATGGCTAGCTAGTGCTCATGATGGATGCCGAGGGCTACTATCGGTGCGGTGGGTTTGGACACCCTTGGTCTTGTTCTCTTGCCGATGAACCGCTTCAATGATGTTAATAGTCTTATGCTGAAATTGAATTGATAATTAGTTCATATTAATAGTCCTCTTGCTGCGGTGATGTAATGATGTCAATAGTCTTATGCTGAAATTGAATTGATAATTAGTTCATATTAATAGTCCCTTGCTCGTGATGTAATGGTGTCAATAGTCTTATGCTGAAATTGAATTGATAATTAGTTCATATTAATAGTCCCTTGCTCGTGATGTAATGGTGTCAATAGTCTTATGCTGAAATTGAATTGATAATTAGTTCATATTAATAGTCCCTTGCTCGTGATGTAATGGTGTCAATAGTCTTATATATGCTGAAATTGAATTGATAATTAGTTCATATTAATAGTCCCCTTGTTCATGCCGGTCAAGTTCTCCTACCGCTATGCATTGTGCACGCCCTACCATTCCATTCATAATCTCTTCTCTATAAAGTCTCCAAGCAGTGGCTGCTTGTGCCATTAAAACCGGCATCATATATATATTATATTAGGGCTGTACATTTTCAAACCGAACCGAACAAACCGAATCAAAAATACCGAACCGTACCAGTCAACTTGGTTTGACCGGTATTCGGTATTCGATACGGTATTCAAAATTTTGTTTTTTCGGTATTTCGGTTTTTTCGGTAAAAACCGATCGAAAACCGAAAAAAACCGAAAATACCGAACCATGTTGCAACTTCTCTGCTCAGCTCTGGCTCGGGATGTCGCCATTGCGGCGCCGCCGCCCATCACACTCCACCGCATACCGCCGCCAGAATGCCGTTGGTCTCGCTTTCGCCGAACACATGCAGCAAGCAGCAGCGCTTGTTCAAGTCTTGCAAGACGTGGACCCCACCACCACCTACCCACCATCACATTCACCATTCACATGCATGTATGGCGAGCTGCGTTGGATGTACCAAAGATGCGACCATGCACCATGCACATGCAACAGCATATGAGGCTATGAGCAGTGAGGAGCGCCTAAGCCCAATCGCAGAGTGCATCGCTAAGCTAACTCCTTTCTGCTTTTTTGGCTTAATTAGTTAATTTGCTACAACGCTGCTGCTTGTAATTAGCCAACTTTGGTAAATATGGTATTTACCGATACCGCATCAAAAAATTTGATTTACCGAAACCGAACCGTATTTTTAAAAACACCAGATTAATCTAACTAACAATACCAGATTTATCAGATATACCGATTTAATTTAACTGAAAATACCGAATGAACACTTTATATATATATATATATTATTAGGACATCTGACAGATTGATGTTGAAAAGTGGCGTTGATGCACACTACTTGAATGGCATCATGAAGAATCAACAATTCTTGAGCATAATTGTCTTTAAAGCCAACAAGAACACCAAGCAACAAGTTGAGAATTCTTTTGAAATATGAGAATGGTTGCTTGGTGTTCTTGTTGGCTTTAAAGATGATCATGCTCAAGAATTGTTGGTTGCTAATACATGATGCCACTTCCTACCGGAGTACTCACAAGATCAACGACACTTTCAACATATAGCTTATCGCCCAATCCGTAATTGGATGTCCTAACGCTTCTTTGCATCCATACTTTTTAAACTTACAGGCTCAATGAGGTTGCCCGTGGATACCGCCTCATTCTTCTCATATCAAGGCGGACGATCCCCCAAAGTGGTCAGACTACTTAATAATATATATATAATATATATATGATGCCAAATTTAATGGTACAAGCAGCCACTGCTTGGGGCTTTATAGAGAAAAGTCATCACAGACGGTTTTAGCCACAAACCGTCTGTGATATGTACTTATCACGACGGTTTGTGGATGAAACCGCTCGTGATATTATTATCGCAGACGGTTTGAACCACAAACCGCTCTGCGGAAAGTATACATCACAGACGGTTCAAAATCGCTGCGTGATGACCTCATGTCATCATCGACCCATAAACTCGACGGCTCATGAAACTGCTCGTGATGACGTTTTTGAACCGTCTGTGAAAGCCTTTTCTGTAGTAGTGTTTTGACATCCATTTGAAAAAGCTTAAAGCCCTTAGATGTCGTGAAAGCTAGCAAAATACGAATGGCTTCTAATCTAGCTACAGGAGCAAAGGTCTCTTTAAAGTCTAAGCCTTCTTCCTAGGAAAATCCTTGAGCTACAAGCCTAGCCTTGTTGCGAACTACCAACCCATCCTCACTTTGCTTATTTTTGAAAATCCATTTTGTTCCAGTAACATTTTGATTAGGTGGAGGTTCAACTAAGGTCCAGACTTGGTTTCTTTCAAAATTTTCAAGCTCTTTATGCATGGCATTGACCCAAGAGGAATCAGATAAAGCATGGGTGACATCTCGGGGTTCAAAAGACGCAACAAAAGCAGAATGTGCATGAGAATCTGGAGGGATAAACCTGGAGCGAGTAACTCGCTCATAGAGATCCCCAATTATTTGCTCAGTTGGGTGTTGTCGCTGAATATGATGAGGAGGCCCTGGTGCAGATGTGGCCTCTACCTCATGGGCTGTGGAGGTAGGAGCAGAGCCACTCGAATCGCCGGTGAAAATAGGAGGAGGTTGCTCAGCTGAAGTTGGAGAAGTAGAAGCAGGCTCTCCAACCATCTCAGAGATGACTGGAGGATGGATTGGACCTTCATCCTCTATGTCAGAGTCATCGTCGACGAAGATGCTTTCTAATATCGTGAACCTATGTACTGCAAAGATCGGGTCTAGTACCGTGACTAGCCTCATCAAAAGTGACTTCACAAGTCTCAATAATTTTGTTAGTATCCAAATTAAATACACGATAGCCACGAGAATGAGCAGGATATCTAAGAAAAATGCCATCATAACATCTTGATTCAAATTTGTCCAAGTTTCCATGTTTAAGAATGAAGCACTTGCAACAAAAAATCTTGAAATGAGACACTTTAGGCCTATTACCAAATCTAAGCTCAAAAGAAGTCTTTCCTATGACAGATCTCAAGAACACCCTGTTGGACACATAACAAGCAGTAGAAATCGCCTCATCCTAAAACCTCCTAGGTGTGCTATGCTCATATAGCATGGTCCTAGCCATCTCTACAAGGGTCCTGTTCTTTCTCTCTACAACCCTATTCTGTTGGGGAACTCTAGGTGAAGAGAACTGGTGCTCAAGTCCTATCTCAGTGTAGAAAGTGGCAAAGGAAGAGTTCTTGAATTCTGTGCCATTGTCACTTCTAATGGTCCTCAAAGCTCCAGGAAGGTCAATAGCTAGTCTAAGGGCCAACTCTCTAAAACAGCCAAAAGCCTCATCTTTAGAAATCAGAAAATATACCCATGAATACCTGGAGAAGTCATCCACAATCACAAGCACATACCACTTCCCTCCTGCAGACTGAACTCTAGATGGGCCAACTGTGTCTAAGTGCAAGAGCTGACCAGGTCCATCAGTCATCATAAAGTAAGAAGTGGATGAGAAGCATAAACCATCTTACCATGTCTACAGGGAGTGCACACAAGGTCTCTAACATGCTTAAGCTTAGGCAAACCTCTAATCAAGTTCTTGCTACTGACTCTGGTCAAATGGTCGAAGCCTATATGTCCAAGCCTACGGTGCCATAACACTAGATCATGAGAGTCTAAAGTCACAAGACACCTAGGGCTGGATGAAGAAGAGATACTGAAATCAGCACTAAAGATCTTCTCAAACCTAGAGATCCCAAAGACACGCTCACCCGAGGAGTCAAGTACTCTACACTCACCACTCTTGAATCTCACTTCTAGACCCTCATCAAGAAGCTGAGAAACAGATAGCAAATTATACCTCAGCTTACTTACCAAAGCGACGTCCTTAAGCATGAAGTTGTTGTTGATCGACTTTGTGCCCTTAGTCATCACGGTCCCGTAGAAGCATCCCCAAACATGATCAACTCGTTGCCGGATGCATGTGTGAGGGAGGAGAACCATCTAGAATCTCCAGTCATCTATCGAGAACACCCAGAGTCAACAAGCCATATGTCCTCCTTCCTCGCATGACGAACCTACAGGGCATAAGCAGGGAACATCTATGCCTCAGTACTGGGGTTAGTGATAAAAGACTTAGGAATCTAGTACTGAGCCACACGATGCTTAGGAACAGCAGAAGAAGCAGCAATAAAATGGTTAGAGGGATAATCATAAGAATGCACACGAGAACCACCTAGACCTCTTCGAATCGACCTACCAAAAGGTCGGTACGCCCCCTGTCTAGATGCTACTCGTGGTCTCTCCTCACGATATCCTAGCCCAAAATGTTGCCTAGAGCTCCCAAAAGAGTCAAAGAAATCATCTACAAACCTAGGCCTGTGTCTAGCAGGAAAGACATGCTGCCTAGCTCTAGAGACACTCGCAGGTGTAGGAACTCCTCTAATGGACCTCAAAGCATGCACTCTCTCCTTCCTCTCACTCTTAGCTCTACGGAAGCAGAACTCAACTATGTGGCCATTCTTCTTGCAGAAGATGCAATGATACTTGACCTTTTGTGGGGTCTGATCTGCTGAATTATAAGCATCTGTCTTGCTAGAAGGGGTTTGGGCAAAACCTGCAGATATAAAGACTATCTTAGATGACTCAAGGGGTTCTACCTCAAACAAGCCACTCTTAACAGCTCTCACAACCTTAGGTGGGTGATTCTTAGAATTATCTAAATAATTAAATCCTAGGCCACTATTCTTCACACTCACCTTAGATTGATCAAGGATCATGTTGAGGTTCTTCTTCCCACTAGAAAATCTCTCAAGAGTCTTTTTGAGGTAATTATTTTCTTTGGCTAGGTCCTCACAGGTGACACACCTATTCAACTTGATTGTCCTAGCAAGTTTTTATTTAACAAGAGCTACCTCAACCTTTAAGGCCTCACAAGACACACAAGAAGCATTCTTAATCCTACATACTTGATCTTTGAATTTGACTCTAAACGCCTCTTGTATCTCATCTAAATTTATCCTAATTTCAGTACAAAAAGCACAAAAAGCAGAATCAACAACTTTCTTGGAAGCAGTCATGGACATGGATTGTTCAATTTTAGATTTCTCCTCTTGAGTCTTATTCAAAGCATAATTCTCAACTGTGAGTTTATAACAATTTTCACATGAAGCAGTATTAGAATGAAGAACCATTTCAGACATTTCTTTCATTTTAATTTTATTATCCTCACAATGAGAACAAATGTGACTAGCATCAAATTTCAGCAATTCTTTTGTAGCACTATCCAACTTCAATTCAAGCAAAGCACAATTTGAGCAAGATGAAGGAATAGTATCTACAACAGTTACATCTAGAGCAATAGCATCCATGCAAGAAGGACTAGATTTGAGAGATTCTAGTTCATCTAGAGCATCTTTAAGTTGATTTGCAATAGAGGAATGGGCAGATTTCAGATTGGTCAATTCATCATGCAAGCTAGAGTAAGAATCACAATCATCAGCATGATTAATGGATTTGAGCCTAACCACTTCTAGGTTCAAGTTGTCAATCATGATATCCTGTTTCTTAATCATTTTAGCTTGCCTTTTCAGATTTCGTTCAGCAACAACCAAAGCACGTTTCATTTCATTTAGTGAGGGGCATACCTCGTTGGGATCACTGAAGAGCTCGTCGTCGTTGGAGGAGTCGATGTCGTGGCTGTCCTTGGCTATGAAGCACAAGCCGGTGAAGTCCTGGGCCTTCTTCTTGCCATGGGAATCGTCGTCGTCATCCTCCGTCCCTGAGCCCACATTGCTCATATCAACATTCTCAAGAGCAGCAAGGACCTGGTTGACGAACTTCCGGTAGTTGGGCTTCTTGGCTTTTGCATCTCGTGCTTGAGGACGCCTCCGGAAGTCCTTCTCCTCCTTGCCCTTCAGCTTGGGGCATTTAGCCTGAATGTGGTTTGGCTCACCACACTCAAAGCAGGTGATAGGGCCACATCTCCTTCTGCTCCTCACCTTGTTGTAGGCTCTCGTGAATTTTGTGGATAGGAGGGCTAAGTCATCCTCAGGTAGCTACTCTAGTTGCTTATCGCTCAAAGAGTGTAAAGCGGACAATGAAAACCCAAATGAGCCAAAATCCAAAGAATCAGAAGAACTACCCTTAGATGGGTCAACCACTAGAGCCATCGACTCTGTCTTGGGGAGGCGCGAGATGAAGTCAATCTCATGCGTCTTCAACCTTGAGTAGAGCTTATCCATGGTAAGCTCACTCATGATAGTGTTGTCATTGATGGAAGTGATTTTCATCCCCTAGACTTTCACATCAAGAGGACCAAAGAGCTGACGTGCATTTTCGTATTCAGTGAACACAAGATCCACAGCATGTAAGTCATGAAGGATTTTTAAGAATCTTCCCCACAACTCATCCAAAGATTCACCGGGCCTTTGTTCGATCTTTAAGTATTCTTTCTTGAGTTGGTTCTGTCTCACTTCCTTGATCGCAGTAGAGCCGTCGTGGTAATCACAGAGGGTCTTCCAGATCTCATGAGCAGACCTCAAATGAGCGACACGCTCAAACTCAGATCAACTAAGCCCTTGAATCAAGAAGTTTCAAGCCTTGCTATTTGCCTCCACATCTGGAGTGATCACATTATCATTGGCTGGCACAACATAAGGATTTTTGACCTTAAGCCAAATTGCGTGCCCTTGAGCCTCGATGTAGGCATGCATGCGAGCCTTCTAGTAAACAAAATCGACTCCATCAAACACAGGTGGTTTGGTTGAATACTTGTCAGTCGCCATGGCTCCAAAGACCGGTTAAGATCTATGAGAAGAGCTAATCGTGCTCTGATACCAATTGTAGGACCGAAAAGGCGATTAGACGAGGGGAGGGGGGGTGAATAGGAGCACACTCAACTTTTCACAAAGATCAGATTCAACACTAATCTCACTCCAATAGCTATGAAGCTATGAAGATTAATAAACAAGTACAATGGAAAACTTGCATTGAATCCAATTTACCCCAAAGCAAAAGATCAAATCAAAAGGCTCAACTCCTATGGACGGTCAGACCAGCGGCAAATGGGCGGTCGGACCGGAGGTCGGTCTGACCGACGGCAAACTTGCGGTCTAACTGCTGGGTGGTCTGACCGGTGTTATAGAATCGGTCCGACTGCACTCGATGATGAATGTAATGCATACCAAAACCGAGACTCAAATCGATCTAACTTTTGATCTACACAACCAAACTCCACCAAACTTGAGACACACCTTCTCTAAGATATTAGGAACCTATTCCAGTTGAGGATTGTGAAGATCCGTGCCAAAGTTCCTATCTTTTTCAGTTTGAACGAAAGGTGCTTCAAAACCGAGTCAAAATCGAAATATGATCTAACGTCTTGTTCGTGGGTGATTGATGATCAAGATGATCCTAGATGTGTTCCCACATATCACAGCAAGCAAAATCACGGTAAGAAACAAAGAGAAATCTTGCGGATCAAAGAAAGATTCAAAATCACCATATAGAGAGAAGGAACGCAAGGAGACTCATCTTTGAGAAATCATGCATAGATTGATTTGAGATTGAGAGGGTTTACAGCCACTCCATTCAGGAGAACAAGAGCTCAATCCATGAGCACACACTCAACTTATCTCTCTAGAACCCTAAGCCTCTCCTTTGCTCTCTAAGACCCTAAAAAAACTAGAGTTTTCCAAATGAAGTGCTTGAGGGTGCTAGACAGCAGCTACCCCTATTTATAGTGGAGGCCTAGCTTCTAGAAGAGTAAACCCTAATGGGCTCCCGTTAAGCCCCACACACAAACGGATCACACACGCACGTATTTTAAAATGCCGTCTTTATCTCCTCTTGACCTAAACCACTTCGCCATGCGTCGTCTCACGCCGTGGTTTAGTCAAAAGGTTACCAAGGCAGTATTCGGTGAAATTACCAAAATACCCCTTCTGGACCCTTCTCCGAAGACGAGTCCAATCTTGGTGAAGCAAACGCCTGCTTCACCACGTGTAGGTTGATCAACGGCTCTCATCATGTCGGCAAGTCTCTCCCGTCTGGCTCCCGTCGAAACCACCATGGCACTTGCACCGACCTCCGCACCGCTTGATCCAACCCGTCGCACCGAACTGCCTGTTCGGTCACCTTCGTCCAATTTGTGCCATGCTTAAATCCATCAATCTCACCCAGCATCCTTGATCGTTCTGAACCTCAGCTCTTCAAGCTTAGTCCTGATCATTCTCGCGCGTTGACCGTCATTGACCTCCAAGCGTCCTTCACAACAATAGACAAAGAAATCGATTCTGGGAACAAGTTCTTCACAACTTGACCCACGTTAGCGAAAACATGCATTATGCAACACATATGCACTGAAGCTCATGAACTTGACCTATCCCAAAGCCAAAACTCCAAAATGGCCGATGAACAGTACAAAATTGGTTAGACCGCCATTCAATGGCCGGTCTGACCGCGCCTTGAACGCTAGTTTGACCTCTAGCCAGTCTGACCACGCCTTGAACGCCGGTTTGACCGCACTTGACCTGACAGCCTTTTAACCTTTGACGAAAACGCGTGATTCGACAAACCGATAACGCCATTGCCAATTGTAATATTATCCTAAGATCATG
Organism: Phyllostachys edulis; assembly: GCA_036346405.1. Classification (NCBI taxonomy): domain Eukaryota; kingdom Viridiplantae; phylum Streptophyta; class Magnoliopsida; order Poales; family Poaceae; genus Phyllostachys; species Phyllostachys edulis. The sequence goes on along the minus strand of CM070550.1, from coordinate 83,510,406 downwards.
AGCATATCCCCATGATATCCACACCTTCATTACCCATTGCTACATCTACTTCTACATCAAGATACTGTTTGGGCTGAAAAATGCTGGAGCCACGTACCAACAACTTATGCAACCTTTCATAAGGATGATTTCCCTTTATCCCGCATCGACCAACTGGTCGACTCAACCGTGGGATGCGATTTGATGAGTTTTCTAGATGATTACTCATGCTACCATCAAATAAATATTGCAAGAGAAAATGAAGAGAAGAATTCCTTCATGACCCATTTCGGTATCTGCTGCTATGTCAAGATACTGTTTAGGCTGAAAAATGTTGTAGCCACGTATCAGCTACTTATGCAGAAGACCTTTGTTTACCAGATAGGGCATAATCTGTAAGCATATGTAGATGATCTTGTTATAAAGAGAACAAAAAGCTCTAGTCATTTGTCTGATTTTGGAGAAACCTTTAATAATTTGAATAAAAAGGGATCAAGTTGAATCTAGAAAAGTGTACTTTTGGTATTTCTTCTGGCAAATTACTTGGTTTTCTTTTTTTTTGTAGAGGTATTGAAGTCAATCCTGAAAAATTCCGTGACATTGAATCTTTATGACCACCTTCAAAATTGTAGATTTTGTGTCGGCATATAATGCCATTTTAGGTAGACCATCACTAACTAAATTCATGGCAGCTACTCATCATGCCTACCAGAGTATCAAAATTCCTAGTCCACAAGGCGTAATCTCGGTGCAAGGTTATCATTATACTACACTCAATTATGACCATAAATCTTTAGAGTTTGTTGATCAGTTGCCATTAAGAGATATTAATGATGCAGAAAGCCAAGCAAGGCTGAAAAATATGCAAAAGCAGAGCGACTGAAGGCAATTCCTCAACCAAACAAAAAGTGAAGTAAGTCCCACTTACTCCTGATAAACAGTCCAAAACAGTATGGATTGGGTCAGGAATGGAAGAGAAATAGGAAATCGAGCTTAATATATACCTTCCTACGGGTAAATGTAGATGTTTTTGCGTGGAAACCATTCAACCTACCTGGAGTCCCAAGGGAGGTAATCGAGCATAGAATAGCCATATGGCTTGATAAACGACCAGCGCAACAAAAGTTATGGTGATTTGCTAATGGTCGTCAAGTAGCCATTCGACAAGAGTTGGACAAACTCTTAGATGTTGGCTTCATTCGCGAAGTTCACCCAGATTGGCTTCCGAATTCGGTCATGGTCAAGAAAACAAATGGTAAGTGACGCATGTGCATTGACTTTACTAATTTAAATACTGCCATTCTTAAGGATGATTTCCCATTACCCCGCATTGATCAATTGGTCGACTCAGCCGTGGGATGCGAATTGATGAGTTTTCTATATGCTTACTCATGCTACCATCAAATAAATATGGCAAGAAAAGATGAAAAGAAGAATTCCTTCATTACCCATTTCGGCATCTACTGCTACATCAAGATACCGTTTGGGCTGAAAAATGCTGGAGCCACGTACCAACAACTTATGCAGCCTTTCTTACGGATGATTTCCCTTTATCCCGCATCGACCAACTGGTTGACTCAACCGCGGGATGCGATTTGATGAGTTTTCTAGATGATTACTCATGCTACCATCAAATAAATATTGCAAGAGAAGAATTCCTTCATGACCCATTTCGGTATTTGCTGCTACATCAAGATACTATTTGGGCTGAAAAATGTTGTAGCCACGTACCAGCTACTTATGCAGAAGACCTTTGTCTACCAGATAGGGCATAATCTGTAAGCATATGTAGATGATCTCGTTATAAAGAGCACAAAAAGCTCTAGTCATTTGTCTGATTTAGGAGAAACCTTTAATAATTTGAATAAAAAAGGGATCAAGTTGAATACAGAAAAGTGTACTTTTGGTATTTCTTCTGGCAAATTACTTGGTTTTTTTAGAGGTATTGAAGTCAATCCTGAAAAAATCTGTGATATTGAATCTTTACGACCACCTTCAATAGTGAAGGCGGTTCAAGCTTTAACTGGTCGAATGGCGGCATTTAGTCGCTTTATTTCTCGACCAGGTGAACGTGGATTGCCTTTCTTTAAGGTGTTTCAAAAACAAGATAGATTTCACTGGTCGGGTGAGGCAAACAAAGTATTTGAGGATATTAAGACTTATTTAGCAAGCCTACCCATATTGGTATCACCCTACCTAGGAGAACCTTTCTTGGTATATTTGACTGCTACACCTAACACTACTACAAAAAGGCTAATATCGACGCTCATCACAAACAGTTAACCAAAACCGTATGTATTATATGCAATCACTGCATTTATTTTGGTTTAGAGACCGCTCGTGTTATCGGGTTATGCTAAAACCGCTCGTGAAGAGGTAATATCACGCACGGTTCATAATGAAAACCGTTACGAAGTATCACGCAGGCGGTTCTTAACAATAACCGCTCTGTGATAATTCTACATATCACAGACGGTTTTCAACAAACAACCGTCTGTGATAACTCACAGACGTGAAAACCGCTTAGATAACTCGCGCACGGTTCTTAACAATAACCGTCAGGATATTATTACATATCACATACGGTTTTAATTATAACCGCTCGTGATAATATCGCCTGACTCCCGCTGAAGCCCGATGAGTTTCTTCGTCGCCGATGCGTCTCTTCGTCGCATCAAGGTCGCTTCGGCTCCCCGATGCGTCTCTTCGTCTCACGCTCCGAATTTATTCCTTGTTTTATAAAAAGAATCATCCGCTATCGAAGATGATCATCCCCACATATAACTCTACTACTTCTAAAAAAGTAGAAATGACTACCTCTTCTGTTTCCTTGTCGCCGGCATTGATGGCCTACTTGGTCGTACTGTTCGAACACCTCTCCAGCTATACATTGGCGGATGCTATGGAAGAACACTATTTCAATAGTGTCTTCACTCCTCTGTCCGAGGATTTGCCGGAGCAGGTGACAGCCACCTTCCGTCGTCTTGACATCCTCCTTCGCCATGTCTTTCGTGTGATCTCCCACTTTCGTTGAGTTTACCGCGTCATCGATGTGGTCCTCCACAACGACGTTGCACGTCTCTAGGAGGCTTGCCATCACTTGGACTACTTAATCAAGGCGGCGGGCGACCGAGTCGACCAGGCTGAGATGCCTCAAGCAAGGGAAGAGAGCCTATGGGCTCAATTCTTCTTGATTCAATAGTCTGAGGGTCTTTGGGAGACACTCGAACGAGCGCATTAGCGGGTGGACACATTCCATGCTTCGTTCAATCACGAACCGGTCGACGCCGATGCCACCACCTACGAAGTTTTGAAGACGGAGATAGCAACCTACCTCCGCCACTAGAGGTGGTTTAGTACGTGGAACAAATTAATTAATTATATATATCCGATCTGTGATATATATATATATAGCAAATTTTGAGTAGTATTTAAATGACAAAATTGATATATAAACATGTAATTTTTCCATGTCATATAAGTGTATATACATGATAATATGCTCAAAACATAGAACTTGAGAACAACCATATCACGGACGGTTCTGTTATGGAACCGTTAGTGATAGAACCGTCTGTGATATAGGACATATCGCGGGCGGTTCTATTATGGAACCGTCTTTGATAACTATCACTAACGGTTTCATAATAGAATTGTCTGTGATAAGTCTCTTTATTAGTAGGAGCCGGCCACTAGGGTTTGCGCCCAACCTAACTCGTCACTCCCCAGCACCCTTACTCTCTTCCGTTCCCCTCCCCACCTCGACGTCGCCGCCCGACACCGTCGCCGACGCCGCCCTTCTTCCCATCGCCGCCGGTTGTGACACCACTCTGCACTGCACAAGACACTCGTACGATAGGAGTGTCTTATGCAGTGTCAGGGTCATACCACAACTACGGTGACGCCTCCACCCAATCCACTGGGCTTGTCCCCGCGTGTCGCCTGCGCTACCACCTGCACCTACTGCCTGCCGGCGTCCATGGCTTGGTTCTCCGGTGCGGGCCGCGCCTGCTCGACCTCCTGCGCTCGGGCCCTGGCCCCTGGCTTTGTTTTCCCCATCCACCCTCTATTCTCCTCTCTATTAGCTTAATGTCTTTTGTTGAGTTTGATTTTTATGCTTGAGCCTTAAGTTGTGTCCTGATGTTTGTGTGATTTATGCAAGGTGAAAGAGATGGATGAGGGTTGTGTTGGTGGTGGGGTCGCCACCCTGGTTGTGCTGTACTGAGGTATCACCCTCCCTTACTCCCTCTCTGTCTCTACCCCCCTGCTTTGTGACGAAAATGGCTAGTGCTCTACGATGGATGCCGAGGGCTACTATTGGTGTGGTGGGTTTGGACACCCTTGGTCTTGTTGTCTTGCTGTTAAACTGCTCAATGATGTTAATAGTCTTATGCTGAAATTGAATTGTAATTAGTTCATATTAATAGTCCACTTGCTCAGTGATGTAATGATGTTAATAGTCTTATGCTGAAATTGAATTGATAATTAGTTCATATTAATAGTCATCTTGCTCTGTGATGTAAACTGAGGACTATTGGTGTATGTGCATTCTGTGTATCTTGCTTAGTTCATGCTGTGGGTTCAGATTGACAAAAGTGAATGGGGGCAAAATGGTGGGTTTGGTTAATGCTCTCTGATGGATACTAAGGGTTATTGATGCCAGTTCTTTGTGCTTGGTTGGCTTACATGGGATGTGGTTCAGATGGGACTTGGCTGTAATTAACTTTTCAGATTTGTAAAGGTTAGGCTAATTTGTAAAGCTGCAATTAACATACAAATTATTTATTAATTGGTGTGTATTCTATTCGAAAACAAGACCAAATGAGTCAAAAACTACTACAACGCCTCTTTAGTTGTCTCTCGCCATTCATTTCACCTTTGTCTGTGTAACCGTGTTCATGCTAGTCAAGCTCTCCCCCCTTGCGTCCCAGGTACGTATACGTCCTACCATTCTATTCCTAATCTCTTCTCTATAAAGTCTCCAAGCAGTGGCTGCTTGTGCCTTTAAAACCGGCTTCATATATATATATATATATATATAGTCCCCAACCACTTTCAGGGGGTAGTGAGGAAGATGAGACAACAGCCACGGGAAACCTCATCTAGCCTGCAAGTTCAAGAAGCATGGCTGCCAAGAGAGCGCGTGGACATAAAATTACCTAGATGTCATCGATAGGTAATTAGACTTGACATCAAGAAATGGTTGGTTGCTGCTACATGAAGCCACTTGGATGACTAAAATGCATGAACACCCGTTTATGACGATACCAAGTTGTAACCAAGCAAATTTTAATTAGAGAATAACAATGATGTCAATCAATACCAAGCGGTTGTTTGTAACTGTGGACACGACTATTCGAATAGATTGTAACCCTGCAGGGGTGTACATCTTTGCCCACACGACTCGATTAACTCATAAGCCTCCAGAATAATAGCGCACTTCCTATGGTGTGCCGACCAGGTAAATCGAGATTCAGTACTTTTTAGCAAGATCATCTTATTGAGAAGAGTCACCCTTGCGTAATGAACCCCAACTTAGTACAAGCTACCGATAGAACTTGCTAAGCTGGCACGCAAGTTGTGTCGGATATACCGATGCAATGTAAATAAAGAAAAATAGTGCTCCTATGCATATTATAGAAAATTGCATCGGGTCCTACGGACAAGTGATCAAATACACATGCCCTCACACCACCTATGACTCAACTCAGTAAGAATATCCCCTTACTTGACCAAGTCGGCCCCAATCCAGTGTGTGGAAGTACGAAAGTTACTTAGCATGACAGCCCAAATTTCGGTCCTTGGCGGTCTGGACAAGTCCAACCACATACCCGAGTCTCGTGCACGAAGGCACCCACACTAACAACCACTTATCCAGATCAAAAAAACACTTTTAACTTGACAATTTAACCACAATAACTAGATACAAAGATCTGGATACAAACACAATAATAATGATGATAAGTGTCTCCCACGATCAACGGGTTAATCTCGTCAATCGAACTACCGCACTAAGACTCACAAGGCTAAGCATTCTACAAACAAAATAAATATATCATCACAATCATCTATCCTTAAGCTTATCAATGATGGAGATAACAAGGATAACCAACACGAGTAGGACTTAACTATCTCACGAAATATTGAATAATCAAAATAGCATGCAAGCAATGTCATAGCCATTCAAAATACTTAAGCTACCAACATATGGGATCAACATGATGCAAAATAAAGTTCAAATGATACTTGCCTTGCTGTAGGTTTGCTTGCTCACTCTCTAGAATAAACTCTTGATCGTCGGGCAAATCGGATTCTAAAGAGAACACAATACTGAGTAAACATCGAGAAAAACCCAAAAAATGCAAAGTGCTCCAAAATGCAAGAATTTTCTACAGTAGATATATTATGATTTTATATGAATTTAGGTGAAAGAATTACTTTATTTGGAGTTAGTATACAAAAGTTATAGCAGTTTGAAAATCGGATTTGGAGAAAATCCAGAAAAATTGCAATATGTCACTATTCATCCGATTTTAATTCTTTAGTGAAAATTTGTAGAATAGTGGTGGGGAAAAGGATTACATAGATAATAGAGAATAAAAATATAAGGTCATAATAACTTGGTTCATCTAATTTGGAGTTCAAATGGATTAGTTATGAATTTTCAAAGTTAATAACAATTTTAGTGTAAATATAAGGAATTCGGTTATGGATCATTTTACAAAAAGCTATATTTTCTTAGAAAGAGATATATTTCATAACCAATTCAAAATAAAGTTCATTAAAAATGAAAAAAATATCAAAATTAGTTTCACTTGATTTAAAGTTAATTTGAATTAGTTATGTATTCTATATTCAATTTTTCAGGGTTGATACAGTACTGATTTGCTGCAGTCATCCGATGGCTATTGGAGCTACTGTATATTACTGTAGCACGTGCAGTAGCTCCCGCAGACGATCTGCGACCTGGACAAAAGGTGTGAAGCTGACTGTGCATGTAGTATTTACTCCAGTTTTACTATGCAAACACCACGGTATCTATTTCTAGACTGACAGCCTTACAGACAACGCAATAATGACTCAACCAGCAAACTTGTCGATCATCGCCTGGTGCGCTGGAAGCCTGGAACCATAGGAGTAGTACTGTGGTTACAGACTTGCAGCAGTCAGAACAGCGTAGCACAAAACATGTGCTGCACGCAGAGAATCTACTGAGCCTTCTCTCTCTCTCTCGCTCTCGCTCTCGCTCGGAAATATGAGCTTTTTTTTTTTCTTTTCTCTTATACAGAGGTTTTAAATATAAGCTTCTTTAGAAAATTTGGAGGCAACAAGCCAATTAGGCAATTACCACTAAACAATGATAGGGAAAGACATTTATTTAGTGGTAATTGGACAGTGATGGGTATCTGTATATGCCTTACTCTAGTTGGCATCTTCCGATTTTGCTGGCTCAATTGAATGCACGACAAGGCGTATGTATGAGGCTATGACGGGACTTACGTATGGTCCAACTCCAAACGTTGTTTCGCGATGATCTTTCGAAAGGCAATACTCCATTAACAGCGTTCAACTTGGTAGTAGTGACCAGTGAGACGTTCAGCTAATTTCCTATAAGAAATATATAATTAAGGCAAAATTGGTTCAGTAGGATCGCATTCAGCTGTATTTAGAGAAATAACACTCTTTTGGTGATGCAATGCAAAATAACATCGCAAACGCTCAAAAATATTAGGAATGACATTGCCGTCAGTTTGACACCCATTAGTTGACGTTGCACGTTTAAAACGATGATATGCCCTCCCGGTCCATCTTTCTTTCTTTCTTTCTTCTTCCTCTGTCGAATGCCAGCGCCGCACCGCCAAGCTCTCCTCGCCACCTGCGATGCCCTCGCCTGCCCCTCCGTCGCCGCCTCCTTCCTCTCTGCGCTCCCCTCCCAGGCCGTGCTGGCCTCTCTTGCCCGCGATGCCCCGCTCCCCTCCCACATTGTGCCGGCGCCGCCTTTGCCTCGTTGTTCCAACCAAATCAGTGAGCTCCTCTCCAAATCGTTTTTGTCAAAATATGTTCCGAGTATCCTCTTCCTTTACCCACAACTAATTTGAAAATTTATCATCAGCAGCCTTGCCGCATCACCTTCTTCTCCAAGTCCGGCCGAATCCGCCGCCATTTTTGCTCCGATGAGTTTCTCCCCAATTCCATCCTACCAGAGCACCCTCACACCTCCTTCCTCCTTCCTAGGCATCGGATTTGAAGACTCCCTCACCCGGTCGCCGCCTCCATGGTGAGCTGCCCGCGTCGCTAGGCTACCTCGCATCTTCTTCGCCTCCACCGTCTGCCCTGTTGAGTTCCCTTCACTCCCTTCCTGCTCATGCACACCTTCGTTTCACCCCTCTTCTACCCAAGCGCCGCCGTCCCATTCCTCTCCCGGCCCCGACCGTCGTACTCTACTGTTCGCCCGCCCTGGTGCATGCTCGGCCATGACACTACCACCCCTAGCCTCCTCTACCTGTTAGCGACCCATTTATGAGGTCGCCGCCTCTGCTCTGCAGCTCCCTCGCCATCGGCGAGTGCGCCCCGTGGGCTCTCTTTGCCTCCTCTGTTTCCCCTCTGTCCTGCCTCCCTTCTCCCTCCTCTGTTTCCCCAGTGGTGGACGAGGGGAGCGGCATCGGCACCGTCTCACTGGAGAGAGAGAGAGAGAGGGAGAAGCGCTGCCGTCGACCTGGAGGGAGGAGGTAAAACATACATTAAGATTTTATTCTCTCACGTCATACGTGCTTGCTGTTAAAAACGGACAGAAAATGTGATGGCAGTGTTATTTCGAAAATTTCAGAGTCTTCGTGGTGTTATTTTGCAGTGCGTCGCCAAAGCGATGTTTATTTCTCTAAATCCATACGTGCTTGCTGTTAAAAACGGACAGAAAATGTGACGGCAGTGTTATTTCGAAAATTTCAGAGTCTTCGTGGTGTTATTTTGCAGTGCGTCGCCAAAGCGATGTTATTTCTCTAAATACGATCGAAAGCAATGTTACTGAACTAATTCCCCCTATAATCAAACATGAAAAAAGGAGCATGCTGGTAGAAGAATGGTATTTTATTCACACGTTAGCTAATATTTAGCTAACTGAACAAAAAAACCGGTAGTGTCCTCTTTCATTATCTAAAAAAAAATATACATTCTTAGTAAATCGGGCTCAGTGATTGTCTAATTGTAGAGAAGAATTGAACTCTCGTGAGGATCTCTAAAAAAAATGTTACCCCACCAAATCACACACTAACTAATGATTTAACGCATAGACTAGTCTGCCTGACCGCCTCTCTCCTTTTCTTAGCTGGGCATTTAAAGGTCCAAGCGTCGCTAGCGTTGTCCACCTCTTTCTAAAAATTAAAGGTGGTCTTACCAACACGTCTAAAAACCATCCAGATACTCATTAATTTACCAAAAGAATTGCTTTCTAAAAAAGGGTTCACATAACACTGCACATTAGGTCGCTCGCTCAATCGGTACTCAAAAGTCAAAAGCATCGACCCACGGTGAAATGAAAACAGAAGAATTTTAATTTGTGCCTCTCTCCATGTTGACAACGTACGTTTCGTCAATGAAACCAAAAGTACTCCTAGTCCTCTCACTGACTCACTTATGGACAAAGGAACATGAATACTGATGATACCCCACACGAGTATACACCACGCCAAGATGAGCACTGCGAGATTTAATTTAATTTGTCGCGGAACTAGTGAAATCAACCTCGTCGCATTGACTAATGTGGTGGTAGAAGAAGAAAGCGCTGAAAAGAGTGGCACGAACGCAACGTTTTCAGACATGTCCGAGCGTGATACGGCGACACGGTGTACCTTTATCGTTTGGTCCAAACGCGCGCACGTACGAAGAGCTAGCTAGGGAGGGGCCCTGCTAGTTGCTTGGCGATCGATGTTCTGATGGACACAGAGTTTACTTGGTTCATGTTTTAACCACACGACGATAAGTTACGTGTACAGGGTACACAACTACACACTAGAAAGGAAGCCGAGGTGTCGATCGGTCATGCCAAGACAGGTTAATTAGTTCCCAAGCGAATGGCTACAGATGAGCATCGGAGTACGTAGTATCAGCAGGGCAGCAAAAGTAGTACTCCCTCCGTTCATAAATAAATGACGTTTAACTAAGCGTGCAGTCAAATTTATCTAACTTTGACTAATAATATATAAAAAATTATTTAAATTGATCATGAGTGAATAGTATCATTAGATTTGTCATGACAAATATTTTCATAATATAATAATTTTATAGTTTTTTACTAACAAAATCATATAAAAAGTAATGATCAAAGTTATATAAGTTTAACTGCACGCTTGGTCAAACGTCATGTATTTATAAACGGAGGGAGTATTGATCAGCGCCCGGTGATCTGATAATGTGACACAGCAGATTATTAGAGTGTTTTAACTTTTAAGCTCATCTACATGCGTGAGCACTAGCACGAGCTTGCATGCATGGAGCACCACAGAGTCCATGCACGCTTGGATTATGCATGTTAGTGTTGCGTGAGGACAAACGAGGGACATGGCGGCATGGAAGTTTAACAGGAGATCGAGACGAAGTTGTAGCCACGATCGCGCCGGGGGAACAAGAGCCAGGCAAGATCCGATCGACCTGAGAAAGAAACAAAAATACGTGCGTGCTATTGCTGATGCACCGTACCGTACGTGCATGCGCGTGCGCACGCGCACGCGCACGACAGGCGAGCAGGGAAACCGGCCCCGTCATCAAGTAGGTGTCGTATTACTTCTTGGAGTTTTTGGGCTATTCAGTATTCTAGTTAAATCATAATAAAACCTCAAAGGTTCACTCATACATGATGAAAAATAGAAAGTTTAGTATTATATTGCTAGTCTAGGTGGGAGAAGACCAATATATAAGGTGGAGTTGATCTTACTTAGTTAAAGTAAGCAAAAAAAAGAACACACGAGGCGCACTTGCTCGCTCACTCGCCTCGACATGCCATGCCATCGTCTCCGCGCGCGTGACGTGCGCGTAAATTGTCCGGCGATTTCGTATCTAGTTGGCTGTGGAGATGTAGTTTCTTTTTGCATCTCAAAACCATGTATACAAATTGGAAACTGAAAACTGAATAACATAGAGTTATTGCTTCAGTTTTTCTTTCTTGTGGCTGATTCTATATGGAGAGACCTCCTCTCAGAAGGTTAAAACAGAGAGGAATCACTCAGAATCATAATCAGTATCGTCTTGTTGCTCGTTTCCTTTTGTGCTGCGCAACCTCGGCTTCTCCATCTCTTCTTCGACGTACACCGACGTGGGGAGAGCAGTGTCTTCGAAGCTGGTGTCCCTTGTGATCCTGCACAGGTTGGGGTAAATCAGGTTTTTGGGAAGCGTTCGCGCGACTGCTCACAGCTTTCTCCTTCTCCATCATCATCTGCGTGTCGCCTTCTTCGCATCAAACTCTACCGCAACCTTCGTCAGAGTGATTCTCTGTAAGTCGTGGTGATATCATTTAATATGGCTAGACCTTACTTCCTAAATATTTGTCATGTGATGATGTTGATGCCTACTTCTATTAGTAGCGTTTTTGTTCTAGGCTTTGTCTTGTTAGTGTATACATATGAGATATATATATTTGAGTTGATGATAATGTTATTGTTCATAGTCTCAAATATTCCTAATACGCTGTTGATTTAATTATTGTTTTGTGATTATAATAGTCACACAAAATGCGTATATACAAAACACTGCTAGTAGTATTTCCCCGTGATTTTGGAAGAGAACGAAGAGTCAAATCTCACCGCGGGTATCAATTTTCTACTGATTGAATTCTCACAGTCCTGACAGGCACTTTTGCTCGGTAGCTCTGTGCATTATCATACCACGTGTACTTATATTAACGCGTTTCTCGCAATTTCTCCGCACCCGAAAAAGGACCAGACACCAATTTAATATCCAGACTGCAGCATCTACACAAATGCGAGTCACAAACTCACAATCGCCACGCAGTACGTGTTTCTACAGTGTTTGCAGAAAAAGCCTGAGGGTGGTGATGAGCTCTCGCACCTCCCCGCTATGTGTTGCCATGGAGCGCCCTATGATTCCTGGGCGCAACGAGTGATCCCGAACGGCGTTGCATCGCATCCTACTGATCGCGGAAAGGTCTAGGAGTTGAGCCGAGCCTCCGACGTGAAACGGGTCGGTTTCGCCGGAAAGCGCTCCCTGCGGCGGCCCCATGTCTTCACTGATTGGGAGGGCTTTTAATCTACTCATTTAAAGGCCTGATGCTGCCGTCGACACCGTGACACTTTGGCAGGTAGTAGAGGTAGCAATCAGGGCTAGTTTGTTTTTCTGTGATTACAGGAAAGACGCAAGCAGGCACACCTCGCACGACTGCACTTTCTTTAGCAAAGTCTGTAAAGACGGAGGTTATGAATAAATTTGTGACTTCACAAAAAACATACTGAAAAGCGCTCGTGGGTATATCTGTTCAAACGTTAGGTTGGATTGGGTTTCAAAAGCCTAGTCTCGAACGGGCAGGCCTGGGACCGGCCTGACCCGAAAAATAATTTTCCGATTAAAAATAAAAGTAGTATTTAATTCATTTCGAGAATAAAAAATAGTTTTTATTATTTTATTGTATTCAACGGGTTTTTGGGCTTTCGAGTCGAAAATCAAGGCCCGAGCCCAGCCCGGGCCACCTATGAACAGGTCTACTCACGTGTGTGTAAAAGTGGATATCAGGATTTGAACCCTGATAGATGGGGTCATATACCAACAACTCCACCACCCCACCAAAAGATGGTTCACTCCATCTAGCTTGTTGCTAAGCCCATGCCACACCAGTTTAGGGCACTCCCAATTGTCCATCTAACTTGTTGCTAAGCTCATGCCACATTAGTTTTTTTGGTGAGCTGAAAGAGAGAAGAGATAAGAAGCTAACAAGACTTTTAGAAAACCACAAAATTAGAAATTGGAGAGAAGATTCATTAGGAGAGCTTTTTACTATTTTTTTGTGTGGCTCCATGTCTCTCCCACTAAGAAATTGGAGAGAAGATTCATGCAGCAATTAATTAATTGTGGCACTCTTTAGAAACACTACTATAGAAAAGGTCTTTACAGACAGTTCAAAAACGTTATCACAGACGGTTTCATGAGCTGTCGATTTTTTTTTAATAACCAGTTTTTTATTTTGAATTACAGAAATAATCATTTATAGCTCCACGGTTGGGCGACTTGGGCTAGTCGTCCAACGGGTGAGCGACAAGTGTCCAAGTCGCTTAACTGTTGGGCGATTGGTCCGTTCGCCTCCTAGTCGCCGAACAGTGGCGCGATTAGGACACCTGTCGCTCACCGCTGGGCCATAGTCACCCAACCGTTGGGCGACTAGGACACCTATCGCTCAACGCTGGGCCCTAGTCGCCCAACGGTTGGGTGATTATAGGCGTTTATAAGGCGTGCACGCCCCGCCAACGCCAGTTCGCCATTTTCCTTTCCAGAGAAATGATTGGGAGGAGAAAGAGAAGGGAAAGAGGAGAAGAGAGGAAGGGAAAGAGGAGAGGGGGAGAGGAAGAGGGAGAGGGGGAAAACAGGTGTCTTCGCATCGATGACAACGACTGTGAGTCTCTAGCATTATTTTGTATGCGTGTATTTTCGAAACAATGGTAGGTGAGCAAGCAATATTATGTGTATTAACATATTGTTAGCAAATAAAATAATAGTAGGTTAACTTCAAAAATCTTTAGATGCATACTGTGTAGTGTCATATTATCAGTGGCGAGGCTAGAAAATTTGTGTGGGGGTGTAGCAGTGATGGTAAAGATTAGGCTATTTAGCAATTATCGGCTGAACGAATGTTAGGGTTGGATAAACCAGGCATTGTAAAAATTATATTCAGATCATACTTAATGTTTATATATAATTAGTTGTGCTTTTTTCCTAATGGGGTGACTGCTTCACAAATTTAGTTGCGAAAACAACTTTGTTTTATGGAGTGTTGATGACAACAATTGCTAACATCGGTAAATAAGTTTTAAATATGTGTGAACATATTATTAAAAACTTTATAGTCATTACATAATATTTTGTTAGAAAATGGTGGTACCCGTGCATACCGGGCACCCCACTTGGACAGAGTCCACGCATATTGTTAATAGATGTAAATAGCGTAGTCGTAGGTTTGCATATAAAATCATGGTAGGTTACTTTAGAAACTATGGTAGGTTATGAATAAAAAAAATCACTAGACTTATGCAAGAATGCAACTTAATTTTCAGAATTTCTGGAGCTACGCTATAAGTAATTGAACCCACTAATTGTGTCGTAATTGCTAGCTGAAAATTGATTTGCAGGTATGGCTCACAACCACAGTGGTTGGATGGCATTTCGCCCATTGGGTGGTGGGTCAACGCAAAGACCACATGAGCCATTGTGTCCCGCATCCAATTCGCGGGGACGATACGACTGACTTGGGGGTGGTTTGTACGTGGACACCCCGACGGGCTTGGAGACTGGACCCACGCTGGGTAGATAGGTTTGTTCGCAAGCTATGCCACTTTGTGTCATATGTCCGCTATGTAGTTACTTCTTCATGCTTTGCAGGCTGAGCCATGCTGGTCTTCTATCTTTCGCGCGGATGGTTGAGGCCACCGAAGAGGACAGCGCTCTGCTCGAGGACGACGAGGTGGTCCAGGCCAGTCTGGAGCGGTCACGACAGTTCCCGTTCGACCGGTTGCTCCTGACAGCCCTGGTGGACCAGTGGCAGTCCAAGACGCACGCCTTCTACCTCCCATTCAGGGAGATGACCCCCACTCTGCTACTCGGCCTGCCTATCGTGGGAGTCCCTACATCCTCGCCGTACCTACTGTGCAGGTTTCAGGGGGTTCTTACAACGAAGGCCGTGCCACCGTACTACGACTTCCATGAGCGACTGCGGCATGGCCCTTATTCGTTTGTGTGTAAGTCGAGCGGATGGTCCCAGAGCCCACTGACAACCAGGTGTCGTGGCACATGGAGGTGTGCCTGCTGTGGCTCTTCGGCTGGGTACTGTTTACCAGCAGCCACGGTGACTCCGTCGACGCCCGCCTCGTGGGCTACATGAGGGCCATCTCCGACGGCGAGGAGCTATAGATCAGCTGGGGATCAGCCGTACTTGCCGCGACGTACCGTGGCATGTGCGATGCGTGCTGTAGGACGAAGCTGGCATCTATCCTCACAGGCTGCCCCCCTGTTGCAGCTGTGGTCGTTCGAGTGCTTCTCCCTCGGACGGCCCATGCTGGTAGACTCTAGTCCGTACGGTGCAGACATGTACCATGGGGACGTGGTGGACCGGCCAACCGTAGGGTCCCTTTGGTGCCATAGACGGGTACGTACTTCCCTCTATCTTTACTTCAGTCGTATTACTGGTCATCCTTTATAACCACTGTTCCGACTCGCAGGCACAGTATGCACATGTGTAGGTCACACATGTGTACGGGCACTTCGTGGAGCTACTAGACCGCCTCACCGCTGATGACGTGCATTGGGAGCCATACTCTGATTAGGAGATGGAGGACCGTGCTCCTGGGGGGCTATCCTTACTACACTGGCGTGACTGGGTGTACTGGCGGACGCAGAAGAAGGTCGTCTTCGACGTGTGCATCGAGGACTACACGGTGCATAGGGTGATGCGCCAGTTCGGCCTCCGCAAGGTTGTTCCAATTCCTGTCGAGACGACGGTGCCTAACTCAACCCACGCGTGAGTTACACACAACACATTTCCGTATATTTTTTGCCAGTTTTGTTACGACGGCTTCTAATTGCAGTGGTACATTTTGTAGGCATTGTAGGAGGGGTGCGACCAGAACGCAGTGGCCGGCGAAGATGGAGCTGTGGATGGCGCATTGGGCGAACGCCCTCCAAGACTGCGTGCAGGAGGACGCCCTGTACAACCCCAGTGCGTACGACGGGTTCCTACGCTGATACGCCTCGCAGACACGCACCGGTGCGTGTCGTTGACCCTCCTCCCACTCATGTACCATCACCTACCGACACGTACCCCCTACACTTCGTGTGGAACATGCACCTCACGGTATGTATGATTGTGTTTCAAAATGTCTTAGTACGGTTACCTCAATTACAAGTCTAATGCTTTCATGTACTCCTTGCAGACGGACATCAACGTCGGGATGGCCAGGGACTCCTAGTCAATCCTGGATAGGCTCGCCCACAGTGCGGAGGTGACGCGGGACGAGATGGTGTAGTTGTTGGAAATATACCCTAGAGGCAATCATAGAGATTATTATATTTCATTATGTTCACAACATTGGATAATATGTTATCTTGTTCCTAGAATAATATCGTTAATATTTATTATCAAGTTTGTAACTTGATTGTGAAACTCTATATTTCTACGATGATTATTCTTAAACGTTCTCTGGTCGAAAACATATGAGAACACATATGAATAGACTAGCATATATATTGGTTGATGATTATGTTTCACAGGTCATGGTATGGAGATATCAAACCAATAATATGGACACATGTTAGAGAACATGGTGTTGGATAACACCCACCTTGAGACACTATTGAGATTGTTATGATTCTATGTATCGTTAGTTGGTCTCAAGCAATGATGATGTATAATTCTTAGACCTAATATCAGCATGGTTTTCTACATGTGTAATAGCACTCTTAGGGGTTGCCAATCGCTACTCGTAACTGGGTAGTTATAAAGGTAGCTTTCGGGTATGCTCTGAAACATGCGGAGGAATGTAACTGGTCGGATATAGGATTTTCCCCTCTTAACATAACAGGAGAGATGTCTCTAGGCCCCTCGTTGTGGTCGGATAAAGTAAGTGCATGGCCATGCCACTAGTGGTCTAAGTGTTCGACCATATAAAGTTATCCGACACTCGATCAAGAAAGTATTGAACAGTCCATGGATGACACAACATGTCACCTGGAGTTCAACTAGATATCGTGAGGCAAAGGAAGAATACACAAATAGATCACTTAGTTCAATCAGTTACGGATCGGTAGTATGGAGATACGAGCTGGTCGTAAATTGGTCGAACGTAATCACAGAGTGGTCGTAACCTGGTCGTAAGGAGTTACAAACTGGTCGTGACCAAATACGAACTGGTCGTAAGTGATGAGAACCTAGTCATAGACCATATTGGAATAAGGTTCGTCCGCTATAATTTGAGTGTATTCGAGAATCGTTATGTCCTGCTAGGTACCGCTAACAACTCGTGGTCGGAAAGGGTTTCCGAGTCATAACCGATTACGCATAAACATAACGGGTCACACACTTAACGGGTTGGAACAAAACGTGTTCGGATAGAATCTGTTATGGGCACTATATAAGGAGATGCTTGAGGCTATTAGGAGGGAGACGAGTTGATGAGAGTTTCTCCACCGAAACCCCAGCCGCCATCTTCCTGAAAGCTCTGCCGTGTGACGAGGATCTAATAATCCTCATTTTATTATTTATCTATAATTCTTATTATGGGTGAATATGACGTCATACAATTCTTGAGTATACCCCCTTGTAATCATAAAGGAGAAGCCAACCAGCTGGTCGTAAGCTCTTCTACGACCATCCTCATAGTCGTAAGTCTTTCTATGACTGGTTCATGATCGTAAGTGCTGCTACGATCACCTTCTAGTCATAAGTTCTTCTACGACCAGCCCCAAGTCGTAAGTTATTCCATGACTACTTCATGGTCGTAAGCCCTCCCTTTTACGACTAAGTCAGCTACAACCACCCTATGATCAATAAAGCCTGCGGACAAGTAGACCCAATTGATTAGGGAATCTAAGCAGACAATATACGCTGTTATTCTCTGGAATAACTACACGTTACACACCATTATCTCTGACTAGAAACTGCCAGGCGACGTGGAGGAGTTAATACCCCGGCGATTACTACCAACAATGCGCCCATTACTTGGAATGATGGGGCACCTCTTGGCCTGGAGAAACGGCTACCTCTACGAACACTATAAAGGGCTATGGCCAGAGATAATGAGGAGAGGGCCGATTAGAGACATACAATCGGACATACACACTGAGTAGCAGGGAAAATTGTAGCATTTTCTACTGATTGTAACCAGTATACTCAATACATACACATAGGAGTAGGGTTGTTATTCTCTCCGGAGAAGGCTTGAACCTGTATGAAAATCCCCGTGTCAATCTCTGCGTGATTTGGTCTTTGAGACCCCGAATCAAACAATCTTTCGTAAGATCGATTCTAAAACACCGGCGGTTAGGCGTAGGCCAGTGGGGATCCTCTGGTAATCTCTTGTCAACACATTCTCTTTTCCAATTCTCATGCACTCATGGCGGGAGAATGGAGCGAGGAGAACTTGTTCGACTTGGCGGTCTGTGAGACGTTAACATGGATGCCGGTTTCAACTACAAGCCGAGTAATGCATCATCCGATGGTGATGCCGCCTCCAGAGATCATTCTCTAGGAGTGCATCCCACCGATGGAGTTGAGGAGGGATCCTTATCCCCCACAACAGCAATACATCCGACCGAGGAATCAGTTTTCTCCGAGGACAAGGGTCAATCCGACCACAAAGCAGATCGCGCCAGCGGACTCACAACACGACGAGAGTTTTTCCTCCAAGTGTTCGAGTCCCTCCAAGATAGTCCGATCAGGCAAGGCAAGTTCTGGAAGCCATTTTTCCGGGGCTTCATCAGCATCTGGTGATCCTATCTCTCCGGTTAACCCCGCAGAGAATGGGATCAAGCACGCTTTTCCTGCAAATTCGACCATCCCTCCGCAGGACCCACCTGCTGATGGAGATGGTTATGACCCAGAATTCCCCTTCCTGGAGGGGTTTACTCCGAGTCGCCAGATGGTGTCTCTTGACTACTCCTCAACCGGGGAGGCCTTGAGTGAATGTGCGGATCATCAACGGGAGGTCTTCGTCCTTCCCTTAGATAAAGATCACTCTCCTAAAGACCAAGGTAGAGATGTTCCTCGAAGATCACACACTGCGTCCACTCGTGGCAATGGCAAGAGCACTACTGGTGATGGACAGGACCAATACTCTGATGAGTGTGAGGGAGATTCTTGACATAATCACGCTTCATTGAGACAGTCTCAAGAATCTAATTTTGAGACAACTCGACGAAGGAAGATTGCCGCCCAGAAAACTCTACCTGGGCGCGCTTAGTACCAGTCAAAGGAAGCTCAAGAACTCCAACACATCAACAACTTGCTTGAGAATCCAACTCAAGAGCTTGCTCGAGCACCAGGCTATGATCTCACGCTGAAGAGATCACACAAAGGCTTCGGAGTACGATGGCAAGACTAGAGTCCCCTCGCAAAGATCATTCAGGAAGTCGTAGCAATACAACTTCCTCAGCTACCAGTCGTTTGAACAAGTCACCGCGTAGAGATCGGCGCAACAACAAGTCGCATTGTTCTCTTGCCCAGAGAAGAGTCCCTCAAATGACTGACAATCAACAAGCTTCCAAGAGTGGTGATCGATCACCGCTCTGATACAAAAATCTGCAGCAGTAGATGGAATACGAGGAGTATTTCCCTCGTAAGACCGAGGCCTACTATAGGTCGGGTCCACCTGCCACTGGGTATCGTCGAGTACGATCGCCTGGTGACATCAACCCTTCTTTCCTGCAAAGAAGACATCAGGAAGTTATTACCGGATGTCGGGCGTTCTCACCTGGCCTCCGGGCAGTTCACTGGTCGCCTCGTTTTCGACCAGTAAACATGGAGAAATTTGGTGGGTCTCAAAATCCTATCGAATTCCTTCAGATCTACTATGACTATCCGAGCGGCGGTGGAGAGAACATGTAATGGCAAATTACCTTCCAAGCGTGCTCGAAGGATCTCGCTTTCGGTTGTGGCTATTAAATCAACCACTCGAGTCGATCTACTCATGGCAACACCTTTGCGACCTTCTGCTAGCGAATTTCCAAGGCACTTACAACTGCCTTGGAAAGGAGGACGATCTGCACCGGATGAGATAGAACGACCTTGAGACCCTGCGTCAATTCATCGGTGTTTGATCGGGTTCGTAATTCCATTAGGAGGTTTCGACTCATCTGTTATCGAGCCTTCAAGCGGAGTCCATGCAGAAGAATAACGAGAGGACATCGCTTTGAACCCTCCCGCAACCATTCTTTGAACTCTTGAGATGGCTAATCGATATCGATCGCTTCGAGGCGGTTGAATGGAACAACACCATCAATCGAGAAGACAATACTCCTCGAGAGCCAGCGAAGGTAGCAAGAAGAAAGAGAAGAAGGCCAAGAAGTTCAAGAACAAGGCAAAGGGTCAAAAACCTCAAGTCGGCGGTTCAAGGAGGTCTTGGCCTGGCGATAAGGAGCCACGCGGTTCCAAACCATACTCCGTGAGGCAATGGTAAGCATACTGATCGGAAGAATGACAAGCCTAGGTGGTGTCCTTTCCACAAAAAGGAAGGACATGATCTTCGCAATTGCTGAGTTTTCTCTAACATCCCAAATTTTCCTTTTTTGCAAATTTAAAATTTAAATTAATTACCTTGGATTTCTGGATTTTTTAAAAGTTTTTCCTAATTATCTTAAAGCCAAAACAAATTTATTTGCAAAAACTATTACCAAGTTTTTGTTGGAATTATTTTATTTAATTCCAAAATGTCTTTAAGAATTTCTGTGAATTTTCTTATAATTTTGGGATTTTATTTGTTATTTTCTAAAACCTAATTGAATTATCAGGATTAAATAAATTGAAAAACCAATTAAAATCCTCAAAACAGTAATTGGGCTGAAACTCAGCCGGCCCAAACCATCGTTCCGCGCTGCACGGCCCGCTCGCCCGCGCCATCCGTTCCAACCGTCGGATAAAAAATGAACGGCCAAATCTTATCAAGACTCTTGGACGTTTTAAAAGTCCCGATCAATTCCAATCGTTGGATCGCGATCAAACGGTCAAAAGACCACCCGATACTTTACTGTTTTCATTTTGCTCGCTGACCGGTGGGACCGCCGCTACAGTGGCTTCATCTCCGCCTCTTCTCCTACCTCGCGACGCCGCCATGGCCGTCCCTTCGCCGAGCTCTTTAAACGCGCCCATTACTCCATCTGATCGTGCGCACTTGAGGCCATTACACTCCACTATCGCCGACACACTCACGGCACCCATTTCCCTCTCTTTAAACCCTCTTAATCTCTCTTAACCTCGCCGTCGCGCCAGCACGAAAAGACCGTGCACGTCCTCGCCGCTTCGGTGCCCCCCCAGCCCTATAAAAGGAGGCATAACCTTCGCAGCCATCCCTTCAACATTTTCCCTCAACTCTCTGCCCTTCTACCCCTCTCTAGCCACCGGAATTGAAGCTCGAAGTCGCCGGAGCCCTAGACGCTCCGCCGCCAAATTTGTCGTCGTCGTTGACGCTCCGCCGCCCCCGTCCGCACCATCGCGTTCGCCATCACGTGGGCCACCGGTGCGCGCATTCACTCACCTCGAGGACCTCCGGAGCATCTTCTTCATCGTTGACCCCACACCACCGCCACTTAACCTCACTGCCGACGACCTTATCGTCTCGTCCCTCCACTTCAAGGTAGCGCACCAAGATCCTCGTTGTCTCCTCTTTCTTTTGCGCACATTTCCGCACCTCGCCGTGGCGCGTAGCGCCGGCGACCATTGGGGCCCAAGCGCCGCCGTCGCCAGAGCCTACGTGGCTCAGCCACGTAGACGCCATGTCAGCGCCACGTGCGCATTTGTCGCTGAGTCAGCGCCAACGTGGCGCCACATCACCTCGTCTTGCCGCATCATCCCCTATGCAATTTCTTAGTAGGGTTCACGTGGACCTTTAACCGGTCATGGACTCAGTCCATTGACCGCGGGCCCACATGTCATAGGCTGGCGTGTGTGTGTTGTGCAATCTTGACATAATAATTAGAATATCCTTTAGAAAAATAATTCAAAAAATTCATTTAATTGTAGAATTTGGTTTAAAACTTCTAAAATTCATATCTTTTCCATCCAAACTCCAAATTGGGTGATTCAAAAATGCTAAAATCTTAGAAAATTATTATCTAGCTAAATAAAATAAAATTATTTTATTTGGAGTTAGTTTAATTTGTATTTTTGAATTTATTTGAATTTCAATTGATTTGTCTTATTTTCGCGTATAGGCTTTGACAATTCCGAAGAGGTAGATCCTTATGAGGAATTAGAATTTCAAGACTTCAACGAAGGCAAGTTATACCCTTGACCATGTTGATCCTATTATTTTAAAGCTATTTAAATTCAGTTTTTAAATTATTAAATGCATGCATACTTTTATTAAATTATTTCAAGTCCCTGTTTAATTACTTAGATATTCCAATTGTTATTGTATGGCCAATTTTGAATATTGAAATGTCATTCCTTTGTCACCATAGGCAAATTGGTATGGAAATTATTCATGCTTAGCAAATGCTTAGACCATGACTTTGATTTTGGGAGGATTTAGCCAAATCATTACCAAATTGTTTAAACTTGAACCTATGGTATTGTTTTACCATAGAGTGTTTGTAAAGGTGGTTTTTCACTAAAATAAAATCAAAAATGGTTTGGACTTGGGCGAAATGGAGGAATGGTGGGTGTAGGTTCATGCACGGGTTTAATCTGGTTAGGATTTAAGCCCAGGGTTTGATTTGAAAGATGCCCAAGTCAATTAAGGACCGGCCTTTGAGCGTTCCTTTGCTATGCCTTACCGTACCACCACATGTCCTGTATGGGCAGTACCTGGCTTAATAATTTGGGATACCTTATAGATATTCGTGCCATGTTGTATGTATGGGTGTTGGTTAGACAGTAATCCCACCTGGCGCAAGAGGGGGCTCCCGGAGGATGGACAGTCCAATGGAAGCGAAACTTTAGCGGGCATGAGTTCTTTGAGGTAGATCATTGTAATGGCCTTGTGATAATTGCTTTGTCACACGCCTTAGGAAGCGTGGATTGGCCGACACAAGGAGCAAATTATCTCGTGTGGGTAAAAGCTGTACAAACTCTGCAGAGTAGAAACTATTTGAATAGCCACGTCCGCGGTCATGGACATGCTAGCAAAGCCACTCCGAGTTAGACTTGTTTTTGGTTTTAAAATGGTTTTAACAGATGATTTCAGGATGTTATTCCTTGTGGTAAAATTGGGCAGTTAGCCATGTGATAGGAGGGTATCCTTCACCATTCATTATAGAGGTTATCCACACTATAAAATTATCATTTAAAATCTGATTTTAGATATAGTATAAAAATGACCTTGGAAATTAATATTATTATTTAAAATTGAAAATGCTGCTTTATGCAAATAAACCCTGCCAATACCCCTTGTTTACTTTATGCATGCATTCAATACATTATTTGTGGGTGTAACTTGCGAGCACGGTAGTAGTGCTCACTCTTGCTGAATAGTCTTTATTCAGGAGAAGACCTCTATCCAGACGGTGAGGACATCGATGCTTAGGCTGTGCCCCCAGACGATTGCATGTGGCGGATCATTGGGTCTACTACTACTATTCTGTTTCCGCTGTATTTTACTTTATTTTGGCCTCAGGCCCTTTGTAATAAACTCTGAATAATTATTAATAAAGTACGTGATATGTTTATGTTATCACTTTTGTTTGACTGTGTACACTAGCAATCCTGGACTAGTGTTTGAACACAGAGAATTCGGGATCCTTCGCTCCCGGGTTCGACATTTTCCAATAGAAACTCGAGGACTACTACAATGGCAAAGGACCACTTCGCACTCTCGAGCAGGTAGGGCAAACGAGTGGTCGTAAGACGTTAGATGATGACGAGGAGATGCCATTTCAAGATCCGCAGCATACCGTGGAGCACATCTATGGAGGATCATCGGCATATGAGTTAAAGCAACAGCTTAAAGCTGCCGAACGCGAGGTAAACTCCATTGACTCTCCTATCATCAATAAATTGCCGAAGTGGTCGAAAGTCACCATCTCCTTCGAGAACGGTGACTGCCCGATTCCTTCGACTCGACCTGGTAGATATCCAATCATGGTCGAACCCACCATCAACAACTGTCGGGTCAATTGAGTGTTAGTTGATGGTGGTAGCTCGTTAAACATCTTGTTTACGAGTGCCCTAGACGAGATGCAGGTACCCAGGACTAAGGTAAGACCGGTAAGATATTCTTTTCATGGTATTGTACCAGTGTCTTCGGCCAAACCTATTGGTCAAGTTTCTCTTCCTTTAACATTTGGTTCGCCAAGTAATTTCGGGACAGAGAAGATCTCCTTTAATGTGGTCGATTTTGATACGACATATAACGCCATACTCAGATGACCAACATTGGCAAAATTCTTCATGGCAACTCATTATGGGTATCAATGTCTTAAGATGTCAGGTCCCAAAGGAGTGATCACAATCCATTGTGATAAGAAGATAGCGCATACTTGCGACCGTCGATCCCTCGAAATGGCTGGACAGATACCAACTCGAGAAGAGAGCCAGCCTTTGACTACCAAGTCGAAGCCTAAATCTATACCAAAGCCGAACGACCTAGTTAAAGAGGTTCCTCTGGACGCAGAGGAACCTTCGAAGACTATTTGCATCGGGGATACTTCTGACCCCAAGTAGGAAGACACCCTCATCACCTTCCTCCGAGCTAACTCAGATATCTTCGCGTGGCAAGTATCCGACATGCCCGGAGTCCCCAGGGAGGTGATCGAGCACAGGCTAGCTTTACGGCCTGACAAAGTACCCGTAAAACAATTACGGAGATTTGCCCCTGATCGACGAGATGCTATCAAATCAGAATTGGACAAGCTACTTAAAGCAGGCTTTATAAGAGAAGTCAACCACCCAGAGTGGTTGGCTAACCCTGTAATGGTTAGGAAGTCGAATGGCAAGTGGCGTATGTGTGTCGACTTTACTGATCTAAATAAAGCTTGTCCAAAAGATGATTTTTCTTTACCTTGCATCGATCAATTGGTTGATTCTACTGCTGGTTGTGAAATATTAAGTTTTCTAGATGCATATTCTGGTTATCACCAGATCAATATGTGCCTAGACGATGAAGAAAAGACCGCATTCATTACACCATTTGGTATCTTTTGCTATGTCAAAATGCCATTTGGTCTAAAAAATGCTGGTGCTTCTTTTCAATGCTTGATGCAATTGACTTTTTTTTAACCTCAAGTAGGCCGAAATCTTGAAGCCTATGTTGACGATCTAGTCGTAAAAAGCATCAAGAAACTTAATCATATTTCAGACTTGCAAGAAACATTCGACAACCTTAGAAAGCACCGCTTAAAACTCAATCCTGAGAAGTGTGTGTTCGGGGTCTCTTCAGAAAAATTGCTTGGATTCTTGGTCTCTGTATGGGGAATCGAAGCAAATCCTGAAAAGATAAAAGCCATTGTACAAATGCACCCTCTGACCACGAAGAAAGAAGTCCAAAAACTCATAGGGTGCATGGCAGCTCTAAGTCGTTTCATCGCACGGCTGGGAGAAAAAGAACTACCTTTTTTCAAACTTCTAAGGAAACATGTGGGTTTCAAGTGGTCGAAAAAGGCTAACGCAGCCCTTGAGGATGTCAAGAGATATCGTACGAGTGCTCCTATTCTAGTTTCTCCGAAGCCAGAAGAGACGCTTTTAGTTTATCTAGCTGCCACACCACAGGCAATGAGCGCAGTACTGGTCGTAGAACGTGAAAATGTACAACGACCGGTTTACTACGTAAGTGAAGTTTTACACGGGCCTAAGGAGCGTTACCCACAAGTCCAAAAACTTCTATATGCCCTCCTCATGTCTTCGAGGAAACTGCGGCATTATTTTCAGGCGCACAAACTAGCTGTACCGTTTGAGTTTCCTTTGGGAGCGATCCTCCATAATAGGGAAACAGCGGGACGCATGGCAAAATGGTCAGTTGAACTTAGGGAGTTTGACCTCCATTTCGTGTGCCGAACGACCATTAAATCCCAGATCTTAGCAGACTTTGTCGTCGAATGGACAAATCCTGAACCTGTTCAGGATCCCCAGTACGATACCCATGACCAATGGACGATTTACTTTGACGGGTCGCTTACTTTAAGTGGCTCGGGGCTGGGGTGGTCTTGGTATCTCCTACCAGAGAAACCTTAAAGTATGCCATACGATTAAACTTATAGGCCACTAACAATGTGGTAGAATACGAAGGTTTGCTAGCTGGCATACGAACCGCGAAAGCGCTATTGATTCGCCGACTACTCGTGAGAGGAGACTCTCAACTGGTCGTGAATCAAGTCGGAAAAGAGTACCAGTGCTCTAATCCGACAATGTCTCAGTACTTATCGGAAGTCCGTAAGCTTGAAAAGCATTTTTTCGGTTTCGAGGCACAATTCATCCCTCGAAAGGATAATTTCCTCGTAGACCAGCTTGCTCGAATAGCTTCTTCCCGATCTATAGTACCAAAAGGAGTCTTCCTGGAGGAACTCCAGCAGCCGTCTTTGGTCGAAGAACCAGAGACACCTCCTATTGAGACAGCCTCTCTAGAATACGAAGATACCTGGATGGCTCCCATCTACGAGTATCTTTAGAAAGGTTCTGTACCCAACAATGATCCCGAGGCAGATCGCTTATCCCGAAAGGCCAAAATGTATACATTGGTTGAAGGAGTCCTCTATAAACGAGGTACTCAAGGGGTGCTCATGCGATGCATTCCGCAGAGCGAAGGATTAACACTCCTTCATGACATACATAGAGGCATCTGTGGAACTCATGCTTCCTACAGAACACTGGTTGGTAAGGCCTTTCGACAAGGTTTCTACTAGCCAACAGCCCTAGCGCTAGAGGAAATGTGAAATGTGTACAATGCCAGTTTCACAGCAGGCAAATACACCAACCAGCTCAGGCGCTACAAACAATCCCTCTGTCTTGGTCTTTTGCGACCTGGGGTCTTGATATCCTAGGACCGTTCCCAAGGGCCCCAGGAGGTTTTGAGTTCCTTTTTGTGGCTATCGATACATTCACAAAATGGATCGAAGCCGAACCTGTGACTAGGATAACAACGGAAGCCGCAAAATGGTTCTTGATGAAAAGTGTGATTACTCGATTTGGAGTCCCAAATCGAATAATCACAGATAATGGTAAACAATTTTCGAGCGCAAAATTTCAAGAATTTTGCGACGAGTTGGGTACCAAGCTCTGTTATGCCTCGGTTGCCCACCCCCAAAGCAATGGGGCAGTCGAATGAGCGAATGGCCAAATCATGCAGGTAATTA
The DNA here is from genome assembly GCA_036346405.1 of Phyllostachys edulis. Taxonomy (NCBI): domain Eukaryota; kingdom Viridiplantae; phylum Streptophyta; class Magnoliopsida; order Poales; family Poaceae; genus Phyllostachys; species Phyllostachys edulis. The sequence continues at coordinate 83,483,223 of CM070550.1, read as the reverse complement.
AAACTTGAGTCTTCGACCAGCTGGTTAAGCGCTCGGGGGCTTGGGTACAAGAATTACCCTTGGTATTATGGGCGATTAAACGCATCGCTAGTCGCAACAAAGTAAACACCCTTTTTTCTAGTTTTTGGTGCCGAAACCATGCTTCCACCAGAACTAAAGATCAGGTCTACAAGATTCGAGAATTTCACTGACTCAGCCCAAGAACAACTTCGAGCGGACGACATTAACCTGCTCAAAGAGAGGAGAAATCAAGCCTTAATCCATTCGGGTAGCTACCGGCAAGCCTTGCGCAAATACTACGATCGAAGGTCGACCTCATGACCTTCTTTGTAGGTGACTTGGTATTGAGAAAAATCCAATCCCAGTCTAATCGAAACAAACTTTTCCCTAAGTGGGAAGGTCCTTACACAGTGGTCGAAGTTATGCGACCAGGTTCGGTACGACTAGCACTGGAAGACGGGCGAATTCTCTCAAATTCTTGGAATATCGACCAGTTACGCACGTTCTATGTGTAATTTGACTAGCCGAACAATAAAGCATCAGGTTTTCTCTATCTTTATTGTCTTACTTTGAGTAGCGCTTTGATATTTCTTTCCACCATGCCATGGTCATAGGTCCCCCTACGACCAGTTCCTAGTCGTAAGTTTTTTCCGCGACAAAGTACTGATCGTAACACATTTTACAACCAGTACCGGGTTCATCTTTATACTGGTCGAAAGGAAAGTAACATCACCTAGACGAAGACTTTCCTATCTACACGTGGTCCTACCCACTAGAAGGAACTTCCTGGGGTCGATTCGTTCCTCCTTTTTCTCGCCAAAGACAAAGAACTTGGGTTTTAAGCATGGTCGAAACAATATCAAGCCAACTCTTAGTACCTTAGTTTATTTCTTCATTCATCCTTTTGAAAAATAAATTAAGCTGAGTACACTTTTCAAATTTGCTCAACTATTCTCGATAAACTTGGTTTGTTTTAACTGGTCGGAGGAAGTTGCAACACCTAGTCGAAGACTTTCCTCTCTGCATGTGGTCTTGCCCACTAGAAGGAACTTCCTAGCGTCGTTCTGTTTCTAACTCTCGCTACCAGAACGGACATACTAAGTGCATTGCAATAAGTTGGACAAATTTTTAAAAAGGAACTCCAGACGTTTATCTAACTAAAGTTGATCTTTCTTGATTTGATTAATCTTGTCAGAGATGGAAACATCACCTAGTCGAAGCCTCTCCTCTCTGCACGTGGTCCTGCCCACTAGAAGGAACTTCCTAGTGTTGACTCGTTTCTAGTCTTTCGACCAATGCATGATAGTCGTGATTGAAAAACTACAAGTTAGCTAAATCTCTCTATTTCAGAAAACCCTTAACAACACTATTGACTAAGTTTATCTAAGTAAACTAAGCAAATAGTCGGGGACTAGGATAAAGTAATTATCTTTACTTCAATTCTTAGTCTCACTTTCGTTAATTATCTTTTGAGTTACTAACCACTCGACAAGATGATTTGCAAGAAAAAGGATGAATTATATATTACATCAACAAAAACTTGTCTTGTCAGGTCTCTTTTCAGGTCATTCTGAAGCAGGAGATCCTAGTTGCATCTCCTTTGAAACCTTCCTCTTGTTGGTGCATTTCTTCAATCAACGATTTATACGCTCGGGCATCAAAATCGGTTTCGATTGAATTGCGTTAAGGTGGGGTCACGAGCTTTAAGTTTTGCCAAAGCATAACTTATTGCACCTTCGACCGCTTCCCTTATCGAGTCAGCTTGGTTGGCCTTCAGAGTGGACACCAACTCTTGTAAAGTCCCGACTTGTTCATCAATAGTACTTGTGTGAGCAGCTATCGTGTCTTCTTGAGGAGTGTTTCCCTCACCATGTAGCTCACCAAGTATATTGTTCAGGAGCGAGATGTTGTTTCGAAGATTGTTCTTCATCGACTTCATCTCCTCTTGGTAACAAGTCGAAGCCTCACGGTTGTTTGTTTTCGCTATTTCTTGTTGAAAAGAGTAACACTAGTCAAGCAAAAGTTACTTCTAGAGGACTACAAAATGAGATTCACTACTGAGCAAAGGTTTACTTACCGCTAGTCGAGAATCCAACTTCTTGACTTCATCCTCATGGGAAAGCGATGATCTTGGCGTCTCGATCCTCCCATAGCTTGATATCCTTTGCATTTTCTTTGGCAATATGGGTAATGTCATTAAGAATCAAAGTTTTTCTTGATCCTTAGTGTTGAGCCTACCCACTTCGATCTCCTTTTACGAAAAGAGATGAAATTTTAAAAAGAGAAAAGAACTTCGTGAAGGATTGATAAACAAAACTAGATCTGAGTAAAGAGTCGCTTACCTGCTAGTTGAGATTTCAACATCTCGATTTGTTGTTCCTTGTCCTTGGCGATGTGAGAAATCTACTTAAGCAACCAAGGTCTTTTCACTAACCTCGTTTTGAAGAGATTTCACTTCATCCTCTTTTTCTGAAAAGAGGCAGAAGTTACAAAGGTAAAGATCTACAATATAAGTAGTCTTAAGTTCGACACTTACTGTTTATTTTTCCTTGCAACTGTTGAGCTACAGAGTTGACCTCCTGAAGCTGCTTCAGAAGGTCTTCTTTCTCATCCCTTAGCTTTTTCGTCTCGACTTTCTCATAGTCGAGTGAATCGGCTAAGGCCTTTTAAATCGCTTTTAAAACCGCAGCGGTTAAAAGTGAACATGAAGCACTAACCAAATGGTCGTAAGATCTTCTCGACCACTCCCATGGTTTTAAGCTTTTCTACACCGGTTAGGTAGTCGTAAGCTTTTTACGACAACCTTACGATTAAATAAGTACATGCACGACCGATTACTTAGTCGTAAGTTTTTTCTCGATCGCTACCATAAACACTGTATAAGTGGTCAAAATATAATTGACTACTAGTGTCATTGACTTACCATCTCTCTGCCTGCTCGCAGAGTTTTGCTTTTTCTTGTCGTAGCTTGACAAACTGCCGGTTGTATTCACAAACAGTGGCAATTTGTTGCAAAGCTCTCTACAAAAAGAGTAGACGAGAAGACGCGAGGAATACAGAGTATATGAATCTTTGTCAAAACTTACATTCATACTCCTCCAAGCAAACATGGACACTACACTTGTTGGATCCTTCAGCTCATCCAACTTGTCGATTTGGTCCCACCAAACTTTTTTGAGACGCGCATTATCAAAAATGTCCCCACTAGTAGGAATATCCCTGGGGTGGGGGACTCGATTCTTTGTGGGACCCCCAATTCTTTGGAATTGTGCGAATTATAATTATCTTGGTAGTATAACTCTTAATTAAGGAGCAGTGTAATGTCATAATAAAGATCATACTAGAAGCATAATCATAACAAGTAACAATCCAACAATTAGGTTCAGGATATATGCCATGCAATAGTTCCTGTGATTAGTGAGTATTAGCATATATCCTTAAACAACATTGCATCAATCACATACAAGTCATACATTCACATAATTATACATTAATAATTACATCTCTAATTTAGGTTGCTCTGATGCGAGGTTGCTACAGATTGTCGAAATATGAACAGATGACCTTGGGTCATCAACAAAAAGATCAACAATGAAGCGAAAAGATAAAAACAAAACCATCAATGGCCCCATCATCCCATGAGCTATTGCGTGGAGGAAAGAACTAGCATCACTCATTAGCGTCACTACGATCGGCACTAACGGGCATCTCATAAAGATATGCATCCTCACCGCAACAAGGGGTCATAAAACCCCGAGTACGAAAGGTACTCAAACAAGTCTTACACAAACTAATAAAAGAAAGTGGTTGATAGAACCTATACAAAGGAATAAGGAATGTATATGCATAAGGTTGACAACGAGAAGGTTTAAAGGGTTCAATTTTGCATAAAGTGATACATCTTAACCTACAATTGCTATGTTTTGATAAAGCAATTTTAATAAATTGATTTGGACTAAAACAAGTGAGTAAGTGGAATCGAAGCATAAAAAGTAACAAAAGTAAATAACATCTCACAATTAAGCGTACATGACTATCATCATGCCGAACCGATTCCCAAACCAAAATGAGAGCAAAATCTATCTGGTGACATTAATTCAAGTTTTAAATCAGAATAGCAGTGGACACGGCTATTGAATAGTTTTAGAACCTCGCAGGGTGTACATCTTTACCCACATGACTTAGTTAGCCAGTAAGCCTCAGGAATAATAACACATTGCCTTTGGTGTGCGGTAGGGTAAACTAAGATTTGGTATTTTTCAACAAGTTAACACTATTGAGTTGGATGACCCATGTGAGATTAATCCGCTTAAACCATCTTGATAGCATACATTCAGCAGGGGCTCACATGTTGTACAGGAATGCCGACCCGATCAATTAAATGCAAACTCGTGTTAGCCACACATTTTACACATGATCGGGGCCTGAAGGAACGTACATGCGATGTAACACATCTACGCCTTACCCTTCTAAGAACATCGATATCAATATAAGCTCCACATGGCATACGACACGGCCCGAAGACTTAAGCATCTATGCCATATGAAATCAATACACATGTCCTTACTCTCATGTATCCAACTCAATAATACTAACCCTTTACTTAACCAAACAGCGCCCATACACTGCGTGTGGAAGTACGTTGGGACTTGAATTAAATAGTCAGAGTTCAGTCCTTAATCAACCCAGACAAGACATCCACATTTCCCAATTCTCGTGCACAAGGCACCATCACTAGCATCCACTTGTCCAGATTTGAATTAATGTTAACAGGATTTAGAAGCATTTCCAAATCAAATAAACTGAACAAGGATCAAAGATAAATACAATTTATTGGTTGTTCCTGTGTTTGACAAGATAATCTTGTCAAACACTACCGTTCTATGGATTTGCAAGGCTAAGCAAAAGTTAAAATTAAATATAATAACATCACAAACTACCTTAGGTTAAGTGTATGATTAAATTAAAGATAAGCCACAAGTTCAGGTATAACTACCTAGGAGCAGGCACAAATAAATTTTAGAAAGTTGCATGCACAAGTGTCCTTGTATTTTGTAAATCTACAGTTCAAAAGATTAGGCTCAACATGGTGCAGAGAGGAAGCTTACCTTGATAGTAGTATATAACCTCTTGTTCAGATGCTTGTGGGTCAACAAAAGGTTCAACAAACTCAGAAGAACCAGAATCTAAAAGAAGATAAAAGAATTCCAATGAACACAAGAAAAACAGAGAGCAAAATGCATAAAAGAATGCATGATCATAATGGTAATGCATGGGTAATAGTATGCTTAAGCTATAGCTAATTTAGTAAGGGTAATAGCCCATATATACCATCTACTGACAATTATTACCCAGATTTTATAATTAGAAAATAGCTATAGTATCAGGTTTTATATATACTAGAACAGGACAGTTATAATTAATTTAATTATCTACCTCTACTTCATACAAATGAATTACTATAGGATAACTAAGTGTAGAAACTAGTGCAAATGAACTATCTAATCATTTAGTGCCATTAATAACAACTTATGATTTTAACTTTTTGTTGTTGGTTTGGTCGGTTGGACTAATAACCGAAACAGCAATGGGCCATTTACTACTTTCGGTTGATTAGCAAAGCTACAGAACACTAGGGCTTTAAAGTGGGGTTAAAGCTAACTGGGAGTCATAATTACCACCATTTATAAATACTAAAACTATCTGGCCAGATTAAAGAAAGAAATAGAAGCCTTTTTTTTATTTATTTTTGCCGGTTGGATCAAAACAGTAGGGACCTAATCCCAGATTTCAGCTGCTGAGAAGAAATACACAAAATGATATTCTTCAACAGAAGCTAAAGTTAAAAGTAAGTAGTCTAACAAAAGAAACTCTATTTCTATAAAATGATATGAAAGACCGAAAAGTTATAAAATAACTTTTCGGTTACAAAACGAGGATCATCACATGAGCAGATGAGTGATCCTAGTGAGTGAGGGATGTCCTAAAAGAATTTAAGCTAACAGAAGAGAAGACTAACTCACCAGCTAGGGTTTGGAAAAAGACAGAGCCAAGCTCTTGGTCAAACAAGAAAAGATCCAATAGCCTTTTTTCCTTGTGCTGACCAAAAAGAAGATGATGGATTTATCTCTAAAGATTATTAGATATATCTTTGCTAAGGAAAAAGATGGAACTCAACTCACCAAGTGAGATTTCTCAAGATGAAGCTTCACTAGTTCAAGGTGATAGAGAGAAGAAACACAAGTTCAACCTACAAGAAATGACCATATCATATTAACATGAGAGTTAGGCCTTCTTGAAGTTGAACCAAAGGAAGAAGAACAAGGAGCTTCACTGAAGGAAGATAAAGATGATGCTCCTCAGTGGTCAACAATGGCAGAAGTCCCATGACCAAAGTTTATATAGTGTATAGGGGTCCCCTAGAGTACATGAGAACCATCTGGAGTGAATGAGGTGGCACTAAAGGATAGATATCAAAGGAAAAATATCCTTAAAGTTACTGTTCATCACCAACATTTCGGCTATCCCAGCTTACGGTGGAAAAACCAGAGAAAAATAAAAATTCTGCCACTTACATGTGGGCCCCAGAAGGATACACAAACATGCGGTATACCAAGCGAGTCCCACGCACACCATGCACACAAAGAAGAAACCGACGACATGCGGGCCCGGAAGAAATCGCGCCATGCGCACACGCGCGGAAGTTCCACGACGACCACCGTCGCGATTAGAAAGGAACAGCGCGGATGCGGGTTTAAAACACGTTGAAGCGGTATCGTGAAGCGTGGACCACACGATCTCCGGCGGACGACTCGGATCGCGGCGGCCAAGCGGTCGAAGGTCACACTCACGCGGCCGTCGGATGGAGCCTCAACGGTTCGCGATCCCATGGGAATCGCCGCGTCCGATCGGCCCACTCAACCGGGCCGTGCGATTGGGCCTCAACGGTCCAAGATCTCAAACTTCAGCGGTGCGCCGGATCATGCACTCCATCGCCGTTAAAACGCGATTCAGCGGCGAGATCGAGGCGCCAAAGCGGTCGAACGTCGCAATGATTCGGGCCGCACGCCACGGATCAATGGCCCAAAAGCGAAGGGGATGGGCGGTCCAAATAGCACAAGAAATCAGATCCGCACGTTGAGGATCAGCGGTGGAAATCACTTTGTGTAAGAGAATGGTCCGAACAGCTTCAGCAGATCAGAGCCACACGTTGATATTTCAACGGCCCAGATGGGCTAGGGTTTGGAACGCGCGCGAGTGGAATAGCCCGAGCTGGACTGCACGCGCCGGTTTGGACTCGCCCGCACCGCTACAGTGCCCAACTCGAGTTAGACCGAGAGGTTTGACCAGAGATGTTTAAATTTTGAAAAGGTTTGACCAGGCCCTTAAATATAGCAAATAAATTTGTAAAATCCTGAAATTTTGCAGAACTGCTACTGGGATAATATATTCCCCAAATAAATTTTGAAACCACTGTTCCTTCTTTAGAAATACATAAATAATTTATTTAAACCAACTAAGGTTTATTTAAAGACAATTATTTTTCTAAAAATCAAAATAATTTCTGAAAATTCAACAAAAAATATTTTTGGCCATAATAATTTATCGATTTTCAATTAAAATATTTCCTAGATCATAATACCAACATTGGATGGTATTTCTTTTTGAAATTTTATCAAGTTGGAATTTATAATTAAAATTTTGGGAAAATAGTTTGTAACATGTTACCCAATTTGTTAATCTGAGCAATAATGACATGAGCGATTGCTTCATTATTGTATATTAGGGTTGGGGGCTGTTACAAACCTTCCTCCTTAAGAAAATCTCGTCCGAGATTTCTTATAATCGAAGTTGGACAAAGACGAAGTTGAAATGATATTCTTTAGAAACATAACATCGAGTTGTCTTTATTTCTTTCAAAGATAGAAAAGAAATTTCACATAACAACATAGTCTTTGTTATTACAACTTATGTTACATTGCTTTGTTTAACCTTGCCTTTCTTGATTCAAAGGCAAATATTAAAGCGACAAAAAGGTGGGGTGCTCAATCCTCATCGGATCTTCACGCCCCACGTGGCTTCACCCTCGTAATGATTAGCCCTTGGATTTTTTTAAGAACTTGCGGGCGATTTCTTGTCCACGCTCTATTTAAATCAAGGATACCTTGGTTGTTCTTGATCTGAAAGATCTGGTTGTAGATCAAGATTCTCATAAGTAGTAGCCTCGGTAGGAACACGAAGGCACTTCTTTAATTGAGAAACATGAAAGGTATCATGGACTGCCGACAGAGTGTCGGAAGTTCCAATTGATATGCCCTGACTCCTCGTTTTGCAATGATTGAAAAGGTCCGATATAACGAGGTGCTAGCCTCCCTTTCACTTGGAAGCGATGAGTACCTTTCATCGGCGACACTTTAAGATAGACGAAATCATCTATTTCAAAACTTAGCTCATGGCGTCGATGATCGGCATAGCTCTTCTGACGAGACTGGGCAGTTTTCAAACGGTCTCGAATCAGACGAACTTGCTCTTCAGCTTCCAAAACCAAGTCTGGGCCAAAGAATGGTCTTTCACCAGATTCTGACCAATTCAATGGAGTCCTACAAGCTCTTCCATACAAAGCTTCAAAAGGTGACATTTGAATACTTCCTTGGTAGCTATTATTGTAGGAAAACTCCACATACGGCAAAGATTTCTCCCAATTCTTGCCATATGCTAAAACACGAGCTCTCAAAAGATCCTCCATTATTTGATTCACCTTTCGGTTTGACCTTCGGTGCGAGGATGATAAGCGATCTTTGAAGGATAATTCGGTTCCCATTGCTTGATGAAGACAATTCCAAAAATGGGAAGTGAATTGAGACCCACGGTCTGAAACAATAACTTTAGGAACACCGTGGAGACAAACAATTATAGCAATATAGAGTTCTGCCAATTGCTTGCCATTAAAAGTGGTTCTGACAGGGATGAAATGAGCCACTTTTGTTAATCGATCAATTATGACCCATATGGCATCAAATCCATTCTGGGACTTGGGAAGTCCGGTAACAAAATCCATACCGACTTCTTCCCATTTCCATTGTGGAATAGGTAATGGTTGAAGGGTACCAGCAGGTTTCAAGTGCTCTGCTTTAACCCTTTGGCATATATCACATTCAGCAACATACTGAGCAATTTGCCTTTTCATTTTGCTCCACCAAAATGTTTTCTTCAAATCCTGGTACATCTTAGTACTGCCAGGATGTATAGAAAATTTGGAATTATGAGCCTCTTTAAGAATTAGCTCTCTCAGCTGTGAATCTGAGGGTACCACTAAACGATTGCGATATCGAATGGTACCATGAGCATCTTCAGAAAACTCATTGGCTTTACCTGACTTCATGTTTGCTTTAATCTCGCTACCTCAAAGATCGGTTTTACGGGCCTCGAATCTGATCTTCAAGTGTTGACTTTACTTCTAAGGCAGCAAGAAATCCATCTTCGACCATTTCGAGACTTAAGCGCCGAAGGTCAGCACATAAGCTCTTGGTTAAAGGAATTGTTGATAAAGAATTGCATTGCGACTTCCTGCTCAGAGCATCAGCCACAACATTGGCTTTGCCAGGATGGTAGTGAATACCCATATCGTAGTCTTTGATCAATTCAAGCCATCGTCTTTGTCTCATATTCAGATCAACTTGAGTGAATATGTATTTAGAACTCTTATGATCGATATAGATTTACATAGCGATTGCCAAGAAGGTAATGTCGCCAAATCTTTAATGCATGGACTACTTTGCCAATTCTAAATCATGAGTAGGATAATTCACCTCATGAGGTCATAGAATCGCTGGATGCATATGCCACAACTTGGCCCTCTTGCATAAGCACACAACCAAGTCCATGGCGAGATGCATCACAATAGATATCAAAATTCTTATGGATATCCGGAAGAGTGAGAACAGAGCTTGATCGGGAGCTTTTCAAAAGTCAAAACTGTTCTCACATTCCATCGACCAAAAGAATTTGTTCTCTTTCTTCAAGAGTTGAGTCGATGGCACGGAAATCTTGGAAAAGTTTTCAATGAACCCACGATAATATCCATAAGTCCAAGGAAACTTGAATTTGAGGAACATTTTGGGTCGCTTCGGTCTAGTACATCTCGTACTTTCTTTGGGATCAATGATAATACCTCCTTCGGATAATACATGTCCCAGAAATGCAACTTGCTTGAGCCAGAAAGCACACTTGCTAAATTTAGCATACAGCTGATGCTTGCGAAGTGTATCCAGCACAAGTCTCAAATGATGCTCATGCTCTTCGTCAGACTTGGAGTAGATAAGAATGTCGTCAATAAACACAACAACAAACTTATCTAAGAAATCCATGAATACTGAATTCATTAGATTCATGAAATAAGCAGGAGCATTTGTTAGACCAAAGGACATAACAGTATACTCGTATAATCCATAACGAGTAGAGAATGCTGTTTTAGGAATATCCTCGGTTCTAACTTTGATCTGATGATAGCCCGATCGCAAATCGATCTAAGAAAGGACTCGGGCTCCAGTCAAGTAATCAAAAATAGGTGAATGACAAGGCAAATGTTACCACTAATTTGGTTAAGGACAAAAGAGTAAGACAATGTATGTGGTTAAAAGAGAGTGACAAGGAAAGATAACAATGGTGTCACTAAGTGACCACATATAATGTAAAACCCACACCCATGGCTGTATTTAATACAACATGACTTGTATTGAATGTACAAGAGACTTAGGTGATGGAGAAAGTAAGAATGACCAAGTCTGATAATTAGGATCAGTCGGATTTGGGAATAGATTGGCCAAAGAGGTAGGTGACTATGGTTGGAATATTTAACCAGCGGAATGTACCAATGGATTAGGCCGCACCTTGTAGATCAGATGAACAACCAATCTATTAAAATTTGACACCATCAAATTTGCTCGAAAGACTACCTATTGCATATTTATATTGATACTATAGCAATTCGATCATTTTGAAAACTGATCTAAGTGAATAAATAACAAGAGATGGATGAAGATAATGCATGATCCATTGGGGTAGGACAATAAAGCGCTTACTAACCAAGGAATGGAGTGCTCGAGAATCAAATAAGGCGAGAGTGGACTAAAATTAACTAGGAACATACCTAGAACAACGTCAGTGCATCGATCGCTTTCTCGTGATGGTCGTTCACGAAACCTCGACCGAAGCTGGATCGGTTGTGAGATACCTTTAGAGATGGTCTTTGGACGAATAATGGTAGGAAAGGTTGAGCAGAGGCAACCCACATTTCTTAGCAAAGCATCGGCTTGCGAAATGTCGGGGCGACCACAATGATAACAAATCACCCTGGACTTGATATTCTTTGGTAGTAGGTGGCTGATTTCCACTAGGTGCAGGCTGCCCCAAAATGGGGAAAACAAGGTGCAAATCTTGGCGACCTCGGTGAGATTGGAATTGGTATTTGAGAAAGACGAGCAGGAGGTAGACCACGAGCCTTTGTGTAACATTGATTTGCAAAATGCGGGGACGACCACAAGAGAAAGCAGATCACTTTTGGCTTAACCTTATTAGTAACCTTGGGGTGATTCATACTTGACTCTCAACCGGTCGAAGTTGCTTTGAGGATAACCGTGGAAAATCCGTCGTTCTTGATTCAAGCGACTTGGTGATCATCTGGTGTAGATGACACTCTTTAGGACGATGATCATGTCCTTCACAGAGAAAACAAGTGATCTTGATAGTCGGACAGACCCCTGGTGGATGTTCTCCGTCACAGTTGGGACAATTTGTAGTGCACTCGTTGATGTAGTGCCCTTCCTCTCCACAACGTCGACAAACCTTGACCTTGCCGATTGCCCTTCTTAACTTCCCGGGTTGAGTGTTCAGAGGAGTACTAGGTTCTACCATTCTATTGTCACACGGATGGTTAGAGGACAGGCTAAGGATACACTCAATTGAGTGCGAAAGATGTTTTTGGCAGCAAAGGGCAATACTAAACTTAGCATGCTTAATGATATGAAATGCACCAAAATTTAACACCAAAAGAAAATGCAAAGGCACAAAGGCCCGCATAAGATCCAATAAAGCAAATCATAGTTTTCCGGCATAATTGCTATACATCTTGCAGTAAGCGTCAATTACTTGGAACCAAAAGAGGGCGAACAATCACACTACAACATTTACTTCTACAGGATAAAGAAAATAATTAGGGTGGATATAATCTAATAATAATCCCTATCTGCATCCTAATTTCGCAGTTACAACATTGTCTTCTCGTCCCTTCACCATTGTTCTTCTGGGTGAATACCAACATGTCTATTTTTGGAAACAAAAGATAAGCAATAGAAAACATTTTGCACAAACCCAATGAATAGTAAGGTAAGGATTAGAGACTAGGATGCGGAAGAAATAAAGGATGGCTTACTTAGACTTTCCAAAATTACTTTTTGTTGGAAAATAATTTCTTAAAGAACTCGCCAAGGCTAACGACCATGCTATTTCTAACCTCATAACAGCAGTATGCTCGACGATAACGTATTTGTGGGACCCCAATTCTTGGAATTGTGTCGAATTATAATTATACTGGTAGTATAACTCTTAATTAAGGAACAGTGCAATGTCCTTAATAAAGATCATACTAGAAGCATAATCATAACAAGTAACAATCCAACAATTAGGTTCAGGATATATGCCATGCAATAGTTCGTGATTAGTGACTATTAGCATATATCCTTAAACAACATTGCATCAATCACATACAAGTCATACATTCACATAATTATACATTAATAATTACATCTCCAATTTCGGTTGCTACAGTACAAGGTTGCTACAGTAACCAAAATATGAACAGATGACCTTGGGTCATCAACAAAAAGATCAACAGCGGAAACGAAAAGATAAAAACAAAACCACCAATGGCCCCATCATCTCGCAGGCTATTGCGTGGAGGAAAGAACTAGCATCACTCGTTAGTGTCACCCTGATCGGCACTAACGGGCATCTCATAAAGATATGCATCCTCACCTGCAACAAGGGGTCATAAAACCCTGAGTACGAAAGGTACTCAGCAAGTCTTACACAAACTAATAAAAGAAAGTGGTTGATAGAACCTATACAAAGGAATAAGGAATGTATATGTATAAGGTTGACAACAGAAGGTTTAAAGGGTTCAATTTTGCATAAAGTGATACATCTTAACCTACAATTGCTATGTTTTGATAAATCAATTTTAATAAATTGATTTGGACTAAAACAGATGAGTAAGTGGAATCGAAGCATAAAAAGTAACAAAAGTAAATAACATCTCACAATTAACTGTACATGACTATCATCATGCCGAACCGATTCCCAAACCAAAATGAGAGCAAAATCTATCTGGTGACATTAATTCAAGTTTTAAAGAATAGCAGTGGACACGGCTATTGAATAGTTTTAGAACCTGCAGGGTGTACATCTTTACCCACATGACTTAGTTAGCCCGTCGGCCTCTGGAATAATAACACATTGCCTTTGGTGTGCCGTAGGGTAAACTAAGATTTGGTATTTTTCAACAAGTTAACACTATTGAGTTGGATGACCCATGTGAGATTAATCCGCTTAAACGATGATAGCATACATTCAACAGGGCTCACATGTTGTATGCCGGAATGCCGACCAGATAATTAAATGCAAACTCGTGTTAGCCACACATTTTACACATGATCGGGGCCTGAAGGAACGTACATGCGATGTAACACATCTACGCCCTTACCCTTCTAAGAACATCGATATCAATATAAGCTCCACATGGCATACGACACGGCCCAAGACTTAAGCATCTATGCCATATGAAATCAATACACATGTCCTTACTCTCAGTATCCAACTCAATAATACTAACCCTTTACTTAACCAAGCAGCGCCCATACATGCGTGTGGAAATGCGTTGGGACTTGAATTAAATAGTCGAGTTCAGGTCCTTAATCAACCCGCACAAGACATCCACATTTCCCAATTCTCGTGCACAAGGCACCATCACTAGCATCCACTTGTCCGATTTGAATTAATGTTAACAGATTTAGAAGCATTTTCAAATCAAATAAACTGAACAAGGATCAAAGATAAATACAATTTATTGGTTGTTCCTGTGTTTGACAAGATAATCTTGTCAAACACTACCGATTCTATGGATTTGCAAGGCTAAGCAAAAGTTAAAATTAAATATAATAACATCACAAACTACCTTAGGTTAAGTGTATGATTAAATTAAAGATAAGCCACAAGTTCAGGTATAACTACCTAGGAACAGGCACAAATAAATTTTAGAAAGTTGCATGCAGTGTCCTTTGTATTTTGTAAATCTGAGTTCAAAAGATTAGGCTCAACATGGTGTAGAGAGGAAGCTTGCCTTGATAGTAGTATATAACCTCTTGTTCAGATGCTTGTGGGTCAACAAAAGGTTCAACAAACTCAGAAGAATCAGAATCTAAAAGAAGATAAAAGAATTCCAATGAACACAAGAAAAACAGAGAGCAAAATGCATAAAAGAATGCATGATCATAATGGTAATGCATGGGTAATAGTATGCTTAAGCTATAGCTAATTTAGTAAGGGTAATAGCCCATATATACCATCTACTGACAATTATTACCCAGATTTTATAATTAGAAAATAGCTATAGTATCAGGTTTTATATATACTAGAATAGGACAGTTATAATTAATTTAATTATCTACCTCTACTTCATACAAATGAATTACTATAGGATAACTAAGTGTAGAAACTAGTGCAGTGAACTATCTAATCATTTAGTGCCATTAATAACAACTTATGATTTTAACTTTTTGTTGTTGGTTTGGTCGGTTGGACTAATAACAAAACAAAGCAATGGGCCATTTACTACTTTCGGTTGATTAGCAAAGCTACAGAACACTAGGGCTTTAAAGTGGGGTTAAAGCTAACTGGGAGTCATAATTACCACCATTTATAAATACTAAAACTATCTGGCCAGATTAAAGAAAGAAATAGAAGCCTTTTTATTTTTTTTTATTTTTGCCGGTTGGATCAAAACAGTAGGGACCTAATCCAGATTTAATTTCGAGAAGAAATACACAAAATGATATTCTTCAACAGAAGCTAAAGTTAAAAGTAAGTAGTCTAACAAAAGAAACTCTATTTCTATAAAATGATATGAAAGACCGAAAAGTTATAAAAATAACTTTTCAGTTACAAGGAACAGGGATCATCACATGAACAGATGAGTGATCCTAGTGAGTGAGGGATGTCCTAAAAGAATTTAAGCTAACAGAAGACAAGACTAACTCACCAGCTAGGGTTTGGAAAAGACAGAGCCAAGCTCTTGGTCAAACAAGAAAAGATCCAATAGCCTTTTTTCCTTGTGCTGACCAAAAAGAAGATGATGGATTTATCTCTAAAGATTATTAGATATATCTTTGCTAAGGAAAAAGATGGAACTCAACTCACCAAGTGAGATTTCTCAAGATGAAGCTTCACTGGTTCAAGGTGATAGAGAGAAGAAACACAAGTTCAACCTACAAGAAATGACCATATCATATTAACATGAGAGTTAGGCCTTCTTGAAGTTGAACCAAAGGAAGAAGAACAAGGAGCTTCACTGAAGGAAGATAAAGATGATGCTCCTCAGTGGTCAACAATGGCAGAAGTCCCATGACCAAAGTTTATATAGTGTATAGGGGTCCCCTAGAGTACATGAGAACCATCTGGAGTGAATGAGGTGGCACTAAAGGATAGATATCAAAGGAAAAATATCCTCAAAGTTACTGTTCATCACCAACATTTCGGCTATCCCAGCTTACGGTGGAAAAACCAGAGAAAAACAAAAATTCTGCCACTTACATGTGGGCCCCAGAAGGATACACAGCATGCAGCGCCCTGAAGCGAGTCCCACGCACAGCCATGCACGCACACAGCAGCAAAAACCGACGCTGACATGCGGGCCCAGAAGAAATCGCGCCATGCGCACACGCGGGGAAGTTCCACGCCTGACCGCCGCGCGATTAGAAAGGAACGCGCGGATGCGGGTTTAAAACACATTGAAGCGGTATCGTGAAGCGTGGACCACACGATCTCCGGTGGACGACTCGGATCGCGGCGGCCCAAGCGGTCGAAGGTCACACTCACGCGGCCGTCGGATGGAGCCTCAGCGGTTGCGATCCCATGGGGAAGCGCCGCGGTCCGTCGGCCCACTCAACCGAGCCCGTGCGATTGGGCCTCAACGGTCCAAGATCTCAAACTTCGCGGTGCGCCGGATCATGCACTCCATCGCCGTTAAGCGCGATTCAACGGCCAGATCGAGGCGCCAAAGCGTCGAACGTCGCAATGATTCGGGCGCACGCCACGGATCAATGGCCCAAAAGCGAAGGGATGGGCGGTCGAATAGCACAAGAAATCGATCCGCACGTTGAGGATCAACGGTGGAAATCACTTTGTGTAAGAGAATGGTCGACGACCGGCAGATCGAGCCACACGTTGATATTTCAACGGCCCGGATGGGCTAGGGTTTGAACGCAGCGAGTGGAATAGCCCGAGCCGGATCAAGACTGCCGGTTTGGACTACTTGCACGCCGCTTAAGGTCTTGACTTCGAGTTAGGCGAGAGGTTTGACCGAGAGATGTTTAAATTTTGAAAAGGTTTGACCAGGCCCTTAAATATAGCAAATAAATTTGTAAAATCCTCAAATTTTGCAGAAGCGCTCTTTGGGATAATATATTCCCCAAATAAATTTTGAAACCACTGTTCCTTCTTTAGAAATACATAAATAATTTATTTAAACCAACTAAGGTTTATTTAAAGACAATTATTTTTCTAAAAATCAAAATAATTTCGAAAATTCAACAAAAATTATTTTTGGCCATAATAATTTATCGATTTTCAATTAAAATATTTCCTACTCATAATACCAACATTGGATGGTATTTCTTTTTGAAATTTTATCAAGTTGGAATTTATAATTAAAATTTTGGGAAAATAGTTTGTAACATGTTACCCAATTTGTTAATCTGAGCAGTAATGACATGAGCGATTGCTTCATTATTGTATATTAGGGTTGAAATTTATTACAATTGCGATGTCGAATGGCAGAAGATCTCATAGTAAAACCAGGTCTAAAGAAATCAGAACAGAAGTTGAAGTACTCCTCTTCTTCTGATTCGGTGATAGCAACATCTCTTCGGAAACTAGGGGGAACGTCTTCAGCGACTTCCTTCCCGGAACGATGATCGGATGTTCCATCACCATAACCGGAGGCTTCTGCCACCACCTCTATAAACTTGTCTCCACGATCGCCATTTGTGAATGAGCGGCCATAACTTCCTCCACCACCCGGGCAATGGACGATCCTTCTACTATCGCCACATTTCTCCCTTCATCTGCTAGAGAAGTGACAAGTGGCGTCTCGACGGAAGCATCCTCGGGGGCTGAAGGAGTTGGGCTAAGATCGCAAAATTAAAAGCACGTTAAGTTGTGGAAAGCAAAAGGTAAATTTTGTCTTTCTTACATACCTCTGCACACTGGACCTAACCAAGAACTTGGGAGTCAACTTCCCAACGCAAGATTTCTTTGATTTTTTCTCTACGACCACATCTGGTCGAGATTCAAGTTGAAGGATAGGGTTACCCACGACCACGTCTAGTCGTGGGTCTCGAGCAGGAACCACCTGGTGGGTCTCCTGATTTTCTAGAGGGCCGAGACTAGTCTCGACCACTTCAAGAACAGCGCTTCCCTCGACCATAGGCTCTGCTGGAGCAGCATTGTCCTTCGCAAAAGACATAAAATCCTTCCAGTTCTCCTTTTCTACTTGCTTGACAAAGCCAGGAAAGACAGAAACAACAAAAGCTTTCTTGTCATAATAAAACAGTACCTTGGTCTTGCGGGATTTGCGCTTGAGAGGTTCAGCTGCTTCAATCTCTTCAGCTTCCGCAGCTTCCTCCGCTTCAATCATAGCAGTTTGTGCGAGGAGCTTAGTCGGAGCGGAAGAGCTTGAGCCTGCGCCTCCCTTATCGGCGACTCTCTCAGAATGCCACCGTTTAGCTGGAGGAGCCTGGATTGCCTCCACCACTGTCTGTTTTCCAACGGTAAACAAGACGACCTCTTCGTCATCTTGACGACTCTCCATGCCTACTTTCTACAGCAGACAGAAAAAGAAGAATTACTAATCCGTCATAAGATTTTCTATAACTAGTATCCAGTCGTAAGTTTTACTACAACATTTTCCTGATCCAACCAAGCAGTCATAAGTCTTTCTACGAATGGTTCATGATCGTAAGTGCTACTACGATCACCACCTGGTCGTAAGTTCTTCTACGACCAGCCATAAGTCGTAAGTTATTCCACGACTACTCCATGGTCATAAGTCTTTTCTACAACTAAGAAATCCTAAATATGAAATCAACCCTTGATTACCTTTAGGCGTTCTATCTTCTCCTCTGCGGATACGACCGCTAGAATTTGGGGAACTACCACATTGGGTGGTGGAGCTTTCTCGCAAACAAGCTTGACTCGGACGTCAATCTCATTTTGTGAAAGGTCTAAACAAACAGATAAGATTTTCATTAGTCCAATCTGAAGATAACCAAAACGAAAGCTAAGTCGGAGCTGCATTTACCCTCCTCGTAGTCCCTGGTTGGGTCTTGTAGCCCCGTATACCTCCACATAGGAGGTACTCGTTTCTTCAAAGGGCTAATGCGGCGTGTGATGAAATCTTTCACCACATGCCGCTCGGTGAGCCCATCTCTCTTCAAGTCTTTGATAGCTTGAATGTAGGGGACAATTCGGTCAAGATCTCTGGGAGTCGAATCCCGAGAAGGACCTTCTCGCGACCTTCCCCACAAAAGAAAAGCTGTCTTCTTGAGTGGTTTTCCAGTAAAACCACTTCTTCCTCCATCCTGGCCACGATGACCGGGTGAACATCTGAATATACTCCTTTGACTTTCCGTCATGGAGCTTCAAACCACAACTCCCAGCAATTCCAGCTTGTCGAGCCATTCCGTAATAATACTGAAAGAGCTCAAGGTTCGCTGGAATCCCCAGGTAAGCCTCACACAAGTAAACGAGTACGCTAAACATAGTGATGGAATTAGGACCAAGATTAACCAGTTGCACCTGAAAATATTCGAGTACGAGTGCGAGGAAAGGATGAGCAGGCAATCGGAGGCCACACTCATAGTACGCCTAGAAGACAGGGATTTGCCCCATCTCCCCCGACGGCCAATGTTGCCCGACAGCTGAAATCCACTTGACTAGGATCTTCTCTGGGATCTTCCCAACGGCAATGAGAGCCTACATCTTCACCGCATCCATCTCTAACTCAGCCCACTGGGAAGCGGCCCCGGCCATTTCTCTTAGCAGGGTAGGAGTTTGAGTTTGGAAGGATTGAAGGAGAAGGCACGATTTGGTCGACGGCGGAGAAGGCGAGAGCTTGATGAACAGTTGAAGCAATTTGGGGAAAAGTAAGAACCCTAAAAACACCCCTACAGTAAGTTTTTATAACCACACGCTTGAAAGGAAACGCCGTGGAAACCCAACGGTTCCCGTCGCTTTGGGAATTGCTCCAACGGACAGATTTGGGAGAATCGATTGAGATTCTTGAACTTGTCTGTTCAAGAAAACCGAGGCTGTCTTCACACCTCAAGCGAAATTACTTTCTTGACCAAGTCTTTTTTGGTCAAATAAAATACCAGTCGGAAAGGTTTTTCTTCCGATTACTGTACTACGACTACTTTATGGTCGTAAGTTTTTTCTACGACTATTTAATAGTCGTAAGGTTTTTCAATGACCTTCTTGACTAAGTATATTTACGGTCAAATGATATCTGCACTCAAGAGCTTTTTCCTTCAACCATCTTTTTACGACCACTTTTTTGTGGACGTAAGTTCATCTATGACTCCTTTCCCAAGTAAGTACTTTCACTTGAAGCTGGGGGGCTAGATGACGAGGATCTAATAATCCTTATTTTATTATTTATCTATAATTCTTATTATGGGTGAATATGACATCATACAATTCTTGAGTATACCCATTGTAATCATAAGGGAGAAGCCAACCAGCTGGTCGTAAGCTCTTCTACGATCATCCTCATAGTCGTAAGTCTTTCTACGACTGGTTCATGATCGTAAGTGCTGCTACGATCACCTTCTAGTCGTAAGTTCTTCTACGACCAGCCCCAAGTCGTAAGTTATTCCACGACTACTTCATGGTCGTAAGCCCTTTTACGACTAAGTTAGCTATGACCACCCTATGATCAATAAAACCTGCGGACAAGTAGGCCCAATTGATTAGGGAATCTAAGCAGACAATATACGTCGTTATTCTCTGGAATAACTGCACGTTACACACCATTCACTACTACAAAACAGGCTATAGTAGACGCCCCATCACAGACGGTTCCTTTGGAACCGTCGTATTGGGTATGTCCCACCGGCGGTGGCGGGAAGCCTATCACGAGCGGTATTTTTAGAACCGCTGCGTGATAGTCATATATCCTGAGCGGTTTGTAAATAGAACTGTCAGGAATTATCACGCAGCGGTTCTATTCACAAACCGCTCGTGATATCTCAATCACGAGCGGTTCTAGTAGAGAACCGTCGGATATATCCTGAGCGGTTCTAATTAAGAACCGCTCGCGATATCCTTCGCCGCATCGCCATCGCCACTCATCGCCGCATTGCCATCGCCAAGAATTATCATAGACGGTTTGTAATTAGCCGTGCTCAGGATGATCACGAGCGGTTCTATTAAAAACCGCTCAGTGATAGGGCGATCCTGAGCAGTTCTTAACAAGAACCGCTCTCGATTGTTGGGCGGGAAACGAAAATTTGAACATAATGGGCGGGCTACCGAAACTCGCTTTATATAACCTCCATCTCCTCCTCTGCGGTCTCTCCTCCTCACAGCTCATACCTCCATCTCCTCCTCTGCCGTTTCTCCTCCTCACACCTTGCGCCTCGGCCTCCACCGAGCTTGTCGCCGGCGGCCTCCTCCAACTCGCCCCGACCTCGTCGTCACTGGCCTCCTACGACCTCGTCGCCTTCGGCCTCCTCCTGCCCGTCGCCTGGCCTCCCACGACCTCACTCTCTACTCCCCCTTTGCTTTGTGATGTGGATTCTTGAGTTGATGCTACCGTGATGTGGGTGATGCTCTTTGTGATGTGTGTAGTTCATGCTTTGAGTTATTTGGTTTGGGCAAAAATATGGATGGTAGATCGCGCACCGTTCGGTAAAATCATCATAACTTTTGCATACGAACTCCGATTGCGACGTTCTTTGGCTCGTTGGAAAGCTAACGAAAAGCTCAATCCGAAAATCCATAAGTCAAGGTTAGATTCTCCTCATGAGGTCTCGAAAAAGTGAAAACCCCAAAAAAGGTCATTTAGGGCCTCTAAACGGCCTCCAAAGTTTTAGCGGCCGTGCCGGTTTTTTTTGCCCGAAAAAGGCTATCACAGACGGTTCTAAACAAGAACCGCTCGTGGCTTCATCCTGAGCGGTTTAAGCTAAACAAGAACCGCATCAAATCTTTCTTCACTGAGCGGTTTTTGATTAAAACCGCTCGTGATAATAGCCTTCATGAGCGGTTTCAACAAAAACCGCTCAGGATAGTGCGATCACGACGGTTTTGAACCGCTCAGTGATAACTACGTTATCACAGACCAACAAATATAGACGGTTCAAAACTGCTCGTGATGACGATTCCAACCGCTCGTGATGAGGCTTCCTGTAGTAGTGATTATCTCTGACTAGAAACTGTCAAGCAAAGTGGAGGAGTTAATACCTCGGCGATTACTACCAACAATGCGCCCATTACTTGGAATGATGGGGCACCTCTTGGCTTGGAGAAACGGCTACCTCTACGAACACTATAAAGGGCTATGGCCAGAGATAATGAGGAGAGGGCTGATTAGAGACATACAATCGGACATACACACTGAGTAGCAGGGAAAATTGTAGCATTTTCTACTGATTGTAACTAGTATACTCAATACATACACACGGGAGTAGGGTTGTTATTCTCTCCGGAGAAGGCCTAAACCTGTATAAAAATCCCCATGTCAATCTCTCTGTGTGATTTCAGTCTTGGAGACCCCCGAATCAAACAATCTTTACGTAAGATCGGTTCTAAAACACCAACACCGTGCGACTTGGTGCTAGCACACCGGCGTACGGTTGTTCCTTCCCTGGACTTGTGGATACCGTAGAGATGCTACTGCGGTTGCTGGTACACTTGAGGACAATCTGTGATCTTCATAAGGAACTGCAAAGGTTGCTAGAGGAGACGATCGACTCATGACGACGCTGGCCGATCGACTACGACTAATGCATCGACGTGCTCGACGCTAGACAATCGACTACGACCACTACATCGACGCGCTCTACATTGGACCAGGCTGCTCCAACTCTTCTTTCGCTACTCAGCACATTTGTTGGTAACGATCTATCGTCATCTACTTTCTTGGCTTCCTGGTTTACGTGGTAGAATTTTTGATTTGTTGCTATCGTAGCCTACCCTTACCCCAACAGTAGTTTGCCCATCGGTCTCTGATGGGGCAAGGCGTCTTGATGGACGCTTAGCGCCATGCAGACGGCCCAGAGGTGGCTACGTCGGCGATACGCTAAGGCTGGCACATCCTGCAGCCCAGTCAGGAGGCTTAGGAGGGGCACGTTCATGTGCCCCACCTGCGCCTGGGTAGGCTAGAGGGCCAGACTGATCACGTGCCCCGCCTCTGCCTACGCAGGCTGGAGGGTCAGATTGGACATATGGTTACCCACCCCTGCCTCCACCTGCGCAGGGTAGAGGGTTTAGGTGGGCACGTGGGTACGCACCGCCACCGCCAGTGCCGTCATTCTTGGACACATACCTGACAGCGCCAAAGCAGCGTCATTTCTTCCCCGATCTGCATGGACAGTACGGCAGGTATGACCCTTTGTCACGCGACATGGCCCACGACGAAGGTACGTTTCTTCTCTTCAGGTTTGTGATCGTCGATATAATGTAGGAATTAACATTATTTATCCTGTAGGTTTCGCACTGCAGGCGGGAGTTTAGCTCTCCCTGCACGATGACGCCCACGAGGCTGTGGATGCCTTCTTCGCGGATTACCTGGGAGATCAGGGAGCGGTGAGACCGCACCGCCGAGGTTTCTGTAAGTCACACTCAGTGAGCCCCAGTGGGCATGCATGCATAGGTGGAGTTGACCCCCGAGGCCTTGGGAGCATGGGTCGCCAGGCTCTGGAGGCTTTCCTTGTCTGGGCGCCTGCCGCCACCAAGGAAGCCCAAGCGGTATCTTGGTGGGCGTAGACCGGGTATGGGTCGTGGCGACGACGGAGGAGGTGCTGCAGGTGGCGTAGTGGGTTGCCAGTAGGGGGTCTTCGTTGTGCTCTGTGTACTTGTATTGTGTGTTTACGTATTCTAGTTCGTAGTTACTATGACATGGTTGTCTATGCATTCCCTTTTGCATTGTACTATAACTTATGGTATTACTTACTAATCGTTTGTACCCTAGTCGTTGAACCGTTGGACGACTTGGCAGCAAAAAGTGTCCCACTACTAGCTGCCAAGTCGTCCAACGGTTGAGCGATTAGTCGACGTGTCACTCAACCATTGGCCCACTACTTGCTGCCAAGTTGTCCAACGGTTGAGCGACTAGACGGTTGTATAGAAAGCTAGAACCGGTCCTGTCACAGTTTCTTTCGCCATTTCTCTCGGCAGACAACGAGAGTAGATCAGGAGAGGAGAAAAGGGAAGGGATAGAAGGATAGGGGTAGTGAAGAGGGAGAGAAGGTAGGGAGAGGGAGAAGCAGAGGAGCTCAGGGAGAGGGAGAAGCAGAGGAGCTTGAGAGAGGGAGAAAAGGGGAGGAGAGGATCTTGGGAGAGGTAGAGAAGGGGAGGAGAGGAGCTTGGGAGGGGAGGAGAGGAGCTCGGGACCTGAAAGAGAAAGACGAAGGAAGCTTGTTGATTAGAATAGAAGGTCTTCGCGTGAAGGTAATAGTCTTGTCTGGTCTTGTTCTCGTCCGAATGTAGGCGACGTGTAGCTACTTGTTAGTTTAGCACGTATTTGGTGAATGTATGTTGAGAAATCACTAGTTGCAATGTTTAAAATATTTGCAATGATAAATCAGTCATGCCAGAGCCCACAAGATTGAAAGTGCATTACGGTGTTGGTACGGTGCGTGAAGGTCCACACGGTATTGACCTAAGTGGTTTCCAGCAAGTCAGTATGGTACACCCGGACGTGGAAAATGCCCGAATTAGATATGTCCTACACTGGCACACCGGAAGCTTCTCCTTGGACCTCAAGGTGTGCAGTGTCATTGTACATGGGCTTTGGAGTTGGTCTACCACGCACATTCGGTGGGAGTTTACCAGACTGATGCACATGGTTGCATGGAAGGGATTTCTAAAAGACTGCCGGTGCCGTAGCTACAAGTGCATGCTACTCGTGCAAGCATGTCCGAAGGGAGTTGTTGGAGGCCCTGCCGACAGCTATCGTTGGGTTGGTGGGAGCAGCTCGGGTGCACAGCGCGTGGTTCATGAAGAAGACGCGGTGGCCGATGTTGTTGAGGTAGAAGAGGACGCGGTGACCCATGTTGCCGAGGCAGAAGAGGAATATCATGCACTGCACGCTCAACCCAGTGCACAGGCGGATGCAGGGGAGCATGTCGACAACATAGTGCGTCAGATGGAGATCGATGACTTGACAGCTCGGGCGGAGGAGGAATCTTTAGAGATGAAGGTGATGACTCTTTTGAGGAGGACGAAGGTCCCATCCCACATGAATGGAATAGGGTGGACGTTGAGGGTCTTGCTGTGCGCGACGAGCACGAATCACTATGGGAATACCTGTTGGAAATATGCCCTAGAGGTAATCATAGAGATGATTATATTTTCTTATGTTCATAATATTGGATAATATGTTATCATGTTCCTAGAATAATATCGTTAATATTTATTATCAAGTATCTGACTTGATTGTGAAACTCTATATTTCTGCGATGATTATTCTTAAACGTTCCCTGGTCGGAAACATATGAGAATACATATGAATAGACCAGCATATTTATTGGTTGATGACTATGTTTTGCAGGTCATGGATATGGATATATCAAACCAATAATATGGACACATGTTAGAGAATATGGTGTTGGATAAGACCCACCTTTAGACACTATTGAGATTGTTATGACTCTATGTGTCGTTAGTTGGTCGCAAGCAATGATGGTGTATAATCCTTAGACCTGAGATCAGCATGGTTTCCTATATGTGTAATAGCACTCTTAGGGGTTACCAAACGCTGCTCAGAATCGGGTAGTTATAAAGGTAGCTTTGGGTATGCTATGAAACATGCAGAGGAATGTGACCGTCGATATGGATTTGCCCTCCTAACATAACAGAGAGATGTCTCTGGGCCCCTCGTTGTGGTCAGATAAAGTAAGTGCATGGCTATGGCACTAGTGGTCGAAGTGTTCGACCACGTGAAATTATCCGACACTCGATCAATAAAGTATTGAACAATCCATAGATGACGCAACATCTCACTTGGAGTTCAACCAGATATCGTGAAACAAAGGGATAATACACGAATAGGTCGCTTAGTTCGATCAGTTACAGACTAGTCATATGGAGATACAAGCTGGTCGTAGACTGGTCGAACGTAATCACAGAGTTGTTGTAACCTGGTCGTTAGGAGTTACGAACTGGTCGTATAGAGATAGGACCTAGTCGTAAGTGATGAGGACCTGGTCGTAGATCATATTGCATTAAGGTTCGTCTGATATAATTTGTGTGTATTCGGGAATCGCTATGTTCTGCTAGGAACCGCTAACGACTTGTGGTCAAAAAGAGTTTCCGAGTCACAACCAATTACGCATAAACCTAACGGATCACACACTTAACGGGTTGGAACAAACTAGTACGGATACGATTCATCAAACGTGTTCGGATAGGATCCATCACGAGCACTATATAAGGAGATGCTTGAGGCTATGGCAAGAGAAGAGTTGCTCCACAGAAACCCTAGCCGCCATCTTCCTGAGAGCTTTGCCGTGCGACTTGGTGCTATCTCACCGGCGTACGGTTGTTCCTTCCCTGGACGTGTGGATACCGTAGAGGCGCTACTGCTGTTGCTGTTGTGCTTGAGGATGATCTGCGATCTTCATAAGAAACTGCAGAGGTTGCTGGAGGAGACGATCGATCAGCGAGGACGTTGGCAGATCGACTACGACCACTACATCGACATGCTCAACGCTGGATGATTGACTATGACCACTACATCGACGCGCTCTACGTTGTACCAGGCTGCTCCAACTCTTCTTCCGCTGCTTTGCGCGTCTGGTGGCAACGATCTGTGATCATCTACTTGCTTGTCTTCTTGGTTTACGTGGTAGAAATTTTTAATTTTTTGCTATCGTAGCCTACCCGTACCCCAACAGTGGTATCAGATACTGAGGTTTGGCTTCATGCAATGTTTGCTGACAAGGGTTCACTGTAGGATGCCATTAAGCTGTGGGCTTTGTCCATGCAGCAGACGTTTTGGGTCCTCAAATCTAGCGGGAAGCGACACCGTGTTACGCAAGCAAAATTTGGGTGTCCTTGGCGTGTGCACACACGAGACCTAAATCTGAGACTCCTTTGGATTGTCTCTAAGGTGGGCGCACTCACCTTTCTCGAAGAGTGTTTTGCCGAGGCATCGTAACCTAGCATCCACCATCATAGCCAATGTGATGTACGGAGAGATATGAAGAAAACAGACCTAGAGGCCAAGCACATCATGGTGGCCATCGAGCAGAAATTAAAGTACAAGATTAGCTACGCGAAGGCGTGGTGTGCTAAAAAGAAGGATTTGGAAAGGAGGTTTGGTTCTTTCGAGGCGACTTACAACAACATACCTCGTATGTGTTGGAAATATGCCCTAGAGGCAATCATAGAGATGATTATATTTCATTATGTTCGTGACATTGGATAATGTGTTATCTTGTTCCTAGAATAATATTATTAATATTTATTATCAAGTATGTGACTTGGTTGTGAAACTATATATTTCTGCGATAGTTATTCTTATCGTTCACAGTCGGAAACATATGAGGACACATATGAATAGACTAGCATATGTATTGGTTGATGATTATGTTTCACGAGTCATAGATATGGAGATATCAAACCAATAATATGGACACATGTTAGAGAACATGATGTTGGATTAGACCCATCTTGAGACACTATTGAGATTGTTATGATTCTATGTGTCGTTAGTTGGTCTCAAGCAATGATGATGTATAATCCTTAGACCTGAGATCATTATAGTTTCCTACATGTGTAATAGCACTCTTAGGGGTTGCCAAACACTACTCCGTAACTGGGTAGTTATAAAGGTAGCTTTCGGGTATGCTATGAAACATAGAGAGGAATGTGACTGGTCGGATATGGGATTTGCCCCTCCTAACATAACAGGAGAGATGTCTCTGGGCCCCTCGTTGTGATCGGATAAAGAAAGTGCATGGCCATGCCACTAGTAGTCGAAGTGTTTGACCACGTAAAGTTATCCGACACTCGATCGAGAAAGAATTGAACAGTCCATGGATGACACAACATCTCACTTGGAATTCAACCAGACATCATGAGGCAAAGGGAGTATACACGAGTAGGTCGCTTAGTTGACGATTCTGAATTGGTCGTATGGAGATACAAGCTGGTCGAGATCGGTCGAACATAATCATAGAGTGGTCCTAACACAGTCGTAAGGAGTTACGAATCGGTCGTGACCACATGCGAATCGGTCAGTATAGAGATGGGACACAGTCGTAAGTGATGAGGACTGGTCGTAGATCATATTGCATTAAGGTTCGCCCAATATAATTTGTGTGTATTAGGAATCACTATGTTACGCTAGAAGCCGCTCTGACTAGTGATCGGAAAGGGTTTCGAGTCACAACCGACACGCATGAACCTACAGGGTCACACACTTAACGGGTTGGAACAAACCAATACGAATACGATTCGTAAACGTGTTCGGATAGGATCCGTCATGAGCAATATATAAGGAGATGCATGAGGCTGCTGGGAGGTGCGCGAGAAAACACCACCGAAACCCTAGCCGCCATCTTCCTGAGAGCTCTGCCGTGCGAATTGGTGCTAGCACACCAGCGTATGGTTGTTCCTGCCCTGGACGTGTGGATACCGTAGAGGTGCTACTACGATTGTTGCGCTTAAGGACGATCTGCGATCTTCACGAGGAACTACAGAGGTTGCTGGAGGGGACGATCGACTACGACCACCGCATCGACTTGCTGGATGTTAGACGATCGACTACGACCACTACATCGACGCGGTCTTCGTTGGACCAGGCTGCTCCAACCCTTCTTCCGCTACTCTGCGCGTCTAGTGGTAACGATCTGTGATCATCTACTTGCTTGGCTTCCTGGTTTGCGTGGTAGAAATTTTTGTTTGTAGCTATCGTAGCCTACCCCGCGACCGTACAGTATGTTCCAGGTGCTACAGGATAGGAACCCGAGCACATACATTGCTATGAAGGACAAGCCATCCAAAAGACCGCCGCTAGGTTTCATGGTATTGCAGAGGGCCTTCTTAGCCTTCGGTCCTTGCATCGATGCATTGAGACACATGTTACCCGTGAACTCAGTGGACGAGACATTTCTAATTGGGAAATACAAGGGCATGATCCTGATAGCAATTGGCATTGATGGCAATAATTAGATTCTACCCTTAGCCATCGCTTTCGTCAAAATTGAGAATTTCAATAGTTGGTTATGGTTCCTTCGACATCTGAAGGAGGGAGTAGTTTGGGCACGTCCTGATGTCTGCTTAATCCATGATCGCCACCCCGGAATGATGAAGGCCATCCGAAAACTTCAGCAAGACCCCGATGAGCCGTTCCCTTGGTTAGACATGATGAACAGATGGTGCATTCGCCATCTGGGGGCCAACTTCTTCAAGCAGTTCAGGCAGCAACCGTTGATGAAGCTGTTCAAGAGGCTTGCTATGCAGAACCAGCATCATAAATTTGATGCGTCGTGGGAGATGTTGGAGGATCACACCAGGAAACATGTCGTCGAGAGGAACAAGCGTCCGCTCATTCCTGGGGCGGCACAACCCGAACGCCTTACACCACTGTGGGAGCTCGACCCTCCCCATTTGACGCAGAGGACCTAGAGAGACATCGGGTGCTTCTCCCATTGGATTGAGGCCGAGTCATTGGAGAAGTGGTCCTTGCTGCACGACACGGATGGTGCAAGGTACGTCATAATGACCACTAACCTTGTTGAGGTGTACAACTGGGTTTTTAGGGGCCTCCGTTCTGAGCCTCTCGTCGACATCGTGGAAGTCATTCTGCACGGTATAATTGGATATTTCAGGGAAATGCATGAAAATACGGCACTTCATGCAGCCAACTCACATACACGGTCAGGCGTACATGCAAACCTTCATGCAGCCAACCCACATACACGGTCAGGTGTACATGCAAACCAAGACCGAGAAGGGTCAGTCGCACACGGTCTTCGTGATGGGCAATACGGAGCATCGTTTCGACGTGGTCCTTTGGGACAGAGCTGGATTTGGGACGACTCGGTCTCTTGTTACGCACGAGGTATGCCTTGGAGACCATGTGAATGAACCTAACTGCACATGCAACAAGCCAAAGCTCCTTCACAAGCCATGGTCTCATGTCCTCGCCGCTTGCGGGACCATCCACATGGACCCATCGAACTTCATATCGGAGTACTTCATGAAGGAGAGAGTGCAGCGAGCGTGGTGTGGCGAGCTAAGAGGCTTCAGAGTTGTGGGTAGCTTCGCCACGTTGGATATTGCACGGAGGACTTGGATTCCGGATCTTGACCTGTTGAAGGGGGGGGAAGGGCTGTCAGTAGAGTTGTTGCATTAGAAACAATATGGACGAAGGGGAAGCTGGAGCGGCGGGTAGACGTTGCGGCCGCTGCCGCCAGGAAGGATACACTGCGAGAACTTGCAAGGCGCCTGCCAACACGTAGGAACACCGGCGTGAAGTGCATCACCACTCCTTGTTGGGTGCATAGTGGTACTAAGATTGGAACTGCTAGCATGTTGTAACTTGTACTTCAGTAAGTACCTTGCTTGTTGTAAGTTCTGTGAAACTAATTTTATCGTAGTTGTAAATTTTAACTTTATTTGAAGTGTCAATCTCTCATCGTAATTGCAATGCACAGCGTGACCTTGCTCGGCAGCGCACCACGTGACCTCGCTCTGCAAAACAGGATGTGACCACTCTCTGCAAAGCACGACGTGACCACTCTCTACAAACCAGGACGTGACCCGACGAGTTAGCTTTTCAGGACAATGTGACCGCTACTTCCCACAGCGATGTGATCCAACAAGTCTGCTTCCCACAGAGACGTGACGCAGCGTTGCCACATGATTCCTCCTCGGGTCTGCTACCCCTGCCTCATTACCCAGCGAGTCAGCTTTGCGCAGCAACGTGACCCGACGAGTTAGCTTTGCGTAGCGACATGATCCAACGAGTCTCCTCAGAGCAGTTGCCTCGTGGATGCGAATTTCCTTCGAACGAATTGCAATTTAACCGCGTACGCAGCGCCGGCTCGGTATATAAGTACTACCCCTTTCACGCCGGGTTCTCCTGCATCCAGACTTCATCACAATTTCACTCAGATGGATAAGCATTGGGAGGAGATCCGCGAAATGCAAAGGGAGTATGCGGCTCAGGAGGAAGAAAGGGAGCGTGCCAGGAGGCCTCCTCCACGCAATGACGCTGCCCCCCATAGCAGTAACCCCTACCACAACATCCCAACTGAGCATTCACCACAACACCCGTCCGAGGGGGAGACACCGCCGCTCTGTTGGTGCAGGGACAGATGCAAGTTCTTCAAGTCCAAGCACCGGCTAAGCTTGAGCATGTGTTACTGGGTTGCACGAACTACTCCTATGACTATCCAGACCACCGTTGGGACATGAGCCGCTATCGGCAGCCGGTAAGGATAGGTTACAGTATGTTCCCCTACCATTTCTCTTTCAAAGTACGCACTAACAACCTCTCTCGTCTACCCTAGTCCCCGGATCCGCTATGTGGCTACCGCAAGTGGATCGACCTAGAGATCCACACACACAACCAATTGACTCTCGACTTGCGAGTAGTGGGATGCCAACAGGGACCGTGAGAGGAGGGAGGAGGAGTGCCGCACCGAAGAGCACAACCAGCCTATCCGGCGGGAGACACTGGCCCATCTCGAGGCGTGCAAGCGCAGGGAGCACGAGGCTCACGAGAGGGAACGTGGGAAAAAGAGGGAAATGGCAGCCGAGGCCAAGGCGACCGGCAAGGAGTACAACACTGAGCTCACAAGGAAGAGCAAATGGCCTCAGTCCACGTAGTTGTTCGACCATCTTTGTCCATATGTCCTATGTATTTCTAATTCCCTAAAGGCACATGTGTACCATCCTTGGTTCGTTAGCCTGCTTGCCATGTAACCCTTTGTTGGATCAACTGTCGTGTTGTTATCGTTACGTCATTTCTCCAAAGTTCCCCACCGTGTATAAATTTCCTTGCGCACCGCAATATCACTTACCTTCGTACTTACGAATCATTGATACCTCTATCGTCCTCACAAAATTCTTTAGAACTTTAGCGCACGACAACAACATACGACGATCACAAAATGTTATTACAAGTCTAGCAAATTTCACATCCTTGAGATTCTACGAAAATCACAAACGGACTAACCAACCTTGTCAGCACCCTTTTATTTTTCAAAACAATAACATCCTAGAAACAGGATTTGCTAAATTTATTACCTACAAAATTTGACATTTATTCCCAAACAATTATTACAATCGAATTAATAAAATACTTAAAATCACCCAATGGTTCGGTGACTTAGAGTAGTCGCTCAACGGTAAGGCAACTTAGGATTATTTCTTTAGAAATATACCACACTACAACAACATGCGATGGTCACAAAATGTTATTGCGAGTCTGACAAATTTCGTACCCTTAATATTCTACGCAAATCACAAACAGACCAACCAACCTTGTCACCACCCTTTTATTTTCAAAAAAGTAATTACCTACGAACAGGATTTGCTAAATGTATTACCTACAAAATTTGACATTTATTCCCACACAATTATTTCATTCGGATTAATAGTAATACTGCTAATACCTTAAATCGCCCAGTGGTTGGGCCACTTAGGATTAGTTATCCATCCATTGGGCGATTGACCAAAGTAGCTAAACCACCGGGCGACTACAACATGTGTCGCTCCTCCGTTGGGCGACTTGGGCCAGTCGCCCAATGGTTGGGCGACTAGTCTAGGTCGCCCAACGGTATGGCGACAGATGAATATTTCTGTAAAAAAAAGTGGTATTATTTCTATAATTCTGAATAAAAATTGATTATTAAAAAAACTCATGAGCCGTTTGAGTTTATAGATCAGTAATAACATGAGGTCATCACAGACGGTTTTGAACCGTTTGTGAAAAAAGCTATCACAGACGTTTCTGAATAATAACTGTCTGTGATAGTCAATTATTACAGACAGTTCTTGTTCAGAACAATCTGTGAAAATGGACTATCACAGACAGTTTTTTAGTAAAAACCGTTTGTGATTGTTTTTTCTATTGCAAAAAAAATCGAATTTTGAGCCAAACTAATCAATTGTTGGACAGTAGTTTCCATATGCTATTTTGATAGTTTGCAAGAAGGTAATTAAAAGGTACTCTCCCTCTCTCTCTCAATCAGTGGCTCACTCTCTGACGAGGTCGAGTAGAGGTGTCCATCTCGAACCGAATCGGCCTCTCTTGTCGACCACAGATGGGGGTCTTCACTGAGAACGAAATTTGACAGGATGGAAGGGATGAAATCAAAGTAAGAAAGAAACCTGGATAGGGATTTGGGGGCAAAACTTCGTGCTCACCTGAGGCCAAGATGGGGGGTGGCCAGATCTGGCGGCCTCCTGTGGCAGACATGGAACTCCTGTGCGTCCCTCCTCCTCCTCGTCGCCGTTGGATGCGTCTCTTCACCGAACCACGCCTGGGAATCGAGGGCGATCGCCGGAGCTCGGCGTGGGGAGGGGAGAGGGAGAGACTGATGGAAGACAAGGCGGGGGTGGGTATAATATATAAGGACAACGTCAAAACATTTCGGCTCCCGCACAAGCGTTCAAAAATTTCCGCAAATCATAGACGGTTTCAAACAAAAATGCATAACTCTGTGATTTTACCATGACATGAAATACCTAACTCCCTGATTTTAATACTTATCACATATGGTTTTTAATACAAACCGTCTGTGATGCGGACGAGAGGTCACAGACGGTTCATATTGAAAACCGTCCGTAAAGTATCACAGACGGTTTTCAACATGAACCGTCCGTGCTATTACCTCTCCACAGACGGTTCTTAGCGCAGCCAATAACACAGATGGTCGCTAAACAAAAACCGTTTGTGATTGTATTTAATACTGACGGTTTTGGTCAATCGTCTATGATGAGACGTCCAATATTAACCTTTTTATAGTAGTGAAACAAGCTTTTGTTATCGGTTATTAGAGTAATTGTATCTAAAATCCCATCTAACTGTTATCTCTTCCTAAATGACAAGGTTTAGTAACAAGATACGGGAAATGCTCTTATATATTGTCAGCTTCTGGAACTGGGATGGAATGCGAAGATTCCGTTGCTTAGGTGCGACTGTATCGTTGTTTTCTTACGCACGTGTTGTCATTTTTCTTCGCCAATCATTTCTGTCAGAGTTTTGCATAACCATTTTCATGACGTTACGAAGAGTAGAATGGAAGAAAAACCGAAAAGGTGTTGTCGGTGTTTTAGAACCGAACTTACGTAAAGATTGTTTGATTCGGGGGGTCTCCTAGAATGGAATCACGCAGAGAAACTGACACGGGGATTTTTATACAGGTTCAGCCTTCTCAGGAGAGAATAACAACCCTACTCCCTGTGTGTGTATGGTATTGAGTGTATTTCAACAATCGGGGAAAAACTAAGACTATTACAGATAGTGCTTGTATTCCTGATGGTCCGATTGATCTTTTTTTTCCTTTATCCGATTGCCGCCTTTTATAGTGCGTGAAGGGCGGCGCATTACTCAGCATAAAGCGGCGCCTCATCACCCCGTGAATGCAGCGACGCTGGTAATAATCACCGTGTATTAACTCCTCCATGTCGCCAATGACTATATACCGTAGATAATGGAGTATTACGTGTCATTACTCATGAGAATAATAGCGTATGATGATCGCTTGAATCCTTAATCAATAAGACCCACTTGTCTCAGAGGTTTATTTGATCATAAGGTGGTCGAATGGTGACCTAGTCGAGAGGAGCCTACGATTATGAGGTAGTCGTAGCAAGACTTACGACTATGGGATAGTCGTAGCATATCTTACGACTATGGGGGTAGTCGAGCATAACTTACGATTATGGGGGTGGTCGAGAAGAACTTACGACCACCCATTAGGCTCTTCCTCATAACATTAAGGGGTATACTCGTGGTCCACATGACGTCATATTTACCTATAATAAGAATTATAGATAAAAGATAAAATGAGGATTATTATATCCTCGTCATCTAGCCCCCACTTCAAGTGAAAGCAACTTACTTGGTAAAGGAGTTATAGATGGTCTTATGACCACGAGAGGATCAGAGAAAATAGTCGAAGGAAAAACTCTTCGATTGTATATTACTTTGACCGTAAATATGCTTGGTCAAGAAAATTACCTACGACTATCAAGTAGTCGTAAAAGCATTCCTACGATCACGAGGTGGTCGAGTATAGTGATCGGAAGAAAGAACTTTCCGATTATCATTTCCTTTGGTTGAAAATATCTAACCAAGGAAGTAATTTCGCTTGAGGTGTAAACGCAAACCCGATTTCTCGAAGCGGACATTAATCGGGAATCTCAAACGACGCTTGCTAGCTTCGTCTGTTGAAGCGGTTCGAGACGGTGGCGACCCTTGAATGTCACGCCCGGCTCAAGGTACGTGTTATAAATACCACCGGGGTAAAACCTAAGATCTTACCTTTCCCCAAATCATTCTATCTGCTCATCAAGTTCTTGTCTTCTCCGCCACCAACTCAACGAAAATCTCCTTTTCCGAGAAAAATGGCCGGAGAGTTTCCGAATGGGCGAGTCGGAGATGGATACTGGCGAAGATGCAAACCCTTGTCAATTTGGGAAGATTCCAGAGAGAGTTCTTGTGGAGTGGTTTCTACAAGATAAGCAAAGAATGGCCGTCGGGGAGGAAGGACAAATCCCCGTCTTCTAGGCGTAGGCGACAGAGTGTGGTCTTCGACACTGCTCACCCCTTTCTCACATCGATACTCGAGCATTTTGGAGTAGAATTGGTGAACCTTGGTCCTAATTCCATCACCATCCGAGCGATTTGTATATCTGTGTGAGGCGACAGGAATTCCAATGATCTTGAGCTTTTTCAAGATTTCTACTGGAATGGCTCGGCTAACTGGGATAGCCGAAGTTGTGGTTTGAAGCTCCATGACGGAAGTCGAAGGAGTATATTCAAATGTTCACTCGGTCCTCATGGCGTTGTGGAGGAAGAGGTGGTTTCTTCGAAAGTCACCTCAAGACGATCTTACTTTCGAAGGAAGGTCTTAAAAGAAAGCTTCCTGGGATTCGACTCCCCGGGATATCAATCGAATTGCCCCCTATATTCAAGCTATCAAGGACTTGAAAGCAGAGGGGTTGACTGGATGGCATGTGGTGAAGGATTTCATCACACGTCGAATTAGTCCTTTGAAGAAACGAGTGCCTCCTATGTGGAGGTACACGGGGCCAAAAGATCCCACCTGTGACTACGAGGGAGGTAAGTAGTTTTTCGACTTAGCTCTCAGTTTGGTCTTCTTCTAATTTAATATCTTTATCTGTTTTATACAGATCTTTCACAAGCAGAGATTGACATTCGAGTCAAACTTATTTGTGAGAAGCCCCCGCCACCTAGTGTGGCGGTTCCTCAAATTCTTGCGATTTTATCCGCAGAGGAAAGGATGGTTCGCCTAAAGGTAATCAGTAGTTGATTTTATCCTTAGGACTTTATAGTCGTAGAAAGAACTTACGACTAGAGAAATATTGTAGAAAAACTTACAACTTAGTAGTGACCGTAGAAAATCTTACGGTCGAGGAAAAGTCGTAGAAAAACTTACGACTTGATACTAGTCGTAGAAGGTCTTACGACCAGTTAGTAATTCTTCTTTTTACGCTTTTGCTTTACGTAAAGTAGGTATGGAAAATCGTCGGACGCGACGAAGAAGTCAGATCTTGATAACCATCGGTGCAGAGTTGACAAAGACAAAGGCTCGGCTCCTCCGCCCAAGAGACGCCGACTTACAAGAGCGCCGACAAGGAGGAGCAAGCTCGAGTTCTAGCCCTTCGACGGATCCTCTCGCAAAGCCCGTGGCGAATATAGCCGCAGCTTGAAGCCGAGGTCAAGCAATGAAGCCGAGGAGGTCGAGCAATTAACCTCTTAAGCGCAAACCTCGCAAGGCCAAGGTACCCTTCTATTATGACAAAAATCTTTCGCAGTTTACGCTTCGGTTTTGTCAGCACCTAGAAAAGGAGATCCGAAAGATTTTATGTCTTTTGTGAAGGACAATCTTTGCTCAAAGCAGAGCTTTTGGTGAGGGCGTCACGCTCTTAGAGTGGTCGAGACTGATCTCGGCCATCCGGAAAATCAGGAAACTAGAGGAGTGGTTCCTGTCCAAAATCCACGACCAGACGTGGTCGTAGCTGAGCCTATTCTTCAACTTGAACTCCGACCAGACGTGGTCGTAGAGAAGAAGAAATCTTCTTGTTCCTTTTCACAACCTGACTTACTTTCCCTTTGTTGTTTTTAGCCCGACTCCTTCAGCCCCCGAGAATGCTTCCGTTGAGAAGTCTATTGCTACCTCTCCAGCTGCTGGAGAGACAACAAGGGAAATGGTCGATGGATCATCCTCGGCCCAGGTGGTAGAAGAAGTCGTGGCTCTCGAAGCGATTGTCACGACCGCTGAAGTCGTAGCTATGGCCACTGAGGCAGCGGCCATAGTTACTGAGGTGGCATCTACAACCACCGAGGTAACCGCCATGACCACTGAGGTTGCAGCTACTACTACTGAGGTAGCGGCTACACCTATTGAGGCAGTGGTTACGACAACTGAGATAGTCGCCATGACCACTAACGTGGTCGTAGGACTAGCAGAGGAAGTCGCAAGCCTCGCCCAAGGTGGTGATGTGCACGACCACCGCAAGGGAAGGAAATCGCAGCACCTCCTTCCCGGTACCCAAAGAGAAACTACAATTTCATAATCAAGATGAAGAATACTTCAACTGCTCGATTTCTTTGGCCCTGCTTCCATAGTGGGGTCTTCGCCTTTAGATCTCGCCACCGAGTCCCCATCCCAAAGACATTCCCAATAGAGGAACACTTTTGATAATGAGCGCTTTGAGAAGGTTTGGTGGGACCAAGTTGAGAGAGTGGACGAGTCAAGCACCCAGAGTGGTTTTCTCAATATTTGCTCGATCAACCATAAATGTAAGTATTTGATGATACTTATACATACAGTATAATCTTCTCTTATTTCTCACCGCCTTGTCTTTTGCGAGAAAGCCATAGAGCAAATCGCCGTTGTCGGTGAATATCATCGACAACTTCTAGAGTCATGCGACAGAAAGAGGAACTCGCAAACAAAGAGAGGTGGTAAGTCACCTTTTTTTCATAATCATTTTTGACTACTTATATAGTGCTTACGGGTTTGTCATGGAAAAACTCACGACTAGGTAATCGTCGTTAAAGACTTACGACCGGTGGCTTTGTCGTGAGAAGAACTTACAAATAGGTGATGGTCGAGAAGAACTTACGACCATGAGATTTTGTCGAGAAAAACTTACGACTAGGTCGATGGTTGTAGAAGAACTTACAACCGATTGACCAATGCTTATGTTCACTTTTATCCTTTGCAAAGTTGAGCAAAGGACGCATAAAGACCTTAGCCGACTCGCCGATTATGAAAAAGAGGAGTCAAAAAGCTATGGGAAAAAGTAGAATTCCTTTTGGGGAAACTTAAAGAAGCCAACTCGCAAACGCTAAATTGCGGTGAAGGAATAAACAAGAAGTCTTGAACTTAAGACCTGCCATTTACTTTGATCTTTATCTAACTCTCGCTTCTTTTCGTAAAAGAAGATGAGATGAGAAAGCTCGAGAACGAAGTCAAAGAGAAAACTTCAGTCATTCACGAGCTTACTCAGATGTCCAAAAATAAAGATCAAGATCTTGAGACGCCGAGAACTTGAATATCGTAAGTAATTCTTTACCCGCAATTCTTTACGAAGTTATTTCCTTTTCTTACTCCCACTTCTTTTCTAGGAATGGATCTTGAATTGGGAAGGCTCGAGACTGAAATCACGGAAAAAACATGATTTATAACTGCACCGCCCTTATTGCAAAGAAGAATGCAGAGGACATTAGATCATGGGAGAAAAAGCATGCCGAGACCGTTGCTTCCCATAATGAAGAGGTCAAGAAGTTGGATTCTCGACTAGTGGGTAAGAAATTCTTTTACCCGTGATTATTTTTGTTTCTACTTCCTCTAGGAGTTTATCTTTGTTTGACCAATCTTATTCTTTTCGTAACAAGTGGTCGAAAACAAAAAGCTTCATGAGGCTTCGACTGCACTCAACAGAGATGGAAGCAATGAAGATTAAACTTCAAGGCAACATCACACTCTGAACAATGTGCTTGGTGAGCTACATAGTGAGGAAAAGACTCTCAAGATGATACGATAACCGCCACATAAGTACTATTGGGGATCAAGTCGACTTTGCAAGATCTCGATGACTACTCAAGGCCAACCAAAGTGAATCGATAAAGGAAGCGGTCGAATCGCAGATAAGTTATGCATTAGCAAAACTTAAAGCTCATGACCCCAACCTTAATGTGCAACCACTCGGCCGAACTTCGATCGCTCTCCAAGCGAAGGAAGACGTCTGATGGAGGAGATGCAATCAGTTGGCCGGAAAGTTTCAGAGGAGATGTAGTTGGGATCTCCCTCTTCAGAGTAGCTTGTAATAAACCTGTGAAAAACAAGCTTTTGTTGATGTAATATACGATCCATCTTGTTTCCTGCAAATTATCTTGTCGAGTAGTTAGTAACTCAAAAGATAATTAATGAATTTTAAAGACTAAAAATTGAAGTCAAATTAATGACTTTATTCTAGCCCCCGACTATTTGCTTAGTTTGTTGAAACTAAGTAAATAGTCTTGTCTCCTGCAAATCATCTTGTCGAGTAGTTAGTAACTCAAAAGATAATTAATGAATTTAAAGACTAAGAATTGAAATCAAATTATCCTAGCCCCCGACTATTTGCTGAGTTTGTTTAGACAAACTAAGTAAATAGTCTTTAGAAAGGGTTTTCAAAACAGAGAGGTTTGTTTAACTTGTAGTTTTTGGCGCAATTGTCATGCAATCGTCTAAAGAGTGGTAACGAATTGACACTAGGAAGTTCCTTCTAGTGGGCGTGACCACGCAGCAGAGAGGAGAGGCTTCGACTAGGTAATGTTAACATCTCCGACTAGATTAATTAAATCGAGAACAAAGAACTTGAGTTAAACAAACATCCAGAGAACTTCAAAAATTCGTTCGCCTTCTTCTTTGGAGGATTCAATAAGTCCGCCTCTGTTATCAAGAGTTGGAAATCGAACGATGCTAGGAAGTTCCTTCTAGTGGGGTGACCACGCAGAGAGGAGAGACTTTGACTAGATGTGTTTCTTCCTCCGACTTAGTTAAGACTTAATTGAATACACCAAAGGCAAATTAATAAATCTTAAAAAGTGCACTCTGCTTAGAATATTTTTCAAAAATGAAGTGAAGAAATAATCTAAGGTGAAAGGAGTTGGCCTTCAAAAAAAATTTCGACTAAATAAAACCCGAGTTCTTTGTGTTGGCAACAAAAGCGAGTAACGAGTTGACACTAGGAAGCTCCTTCTAGTGGGGTGACCACATGCAGAGAGGAGAGGCTTCGACTAGGTGATGTTATCTCGCCGACCAAAGGTAAAGAAAACGGGTGTTTGAAACATAGTCGAAAAATTATGAAAGCACTACTCAAAAGTAAGACAATAGAGATAGAGAAAACCCGAGTCTTTATTGTCCTAATGATTGGTTACACATAGAACTTATGTGAATCGGGTCGATGTTCCAAGAATTCGAGAGAACTCCGCCGCCTTCCATTGCCAATCGCATCGCCTCGACGAGTAACTTCACCAACGTGTAAGGACCTTCCCACTTGGGAGAAAGTTTGTTCCGATTAGACTTGGATTGGCAAAGCCTCAATACTAAGTCACCTACAAGAAGGTCGTGAGGTTGACCTTACGATCGTAGTATCTTCGCAAGGCTTGTTGGTAGACCGCCGAACTAATTAGGGCTGGTTTCTCCTTTCTTCAAGTAGATTAATATCATCTGCTCGAATTTGTTCCTCGTTGAGTCTGTGAATGTTTCACTGTGTTGACCGTATCTTTAGTTCCGGAGGAAGCATGGCTTCAAAGACCAAGACTAGAAAGAAAGGTGTTTCTCCAGAGTCTGATCGTAGTTGTACAAACCGCCCATAATCTGTAGGGTAACTCTTGTACCCAAGCCCCGAGCATTTGATGAGCCGGGTCGAAAACTCGAGTCTTAATTCCTCTCATTATTTGGCCGCTTGCACGCTCGACCGCCCCATTACTCGGGATGGGCCATGCATAACACAACTTGGTACCCAACTCGTCATAAAATTCCTGAAATTTTTGCCAAAATTGCTTACCATTATCTCGTAATTATTCGACTTTGACTCCAAATCGAGTAATTACGATCTCATCATAAACCGCTTTTGCCGCTTCTGTTATCGATCCACAGTTCGACTTCAATCCATTTTGTGAACGATCAATAGCCACAAAAGGAACTCAAACCTCCTGGAGCTTTGGGGAACGGTCCCAGATATCAAGACCCTGTGTTGCAAAAGGCCAAGATAGAGGTATTGTTTGTAATGCCCGAGCTGGTTGGTGTATTTGCTCGCTATGAAACCGCATCGACACACTTTTTAACCAACTCTTTAGCATCGATAGGGTGTTGGCCAAGAAAACTTTGTCGAAAAGCCTTGCCGACCAACGCTCAGAGGAAGCATGATTTCCACAGATGCCACCATGTATGTCGTGAAGGAGTGTTAATCCTTCGCTCATGAATGCATCGCATGAGCACCCCTTGAGTACCCCGCTTATAGAGAACTCCTTCAACCAAAGTATACATTTTGGCTTTTAGGGATAAGCGATCCGCCTCGAGATCGCCTTTCGCATGTAACCCTTCAAGATAATCATAGATGGGCACCATCCATGTATCCTCGCACTCTAGAGAGGTCGTCTCAATAGGAGGTGTCTCGGCTCGTCGACTAGAGAAGGCTTCGAGTTGTTCCAAGAAGACTCCTTTTGGTACTTCAGATCGGGAAGAAGCTATTCGAGCAAGCCGGTCTCATGAGGAAATTATCCTTTCGAGGGATGAATTGTGCCTCAAACCTAAAAAATGCTTTTCTAGCTTACGATTCGATAAGTACCGAGACATTGTCGGGTTAGAGCACCGGTACTTTTGCCGACTTGATTCACGACTAGTTGAGAGTCTCCTCTCACGAGTAGTCGGCGAATCGAGAGCGCTTTCACGCTCAGATACCGACTAGCAAACCTTCAGATTCTCGCCACATTATTAGTGGCCCGAAAGTTTAATTGTATGGCATACTTTAAGGTCTCCAGTAGGAGATACCAGACCACTCAAACCCGAGCCACTTAAAGTAAGCGACCCGTCAAAGTACATCGATCCCATGGTCGTAGGAATCAGATCGGGATCTGAGCAGTTCAGATTTGTCCATTCGGCGACAAAGTCCGCCAAGATCTGGGATTTAATGGCCGTCGACACGAAATGGATGTCGAACTCCCCAAGTTCGACCGACCATTTTGCCATCGCCCATTGCTTCCCTATTCTGGAGGATCGCTCCCAAGGGAAACTCAGACGGCACAGCTAGTTTGTGCGCCTGAAAATAATGCCGCAGTTTCCTCGAAGACATGAGGAGGGCATATAGAAGCTTTTGGACCTGAGGGTAACGCTCCTTAGGTCCGTGTAAAACTTCACTTACGTAGTAGACTGGTCGTTGTACATTTTCACGTTCTACGACCACTACTGCGCTTACTGCCTGTGGCGTGGCAGCTAGGTAAACCAAGAGCGTTTCTTCTGGCCTCGGAGAGACCAGAATAGGAGCACTCGTAAGGTACCTCTTGACATCCTCAAAGGCAGCGTTTGACTCTTTCGACCACTCAAAATCTTCGTGTTTCCTTAGAAGTTTAAAGAAAGGTAGTCCCTTTTCTCCTAGTCGTACGATGAAACGACTTAAAGCCGCCATGCACCCAGTGAGTTTCTGGACTTCTTTTCGTGTAGCTGGAGGGCGCATTTCTAAAATGGCCTTTATCTTTTCGGGATTTGCTTCGATTCCTCGTATTGATACTAGGAATCCAAGCAATTTTCCTGAAGAGATTCCAAATACACACTTCTCAGGATTAAGTTTTAAGCG
This sequence comes from Phyllostachys edulis, assembly GCA_036346405.1. Classification (NCBI taxonomy): domain Eukaryota; kingdom Viridiplantae; phylum Streptophyta; class Magnoliopsida; order Poales; family Poaceae; genus Phyllostachys; species Phyllostachys edulis. Next base: position 83,440,614 of record CM070550.1, on the reverse strand, counting down.
ATGTTTTCTAGGATTGTCGAACGTTTCTTGCAGGTCAGTAATATGATTAAGTCTCTTGATGCTTTTGACAACTAGATCATCAACATAGGCTTCTAGATTTCGGCCTAATTGAGATGAAAAAGTTGCCTGCATCAAGCGTTGAAAAGAAGCGCCGGTATTTTTTAGACCAAATGGCATTTTGACATAGCAAAATATACCAAATGGTGTAATAAATACGGTCTTTTCTTCATCGTCTAGACACATATTGATCTGGTGGTATCCAGAATATGCGTCTAAAAAACTTAACATTTCACAACCTGCAGTAGAGTCAACCAACTGATCGATACGAGGTAAAGGAAAATCGTCTTTTGGACAAGCTTTATTAAGATCATTAAAGTCTCACGACATACGCCATTTGCCGCTTGACTTTCTAACCATTACAGGTTAGCCAACTATTCAGGTGGTTGACCTCTTATAAAGCCCGCTTAAGTAGCTTATCCAATTCGATTTAATAGCATCTCGCCGATCGGGGGCAAATCTCCGCAATTTTTGTTTTACGGTACTTTGTCGGCCGTAAAGCTAGCTCAGGCTCGATCACCTCCCCGGGACTCCGGGCATGTCGGATGCTTTGACGCGAATACATCTGCGTTAGCTCGGAGGAAGGTGATGAGGGCGTCTTCCTATTTGGGGTCGGAAGTATCCTCGATGCTAGCGATCTTGAGGGCTCCAAGGCCCGTGAGGAACCTCTTTGACTTTGTCGCTCGGCTTTGGTGCAGTTTTTAGGCCCGACTTGCTAGTCGGTCGACTTTCTTCTCGAGTTGGTATTTGTCCTACCATATCGAGGATCGTGATCGCAGTATGCGCCATCTTCTTGTCACAATGGATTGTGATTACTCCTTTGGGACTCGCATCTTAATACATTGATATCCATAATGAGTAGCCATTAGAATTTTGCCAAAGTTGGTCGTCCGAGTATGGCGTTATATGTCAGATGTCGAAATCGACCACATCAAAGGAGATTTTCTCGTCTGAAATTACTTGGTGAACCAAATGTTAAAGGAAGAGAAACTTGACCAATTGGTTTGGTCAAGATCCCTGACGATCCCATGGAAAGAGTATCGTCGGTCTTACTTTGGTCCCGGTACTTGCATGTCATCCAGAGCACTCGTAAATAAAATATTTAACGAGCTTCCACCATCAACCAAAACTCGATTGACCCGACAATTGTTGATGGTGGGTTCGACCATGATTGGGTATCGACACGGTCGAGTCGAAGAATCGAGGCGATCACTCTTCTCGAAAGAGATAGTGGCTTCCACCACTTCGATAATTTATTGACGAGAGGAGGATCTATGGAGTTTACCTCACGCTTCGTGACCTTAAGTCGTCGCTTTGATTCATATGCCGATGATCCCCGTAGATGTGTTCGATGGTGTGTTGCGGATCCCGAACAGCATCTCCTCTTCGCTCATCTCAAGATTTATGACCACTTGTTTGACCTACTGCTCGAGAGTGGGAAGTGGTCCTTGTCGTTGTAGTAGTCTTCAAGCTTTAGTTGGAAGACGGCGATAGCTATGAAGATCATGCCCTTCCTTTTTATGGAAAGGACACCACCTAGGCTTATCATTTTTCCGATCGGGCGCTTACCTTTGCCTCTGTCGGAGCGGCTTGATGTGCGTGGTTCTTTATCATTCACACCAATACCTCATTGGAACCATTTGGTTTGGAGTTTTTGACCCTTCGCCTTGTTCTTGGACTTCCTTCGATCGATATTGGATGCGCCCAGACTGATTCTTCTAGGCTTCAATTTTCTTTTGTCGAATAGCCTCAAGAGCTTCTATGCCGGACTCTTGAGGCGCCTCAATGAAGTGCGAGAATGTCGAGGATTTCCCTCGCGCTTATGAAGGTGTTGGTCGTGGTCCGCTTGATGGTGGTGTCCTGCCAACGCCACGCGGGGCGTGTGTGATCTTTGGAAGGGTCTCCATCTTGGTCTCTAGAAGAGTGATCTTGATCTGAGGAAGGGCGAAGACCTCCCGTTGATGATTCTCACTTGCGCCGAGGCCTCTCCGCTTGAGGAGTCGTCGAGACACCATCTGGCGACTTGGAGTAATCCTCCGGTAGGGAAGTCTGGTTATAACTTAGTCTCCGTCGGCAGTGTGATCTGCGGAGAGATGGTCGAATTTGTAGGAAAAGCATGCTTGATCCGCTCTCTCTGGCGTCATCCGGAGAGAGGATCACCGAGATCTTGGGTGAAGTCCCAGAATTGTGGCTTCCAGAGCTTGCCTCACCAAGTCGGACCGCCTTAGGGGGACTTGGACACTTCGAGGAAAAACTCTCGTCGTGTCGTGAGTCCACCTGGGTGTGGTCCTGGTCAGATTGACCCTTGTCCTTTGAGAGGGTAGATTCCTCTCTCGGACGTACTGTTGTGGGGGATAAGGATCCCTCCTCAACTCCGCTGGCGACATTGTCTCCTGGATCTGTGGGAAGATCCCCGAGGCAAAGAATGCCATAGGATGAGTCATCACTTGGTTCAGAATCGAATCCGGCATCCATGTCGACGTCTGCAGACCGCCAAGTCGAACCGGTTCTCCTCGTTCCATTCTCCTACCATGAGTGCATGAGATTTGGAAAGCAGATAGTATGTTGACAAGAGATTAGGAAGATCCCCACGGTCGGCGCCTAATAGCCGGTGTTTTAGAACCGAACTTACGTAAAGATTGTTTGATTCGGGGTCTCCTAGAATGGAATCACGCAGAGAACCGACACGGGATTTTTATCTGAGTTCAGCCTTCTAGGAGAGAATAACAACCCTACTCCGTGTGTGTATGGTATTGAGTGTATTACGAACAATCGGGGAAAAACTAAGACTATTACAGATAGTGCTTGTATTCTGATGGCCCGATTGATCTTTTTTTTTCCTTTCTCGATTGCCGCTTTTATAGTAATGCGTGAAGGGCGGCAGTTACTCGAGATAAAGCGGCGCCTCATCACCCCATAATTGCAAGACGTTGGTAATAATCACCGGTGTATTAACTCCTCCACGTCGCTCAATGACTATATACCGAGAGATAATGGAGTATTACGTGTCATTACTCATGAGAATAACAACAGATGATGATTGTTTGAATCCCTTAATCAATAAGACCCACTTGTGCGTCAGAGGTTTATTTGATCATAAGATGGTCGTGGTGACCTAGTCGTGAGAGAGCCTACGATTATGAGGTAGTCGTAGCAAGACTTACGACTATGGGATAGTCGTAGCATATCTTACGACTATGGGGGTAGTCGTAGCATAACTTACGACTATAGGGGTGGTCGTAGAAGAACTTACGACCACCCATTAGGCTCTTCCTTTATAACATTAAGGGGTATACTCAGGGTCCACATGACGCCATATTTACCTATAATAACAATTATAGATAAAAGATAAAATAAGGATTATTATATCCTCGTCAGGTGTATTCCACAAGGCACGACAAGATGGTTGATACAGGGAAGGAATTATTCGTACTAGTACAAAATCTTACGAAAAAGCTGAATTTCTCACCTGCGTCAACTCCAGGCGTAAATCTGCATGCACGACAAAATCTCACATATACACACCTAGCAGTACAGTTAATTTACATATATTTATACAGTACGTGCACTTTTCTGTTCATATATGCTTCATCAACGTTTGTTTTGCAGCTTTTTTAAGATGAGTATACTACCTTACTTGCGAATTGCAACGTTCACGTAAAAAAAAAAGCTCACTTTTTGTATAAGGCTTTGTTTGGTTGAGCCAAAAATCTTTGCTCATCTATATGGTTAGATCAGAATTTTAGTTTAAATTTTTTATCTATCTACATAGATCCTAACTGAAAATAGGCTTCTCAAACAACCCTAAATAGCCAACATGTGCCTTGTATAATTTGTGCTGTTCTACCAACTGTGCACACACGCACCAGAAAAAAAAACAAAAAGGAAAGTGCTGCTTCTACACGTACACTTGCCTGTTCTAAATCGTTTGTACTAATTCAGAAACAATAAAAGACCAAACAAAATCTTTGCAACTTGGGTAATAAGTAGGTACTCTAATAGTCAAATAAACTACTGAAATCTTTATTCGCAAAAAAAAAAACTACTAAAATCTTTGCATGGTGCTTTTATGGTCTCCCTTTCTGAATAAATAATCAACAATAATAGAGTACGGCATAATTATTGGATGTACGGTACGATTGTGTCCTAATACTAGCACGAGTATGAATCAAAGTCATTGGTTGAATCGAACCTTACACTTTTTTTTTTTCAGAAAATTATCATTTGCCTTAACTTTGATGCGGTTTCAATCATTTTCTACTATTTTCGTTGTACTTGATCATTTGTCATATAGTTAGAGAGAGATAATCGATTATTTGATATTTTACACTATTTTATTTTTCTCATGTCTTCTTATCCTCATTCTAATTTTATGGCAAACAATAAAATACAATAAAAACAATGACAAAAATTTCCGGTTTGCCCTCGAGATCGCATTCCAATATACACGGAGGGACCATACACACTGTTGCCGGATCGGACCACTGGCCAAGTGGCCATCGAATCGCATTGAATGCTTCGTGGACATGTGAACGAGCTGTACGATGATATGATCCGAGGGAAAGCTACAAGAGGGCCGTGGTGATGTCAGAACCCAGAAGGCGCCAAAGTCTGATCGTGCGACTGGAGCCCTGGACTGAACGGAAATCGGGAGTAGTCCTTGGCTTCACGAATTTTGGACTGTTTTGGCATGTAGCGTGAATTAATTTCTAAACTAGTTTTTTTACGGTCAGAATTCTAGATCTAGTCTCTCTATCACCTACTGCTATCCGGGACGGCACCAACTGAGGTCATGCCGTCGCCGTCGGCAGCACCAAGGTGCTTAATACCGCACGGCAGAAGCGGCTTGATCTTTGTCGTCGATTAGCGACAAGATCAAATCTTGTCGGCAACGACAACGACTCTTCTTACGAGCCTGAAAGCAAAGAAAAAAATGTTTAGGGTTTGCAGAAATGGGAAAAAAAATTAGGGTTTCGAGCGGAATGGAATTAGGGTTTCTAGTTTGGGTTAGCGCTTCTACGAATACGAAATTTTCTTCAGTCATTTCAATTAGGGTTTCAACGGGCTCCTTACCGAGCACCGCCGTACTGCGAAGAAAAGAAAAAAAAAAGTTTAGAGTTTACAGAAATGGGAAAAAAATTAGGGTTTCGAGCGGAATGGAATTAGGGTTTCTAGTTTAGGTTAGCGCTTGTACGAATACGAAATTTTTTCCAGTCATTTCAATTAGGGTTTCAACAGTAATCGATATTTGTAAAAAAATATTCATTAAGAAATATGGGCACCGAAGTTTGTAAATTAGGTTTCATTTTCTCGCAAAATCGTGGTTTAAATCGCGGTTTCAAATATTGTTTATTGACGAAATGAGTTTAGAAAATTCTGAAACTTTTGTGGAGCCTCCGTCACATTGTTGTTGCTTACGTAATTTTTCTATTATTTTATTAGATTCGAGAAAGGATGATTGATAAGCATATCGGGGCGGTATAACCTTGATGATGTCGTCCAAGTAAATTTTGTGTGCTAAAATACTCGTTGTCTTTTAGAAGTGGGATAAAAAGGGACCAGTACTATTAGAGTCTCTCCTCGATGGAGTCGTCTGAACGTATACGCGTGTATAGCCAGGCAGTCGATGAAGTACTTTGTGAAGCTTATACAGAATATGATTGAAGGGGCTGAGAACGCTCGTTGTGATTATGAAGATGCCCTAAAACATGGACGATTCGATGTCGGTGCGAATGGTTGTTTTTAGGATTCTACTAGAAGAGTCATACTTGCAATATAGGCTTGCTTTAATGGCTTAGCGGAGACACGGAACCAGAACTACATTAGAATCATGATGAACATCGTTACACGTAGTGACATGGCATGATGGTTCGGCTAATTGCTTTAGTCATCCTCGCAACTACTACGGTACACTGCGACACAAGCATCCGGATCATATAAATATACATGCCTTTAGGGGATAGTAAAAAACATAGGGGGTAGGATGGGGGACTACTACGTAATGACATGGCCTACTGCATGGACCGGGGTCATTTTCCCTTCCTTGCTAGCTCGGCGTTGAACTCCTCGCCGGCATTCCCCTTCCCCTTCCCCTTGTCGCGGGAGTGTCCACGTCGGGCTGGTATATCGAAGTCGTCTATGTCTTGCGATTCTATGATGTAAGTGCACCGTATATTTAAAATCGTAAGAAGGATGTAAATTATTCATAACTCACGTCGTCGTCGGACACGCCGGAACAACCGGATCTGTTGTGTGGCGGGCTCAAATGCAAGAACCTTTCCCTTGCCCTTATCGCGGGACTGTCCACGTCGGGCTGGTATGTCGAAGTCGTCCATGTCCTGCGATTCCATGATGTAAGTGCACCGTATAGTGAAAATAGTAAGAATGATGTAAATTCTTCGTAACTCACGTTGTGGATACGAATTACGCCCGGGCGATTGGATACGCTGTGGCGGCCGGGCTCAGTCGCATGAGCCTTTCCCTTGCCCTTGTCACGGGATTGTCCACGTCGGGCTGGTATGTCGAAGTCGTCCATGTCCTACGATTTTATGATGTAAGTACACCGTACAGTGCAAAACGTAATAAGGATGTAAATTCTTGATAACTCACGTCGTCGATATGGATTACGCCCGGGCGACTACTGGGCTCCTTCGGTGCCTCCTCAGCAGGGTCCGGTACGTAAGGTTTTCACCGCACAAAGTTCTCGGCCCGCACCGAGTAGTTTAGCATATACTTCTACTGGATGAATGCTCTGTCATACATCTTCGACCCATCGATCCACTGGAAGAAGTGGCAGCGCATCTCGGGCTGCCATTACGTGGGGATGAATTTAAAAATTTAAGGAATTCAACGTTGATTTAAAATCGGCGCTTGAAAGAAACGCTTACGAGGTGGTGCCGCGACGTGTGAAACGCCTGGGTGGCGGTGTGCGGTGTGTGGATGAATGATCTCTATTTGGTTCGCCACACACACACTGCGGGATCGGAAAACGTGGTGGTACTGGAGCATCTTTCATTGATTTTATCTGGGTATTGTAGCTATTTCCTCTTCTGCTTAAGCCACTTTTGCTTCTGCAACATCCTCGCGTAGAAGTTTGCCGAAGAGTCCATAGCTGTGTATCTATTGTGTAGTGTTGTGTAGTGTTGGGTTTGGTTCAACCCCCTTTTATAAGCCCCATGGTTGGCATGGTGTGGTTAATTTCATGCAGAGTACTGTCCTTTAGTTCTGAAAAGCTGAGGAAGTGGAGTGTTGTCATGTTCATTTGAAAAGCTGAGGAGGCATAGTATTGTCACGTCTTACTTTGCAGAGAGAAGTCATGTTTTGCTTTGCAGAGTGCTGTCTTATCGGTCTGAAAAGCTGGCGAGGCAGAGTGTTGTCACGTCTTTCTTTGCAGAGTCTTGTTTTTTCGGTCTGAAAAGCTGGCGAGGCGGTCAGGGTTGTCAAGTTGATCTGAAAAGCCTAAACCTAAACTACGCAAAGCTGTTTCCTTTGGTCTTATCACTGCACAAAGCTGCCCCGTGTGGTCATGTCACTACGCAAGGCTGTCTCCTTTGGTCTTGTCATTGCATAAAAGCGCCGTGTGGTCTTGTCCTTTGCGTAAAAATCGCCCGTGTGGTCATGTCACTTCGTAAGGCTATCTCCTTTGGTCTTATCACTACGCAAGGCTGCCCCGTGTGGTCTTGTCTCTATGCAAATCAGGCAGCCCCGTTTGGTCTTGTTATCTGCAAGCTAATACATTACCCGCTAACATAGCCTCCCCCCGCGGGCTATAAAATGCACGCCCCATGGTCCAAAAGTAGGACCACTAGACCCTTGAAACCGTAGGAAGAAGAACATTCTCCGTCGTACAGTAACATACGATGGCAGACGCCCAGGGACCAATCCAACTGGGGTCGCCTGTAACGTCCCGTTTGTTCAGAGTTTCCTGTAGTTTTCAAAATAAAAAGAACCATTTGGTTTTGTTGAGATTTCAAAGCTTAACATGAGTTTTCAAAAAGAGCTTTAATTGACTAAAATCAAACTTTAACTAAAATCAGCTTTTGCCCTTTTTGAGCTGTGTTGGAGTTCTTCCCTTGTCTTTGTTTGCCTTGTGCTTGGCCTCGGCCCAGTGCTTTTCTTTCTTCTCTGGTCCTCCCTTCCCTAGACCTTCTCTAGTGTTTTCTGTTGGGTCTTGTTTTGTCCTCCTCCGGACCTTCTCTTGCTCGGACCTCTTTGTTGGTCTAAGTCCTCTCTTTTGAGTTTAGACCAGCTCGGGTTTGTGTTTCAAACATCTTTGGTCTCTGGATCTTTCCCTGTATCTTTTGTTCGGACTTCCCTTAGTCCAGACCTTCCCTTTATTGGCTTGAATCTCTTTCTGTTTAGACCTCCCTTTGGGCTAAACCTTCTTCTCTATCTAGATCTCCTTTGATCTAGACCTCCTTCTCTGTTTTGGACCTCCCTGTGTACCTCTCAGCGTTCATTTGAACTCCCTGAGTTCATTTGGGGGTCCTTGGAATCCTTTTGGACCCCCTGTGCCCATATGGATCTCCCTGTCTCCATATGGAGCTCCTTTTGACCTCCCTCGCGCATATCTTGGTGCTATCTTGCTTGCTTTGGCGATCTTCCGCTTGTTCCTTGAACTACCGTCCTTTTTTAAGGTCGCACTGCTCGATCTTAGCTCGAGACCTCCCTTGATAGATCTGGCCGTTAGGACCTCCCCTTTAGAGATCTTAGCCGCTCAGACCTCCCCCTTGATAGATCTGGCCGTTAGGACCTCCTCTTTGGAGATCTTAGCCGCTCAGACCTCCCCCTTGATAGATCTGGCCATTAGGACCTTCCCTTTGGAGATCTTAGTCGCTCAGACCTCCCCCTTGTTTAGATCTGGCTGTTAGGACCTCACCTTTGGAGATCTTAGCCGCTCAGACCTCCCCCTTGATAGATCTGGCCGTTAGGACCTCCCCTTTGGAGATCTTAGCCGCTCAGACCTCCCCCTTGTTTAGATCTGGCCGTTAGGACCTCCCCTTTGGAGATCTTAGCCGCTCAAACCTCCCTCTTAATAGATCTGGCCATTAGGACCTCCCCTTTGGACATTTTAGCCGCTCAGACCTCCCTCTCGATAGATCTGGTCGTTAGGACCTCCCTTTTGGAGATCTTAGCCGCTTAGACCTCCCCCTTGATAGATCTAGCCGTTAGGACCTCCCCTTTGGAGATCTTAGCCACTCAGACCTCCCCCTTGATAGATCTGGTCATTAGGACCTCCCCTTTGGAGATCTTAGCCACTCAGACCTCCCCCTTGTTTAGATCTGGCCGTTAGGACCTCCCCTTTTGAGATCTTAACCATCCAGATCTCTCCTCTGTTTGATCTAAGGGTCCAGACCTCTCCGGTGTTTGATCTAACGATCCAGACCTCCTCTTTGTTTGGATCGGAAGGCCTGGACCTCTTTAGGTCTAGACCTCCCTAGCGTTTGGACTCACCACTGGCTCTTGCGGTCGTACCGCCTGAGTTTTGCCTTTCTTACCTTAGGACCGTTTGATGCTTATCGGACAGTCCAATCTTGTTGGAGCGTTCGGATGGTCTGAACATCCCTTTTCTTTTTAGCCCTCCGATCCGCATCGGACGGCTTGGTTGAGATGGTTCGTTCGCTTGGTCCGAACGACCCATTAGCCTTGCTCCGTCCGATCAAGATCTGACGGCCCCTGTTCCTCCCGTGCATCCTTGTTTCCACGGGCCTCCCTTTGCTCTCGGTCTTGACCGTCAGGACCTGCTCTTTGAGGATCTGACTGTGAGGACCTGCTCTTTGAGGATCTGACCGTTAGGACCTGCCCTTTGTGGATCTTGTCCTTAGGTCATCCCCGTTGTGTGTCTTTTGGACCTCTTGTCCATAGGACCTACCCGTTGTGTGTCTTTTGGACCTCCTGTCCATAGGACCTCCTTGTTGATGTGTTCCTTTAGACCTCCCCGTGTCCTTAGGACTTCCCCAGGTCGGACCTACCGCTTGCCTGGTTGGACCTACCACTCGAGCTTGGTCTTCATCGTTTGAGGACCTCCCTCTTGTTGATCTAATTGTCTAGGACCTCCCTGTCCTTTGAACCTCCTTGTCCTCTCGGACCTCCCCGTGGCCTTTTGTAAAGACTACCCTTGTGGTTTAGACCTCTCCTTTGAGGTCAAGACCTCTGGTCTCTCTTTGTAAGGACCACCCTAGTAGGTCATGACCTCCCCTGTGGGTCATGTCCTCCCCTTCGACCTCTCCCTTGGTCCTAACCTCTTTAGGACTCCTTGCCCCAGGTTCTAAAGCACATTTGATGTGGGTTGAAATCACATTAAAATGATGTCCTTTCCTTCGTACTCATTTCAACCTTTTGTCACCTCCTTAGCCCTGTTGCTGTCCTTTTGGTACTTGCTAGCAGTGTACCTTTTGTACTAATGCCTTGAACCCGGTCACTTCTTTTGGTGGTGGTTCTATTCTCTTTTTCCCTTTAAATAGAGCATCACAGAGTGACCATTGCCTCCTTGTTCTTCATTTCAACTCCTCCTCCTCCTCTCTTTCTCTCGGTTCTGGAGAAGCTCTCCTTGCTTCTCTGGGACCTCCTCGGTTTCGGACCTCCCCCTTGTTGGACCTCCCTTCTTGTGCACCTCTTCTCCTTTTGGCTCTATCTAGTCCCTTTTTGGTTCCTTTTTGAGTTGTTTTATTTATTTTGTTTTCTTGCAACGTGTAGATTCCGTTGGTGCTGAGAAGCTCGAAGGACCAGCAGCCCTTGTTGAAGCTCTCCACTGAAGGCAAGTCGTGGAATCCCTTGATCATCTTGATCCCATCTTTCAAAAGTATTTTGATTTGTTAAACTTGCACAGCTACTTTTATAGATACTAGTTTGGGCAGTAGCTATTCTCCTACTTGACATTATGCCCCCTTAGAATTTGGTACTTGACATGTTGACATGATCTCCCTTGGACACTTTAGGTTGGGTAATATTAGTTGGTGTTGCTTGATATTGCCAACTTGGGTATCGTACTTGCTTAGCCATGCTCTAGTAGACGCTGATCTCTTCATGAATCAATATTGCTAAACTTGACTAATAGAACTATGGAACTTTGGTTGGTGCCACGGATAAGCAACTAGGGCGGAATTCATAGTTGTGTTGTTTGTGGTGCGATGCCACTTTAAAATATGTTGTGCCAAGACCAGGGTGGTCTTTGGCCAGGTGAACCCAAAATTGTTTTTTTTTTTGCTCGGGCAAGTTGGCCAGAGGCGAGTAGTGGGTGCTCCATTTGTTGTAGCGATGGAGTCACTTGGGGGCTCCATTTGTAGGTGTGATGGAGTCACTTGGGTGGCCCATTTGTCGTTGCGATGGGGTCACATTGGGTTGAGGATAGCCTTGCCTGAGCAGCCAATTAAGGACTGAACCTTGGGAGTCATTGATCTGGGCCATGCCGTGCAACCACATGTCCATTATGGGGTGGACCGGGTGTAATAATTGGTCATGCTCTGATTCGGTTCCAAGGTAGAGGAGGTGCTGTTAGCGCACCACGGCACAAGAGGGGGCCTCCAGGTGCTATATGCACACTGTGATGGCGAAACCTTAGTGTTGGTGACTGGCCTGGGCAGTTCTTGTAAAAGCTGGTGGTGGTCTCTACTTGATTCACATGTCTAAGGTAGCGTGTGTAATATCAGCGACTACCTCTTGTGGGTAAGTTGTACACCCTCGCAGAGTAAATCTATTCGAATAGCCGCGTCCTCGGTTATGGACACGCCCGGAGATTTCGAATGAGGGGTAGAATTCCTTTTATGAAATTGTGTTCCTCCTGGGCGCTTTGGTGAGAGGTCATGGCTTTTACCTCGAAGAGACCTTGGCCGGCTCCAGAGGGGTCATGGTTGGCTCACAAAGTGGTCCAGGGGCTGGTCTTGTGGTGCTCTGGAGTGGGTGCTCCAGAGAGGTTTGGTGGGTGCCTTGGGAGTGAGTGGGTGCTCACGGTCTCCTTTGAAAATCAAATGTAATTATGTATTATCATTTTAACTTGATCTTTGCAATCTATACATGTTATTTACTGTCAAACTTTGCTTTATGCAAACTCACCATACAGCTCTCATTGTCAAGCTGTGCATAATGTTACTTGCATACCTTACCCACGGCTTGCTGAGTACATTCAAAGTACTCATTGGCTTGTGCCCTGCTGTTTTTGATCAGCAGAGGTTGGAGATCCAGGTGACCAGGTGCTCTCAGGAGGGGAGCTCTTTTGAAGACCTTGTGCGGTAGGACGTCCTCCACTTGGTAGACTATGGGCTAACCGAATGGACCATGTATTTACTTTGTTTCCGCTATGTTATGTTCTCTTTTGCTGTTAGCCTTGAGAGGCACCCTTGTACTAACCTTGACCTTAATGTCCCTTGTTAATATATGTGATATTTTGGTCTGTTTCTCTTTGTGCGTGTTGTATGGATTTGATTACACTTATGTTGGATCTGTGCGAGCTAGCCAATCTGGTCCTGGGACTGGCTCGGTGTGCACAGGGCCAAGATCTCCAGGAGGACTTGGGATCTCCTGGGAGGTCCTGGCGGACCTCCTCTCAGAAAGGTACCGAGCGGTACTACCGCTCCTCCATGTGGTAGTACCGCGACTAAAAAAATCGGTTGTGGCCTCCCTGGTGCTTTCCGAGAAGAGTTCCTCACATCGCCGAAGGCAGACCTTCTTTTGGAAAGGAGGGAGGACTTCGGCCCTAACTACCGGTTGATGCCGAACAAGCGTGCTCAACCGGTATGGCCGAAATGCAGACACGGGGAGGACGCTATTGTGCAGGTTATAGACTGCCTTTTCGATGGTGGACGGCGTTTATTCTGATGCCCATACTCTGGGGTAAATAGTTTTATTCATGTTACTATTAATACATCCTCCATACTAACCATCCCTTGCAGCAGATGGCGAAATACAACTTTACCCGCTGGATCGATCCTCCCCATGAACGACATGTTTCGATGCACGTGGATACATTGTGGAACCGAATCTTTGATTTGGAGACACAAATTGACGATCTCAAGGAGCAAAATGATGACCTCCGCCAACAGATGCAGCGCGAGAGGGGCAACGAGGAGTGAACATAGGAAGTTCCTATGATCCCACATGCTGCTGCGCCAACCCTAGCTGCATATGCGCGTGCCACTACAACGACGGCCAGCCACGTCCGAGGCGCCCAATTGGAGAATACTCTATGTGGGTAGCGAGAGGCACCTTCTACCATTAGGCACGGGCGGAGAAGCTTGTACCTCGGTAGTCTCCCCTTCTGTACGCACTTATGTTCAATCTCCTAAAGCATGTAACTAAATGGTGGACGCGTCATTGCGGTTGCCTTTTATCGAGTTGACATGTTGCATCGATGTGTCGCGTGCTTTAAGTTATAGGCGTCGATATGCATTCAACAAACTCATTCATGGGTAGATAATGTTACTAGTTTATTCTCATTCAAGACGGACTACGATGCATAGATAAAGAGTGGACATTAAATCTCATTACAACTAAACTTCTACTTAGCAACAACAAGAAATAATAGAAGAAAGACCGCAAAACTAACTAGCTTAACTAATTTCTTCAGCATGTTCTCAACTCTTTCCATCCTTTCATCCAGTCGTTTAAGTCTATTCTCTCCATTCTGCATTGGTGGTTCAGAGGGTTGAGCCACTGGACGAAATGCAGCAACACCACAAGAGTCATCTTGCAAGGCTGCAATTTGCATTGCAATATCTTGAACCACTGGGACAGCTTCGTTAGCCCACTGCCAAAACCGACATGTTGTGCTCTGAAAAAGAATTGCAGCTTCAAGTGAAAAAAAACAACATGCTGGAATTGATTAGGCGCAAGTTACCGTAAGATTTGAACACTTCATAAACACTCGGGATAGATTTGTTGGTGTATGCGAGGTGAAAACATTCACCGGATCACTGCAACGAGGGCAAACCAGCTGTTGCCGCAGTGATTGTAATTGTCTGCTCACTCGAAAGTTAGATGAGGCCGAAGAAATCCCGTCTAAGACTGGAAGAAAAGAGAGGAGGAAATAAAGAGTGAGGTGAATGGTAGTCAAAGCATCCATATATAGCATGCGGCTGAATTGCAATTGGGTTGAAGGAAATTCGCGTCCGCGAGGTAGCGGGCCTGAGGAGGAATCGTGTGGCAGCGTTGAAGGTAATTCGCGTTCGCGAGGTAGCAGACCCAAGTTGTCATTTGTACTGAATATTTCGGAGAATATTTTGTGTCGATAAATCACAATGTCATTCTGCACACTAGCATTACATAAATCACAATGGCATAATACACAATGATATTACATAACATGCATTATACGACCATGACATTACTTATGGTACATCGCCCCGTCGCTTGCCCGGACGGCGTAGCTAATCCTGAGGGAAGGTAAACCTGTCAGGGGAGCGGCGTACGTCTCGTAAGCCATAGTAGGGGTGTTGCGTGAGAGGCGTCACATTGTAGGTGTCCTGATCAAAGCTGAGCAGTCTATCGATCCACTCGTGCTCATCCTGTGGGAAGGGTACTTGGTGAGTTAGTACTTGATTTATGCAACGGAAAATTGTCAGAATTACATTAAAACGCACTGCGTAGGTTGTTGTGTGGACGAGATCCTCTGGCGATGCAGGCCGTCTTTATTCGAGACGGTGTACCCTTAGTGCGTCTCGCCCGAACCACCGGTCGTGCTCCTTCACGCGTGCGAGATGAATGCCACGCCAATGATCCCAACCCGCTGTCGTCTCGGCTGCGCAGAGTGCTGGTCGCCGTCTCTGATGGAACAACGTCGCGTCGGCGAGGAAGTCGTATGCTGCGTCTCCCTCTGTGACAACGACGGCTAAAGCAAAGTGTTGTCCCCTCTCAAGTGCTGCAAGAACAAGCAGTTATGTCAGATACGTTCGAAAAGAGTGCATGGACAAGTATTGATGACAACAACTTGTGGCCTGAGGCGCGTCGAGGCTGAGCGACCGTAGCTCCAACGACTTCCAGAGTGCGACGGACGTGTGGAGGGCAGTGCCGAGGGAGGTGCCGAGGGCGGAGGGGGTGGAGGGTGCCCTCGGCGTCCTCGATGTTGTACGTGAACGTCGCTGTGGCGACCACAAGTTATGGTCCTAATTGCAGCCCTTGCGTCCTCGGTCATGGAGCGCACCGCATGTAGGAGGCGATCAAATGTGCTGTTGCGACCACGGTGTAGAGCTTCTAAACCCTCACGCTTGATACGATCAAGGTGGTAGTGCTGCAAGGAAACCCATAGTAAGTTAGAAACGTGTTGTCGGATGAAATTTGTACGAACAATGTTTTACCGTCTCATCCTGGCGTGCCGCTCGGTGAGGGTCGGGACCTGCTAGTACAACAACATCTTGCATGACCTCCACTGGACGCTGTGGCGCTGGCCTAGTAAGGCTACACCTAGTGCGCGGAACGTACCACTACAAGTATGCAGCATACGTTTGGATGGCGTAGCCTCGTAACTCGTGCACCACGTCTGTCGCCGCCCTCTCGCCCCACAACGCCATCCACACGGCCGTGTTCGCCTCTGATAAATCGCTCCTCTAGCCTCTCCTCGTTTGTCTGCAATTGAATTCGGATGTCAGAAAATGTAAGTAAGACATGCGGCTAATATGATACTAAAAAACGACATACCGGTGGGCCTTCTCGGTGAGAGGTCGTCCTGGCCGTGGTGGCACCTCCTAGTAAAGGCCAAATTGTAACAGCCCAAAATTTCAAATTTGATTTAAGTTGAAAATTAATTTGAATTGGTGAATTTGCTGCAATTTAAAAACTATTGTTTAAATTGTTGAAAGCTAAAAAAATTTTCAATTCAAAATCCAAGATCAACTTTAAGTTTGAATTATTTTATTTAAGTCCGAATAATTCGAGTCATCCGTAAATTTTCCTAGGATTTTTGGGATTAATCGCTAATTTCTAAAGCCTAAATGAATTAACCCGAGTATTTAAAATAGGAAACCGATTTAAATATCCTAAAATCCTTTGGGCGAATTCGCCCATTTCTCCTCCGACCGGTCAAGCATCACGCAGGATGTAGTTGGATTTAGATCCAACGCCCGCAGCCCACCGCAGACTCTCTCTCTCCACCATCGGATGCCCATCCGATGGCCCGCATCGCTCACGCCACCTCTCTCAAGACCGTCGGATGGAAAATCCGACGGCCCGCGTCATCTTCTCTCGTGTTCTTCTCTCGCGGTCAAGCCGCCTCGCCATTTTCGCTCACGAGGCGAAGCCAGAGCTAGCCGCTCCAACCTCCGCGTCCTCAAGACACGCGCAAGCACGACTCGGCGCCCAACCGCCTCGCCCCACCTTCTCCCCTTCTCGCCGGATTTCCCCACGCCGACGCCGCAACCGCCGCGCCACTACCCCACCTCCTCCACGCCTCGGACCTCCCCGACTCCTATAAAGGACGCGTCGTGAAGCCCTCACTCCACCGACGCCAACGCCACCACCCTCTCGCTCCGTGCCCCTCTTCGCCGGAATTTGAGTTTCTCGCCGCCGGTCCCGTAGCATTGAGCTCGATTCGCCGCCGCCAGAGACCCCGCCACCGCCATTTACGATCTCCATCGCCGCGACGCGAACTTTGGTCGCGCGCCGCCACTCGAGAGAGCCACCGAGCGCATCTCGCCTGCCGCAACTCACCGCATCTTCCTCGCCGCCGCCGCCGTCCTCGCCTCGCCGAGTGGGTGAGCGCCTAAACCCCGTGATCTCTCTCTCTTTCGACATCTCACCGCTTGCCGCGGCGTCAGAGCTCGGCGACCCTAGGTCCCGCATGGCGGCCGCCGCCACCGCGTGGCCTTGCCACGCGCGGCGCCACGCAGCACCACGAGGCGCCACGCCGCTGCTTCGCCGACGTGGCGCACACATCGCACACGCGTGCCACCCCACCCGTGAGCCAAGCAGTGGACTAAGTCCACGTGAGCCGTCTCTCGACACAAGGGCCCACTGCCGCTTTTGTTTTTATTCATTTATTTAAATCCGAAATTCCTTCTTTGGCGTCACCTTGCGCAATAATTAGATTTTCTTTTAGAAAAATAATTGAGAAAATTGATTTAAATCACAGATTTAGGATTTAATTTGTAAAATTCATAACTTTTGCATTCTAATTCCAAATTAGGTGATTCCAATTTCTAAAATTTGATAAAATTAATACCTAGCTAAATAAAATATAAAAATTTGAATTGGAATAGGTTTAAACTGTCTGTTTGAATTTGAAATAATTTAAACCACTAATTTAGGAATTTAACTTGTAAAATTCATATCTTTTGAACCATAATTCCAAATTAGATGATTCAAATTGCTAAAATCTTAGAAAATTATTATCTAACTAAATAAAATATAGTTATTCAATTTGGAGTTCAGTCTAGTTCTGTCTTGGAATTTAGAAATCCATTTGAATTCCAAATTTAAATTAAAATTTGTAAAATTCATATCATCCTAATTTCAAACTCCAAATTTAGTGAATTAAGTTTCTAAAATTTTATAAAAAGATTATCTAGCTTAATAAATTAGAATTAGTTTAAATTGTTATTTTAAATTAAACTATTTAATTTGCAAATTTAGGATTTAAACTTGTAAAAGTTATATCTTTTATTTTCCTATCTCTAAATTGAATGTTTCAAACTTATAAAGTCTTATAAAATTGTTATCTAGCCAAATAAAATATAATTATTTTATTTGGAGTTAGTTTGAACTATTGTATTGTCTTTATTTGAATTTCAATTGATTGTCGTATTTTCACGTTTAGATTACTGCGATCCGGGAATTTGATTCTTAGAAGAATTAGAATTTCAAGACTTCAGCGAAGGCAAGTTATACTTTGATCATCTTGCCCTAATATTTTAAAGTTATTTAAATTCAGTTTTCAAATTATTAAATGCATGCATACTTTTATTCAAGTATTTTAAATTCTGTTTAAATGATTAGATATTCCAATTGTCATTGTATGGCCAATATTGAATATTGAAATGTCATCCCTTGTCACCATAGATAAATTGTTTGGAAATGCTTAGCAAATGCTTAGACCATGATTTTGATTTTGGGAGGATTTAGCCAAATCATTTCAAATTTGTTTAAACTTGAACCTATGGTATTGTTTTACCATAGGAATTTTGTAAAGATGGTTTAATCAAATAAAATGCTAAAATGGTTTAGACTTGGGCTAAACGGATGAATGGTGGGTGCGAGTTTATGCACGGGTTTAATCTGGTTAGGATTAACACCTGTGGTTTGATTTTGAATGACGCCCAAGTCAATTAAGGACCGGTCTTGGAGCCGCATCTTGCTATGCCTTATCAGACCACCACACGCCTTGTCCGGGCAAGACTTGGCTTAATAATTTGGGATACCTCGAGATATTCGTGCCATTTTGTATGAGTGGGTGTTGGATAGACAAGTAGTCCCACATGGCGCAAGAGGGGCTCCGGAGGATGGATAGTCAATGGAAGCGAAACCTTAGCGGGCATGAGTTCTTTGGGGTAGATCATTATAACGACCTCGTGATAATTGCTTTGTCACACGCCTTAGGAAGCGTGGATTGGCCGACGAAGGAGCAAATTATCTCGTGTGGGTAAATTGTACAAACTCGCAGAGGAGAAACTATTGAATAGCGCGTCATGATCATGGACATGCTAGCAAAGCCACTTTGAGTTAGCCTTGTTTTTGGTTTTAAAATGGTTTCAACAGATGTTTTCGGGATGGTTAGTCTGTGGGAAAATTAGGCGGTTAGCCATTGTGATTGGAGGATATCCATCACCTTTCTTGGAGGTTATCCACATTATTCAATTGTCATTTAAATTATGATTTTAAATCTCGTATGAAAATGCCTTGCAATCTATTATGATTATTTGAACTAAAACCGCTGCCACATAAAATAACCCCGCCAATATCCTTTGTTTTACCTTATGCATGCATTACAAATTCCATATTGGGTGTAACTTGCGAGCACGGTAGTTGTGCTCATGCTTGCTTTATGCAACAAAATTTCAGGAGAAGACTGCTATCAGGACGGTGAGGACATCGACGCTTAGGCTCGCCCTGCGATTACTGTGGCGGATCGTTCTGGCCTACTACTATTTTTTTTTACTTCCGCTGTGTTATTTACTTCCTTATTTGGCTTCATGCCCAATTGTATTGAACTCTGATTTACTATTAATGAAATGCGAGACTTGGTTATGTTATCATTTTTGTAACTGTGTACACCGGAAATCCTGGACTGGTGTATGAACACAGAGGGTTCGGGATCTTTCGTTCCCGGGTCCGACAAAAGTGGTATCAGAGCCCTGTCGTCTGTAGGACGTGGCCCTAGAATTGTCCTAAGGACTTATTTTCGAAAAACAAAAGCTATTTTGAGTCTGTCCAGAGTCATTCTCAACCTTTCTCTTTAAAATGTTTACTAACTTATCTCTTTCTCAAAATTTTAGATGGTGAAATCGGACGCTACTTCCCACTGAGCCTTTCTTCGAAGCCGGGCGAGATACTTTGGGAAATGATCAAGACTGGTTACTGGGAAGAGGCCAACTTTCCAAGGATTCAAGTACTGTGGAAGGACAATATTGTGGAGAGTAGAGGTGCTCATCTACTCCAACCTTGCAGGACACCGTCTTCCACGTCTTTGGCGCTCCGATCCGCCATGACGCCTTTGATGATGGCATGCAAGATGCGGCAAAGAGGCGATTCGCCACCTTCGCTACACCTACAATCATCGCCTTCATGGCACGGGTTTCATTATTACCCGATGCACATTCCAACCCGGCTAGACAGTACTTTCAACTCCGTTATTGACGAAGATTCCCCCGAACTGACACACCAGGTGGATCTGGCTAAGGCTTTGGATTACGCCTATGGAAACACCTTGAATGACCTGTTCACCGCTCAGAATAGACTACAAGAAGTCAAGAGAAGTCAAGGCGTAGCTCATGAGCTAGCTAGCTACAAGGTGGCAAAGCTAGCCCAGTGCACCAGATTATACCCCTAGTACCCCATAGCTATTATCTTCCCTTTAGTTCGATCTTTAGTTGCGAATTATGAGCTACTAATCCCTTGTGGTAGCCATAATCTTGAATAAAATAAATTAATAAAAGGATTTCTTGAAAATTCGCTTTTTGTCTTGTATGCTCTTTGTGTTCTTGGGCTATTAGAATTTACCTCTCCCTATCTGTCTACTTCTCCTAATCTTTGGAGTTCTAGCAGATGGTGACCACCCGTACCGGCAGTGGCAGTGTCCGAGGTCGGGGCAACGAAGACGCAGATTACCAGGAGGATCCCGTGCCGCAACCACCACCGCCACCAGCTGAAGGACCAGATTGGCGTCAGATGATGGAAAACCAGAATCATCTGATTAACCTCCTGGCTCAGTCCCTCAACAGCGTGCAGAATGTGCAGGCAGCAACTCGGACTGCACCACCACCCCCACCCGCGCAGAGATTGACCATGGCAGAATTCATGCGCATGCGCCCACCGACATTCTCCAGCAGCACAGAGCCGATGGATGCTGATGACTGGATTCGTGCTATCGGAAAGAAGCTGGATATCACTCAGTGTATTGATCGTGAGAGAGTCTGTTTGCCTCTCACGACTCACCGGTCCCAAGATCGGAATGGTGGGATAACTACAACATCTCCCATCTTGCTGCAGACTATCTCTTGGGCGGAGTTTGTGCGAGCTTTCCGCCATGCACATATCCCCGCAGGGATAATGACCCTAAAGAAGAAAGAGTTCCATGCGCTCAAACAAGGCAACCGCACAGTGGGTGAATACCTGCACAAGTTCAACCAGCTTGCTCGCTATGCCCCAGCAGACGTGGCTAGTGATGAAGAAAGGCAGGAAAGGTTCATGGATGGTTTGAACGATGAGATCTCGACCCGGTGGTCTCCAATGACTACACTGACTTCCAGCAGTTAGTGAATAAAGCTTTTCGCCAGGAGGCCAAGCATCTGCAGATGGAGAACCGCAAGCGGAGGATGGCCGCTCAGAAGTTCAACTCTGGAGGGCAACCCAAACCTCGCTTTGCTCAGCCTCAGCCACCTCAGAGTGGAAGGTTCCAGTCTTCTACACCCAGAGCTCGAAGACGCAAGACGGCGCTCCAACTCTTCCGGCTTAAGAATAACGCTTCAAGAGGCGGCCAAGCAGAAGAACCCAACTTCATCAAGATCGGAGTGACATGCTACCATTACAACGAGCGGGCATTATGCCAACAAATGCCCGAAGAGCGGCGATCTGCGACACTAGCCGAGCCAAGATCGGGAGTACCGGCCACCGGCGGCACCCCAAAGCGGCGGGCGATTCACGAAGGGCGTGTGAATCACGCCACAGCAGAGAAGCTCAGCGACACGGGCGTCGCCCTGGTGCGTTTCTTGTTAATTCGATACAAAGATCGATTACATTTGATTACGAGCTTCGCATTCTTTTGTATCCAATAAGTTTGTGGGCAAAAATGGGTTACCTATTTCTCCATTAAGTAATCCTATGATAATCCATTCCCGGGCTCGAAATGAGAACCGATTCTTTATGCGAATCTTACCTCGAGATATCCGGAGTTTCCTTCATGGCAGACTTGATAGTCTTGCATTCTCAAGGTCTGGATGTAATACTTGGAATGGACTGGCTAGCCAAGAATCAAGGACGGATAGACTGTGCCGATAGGTCTATCACTCTCACTAATGAGGAAGGAGTCACAGTGGAATTCAAGCCCAAGACTTGTACTGGTGGAAGTTCCATACTGACTAGCTTGAAGGAGTTAAAGCTCGAAGATATACCAATAGTGCAAGAATTCCCGGATGTTTTTCCTGATGAGCTACCCGGCATGCCACCGGATAGGGACGTCATGTTCTTAATTGACTTAGTCCCAGGGACCGCTCCAATCTCGAAGCGACCTTACAGAATGCCGGCCAATGAATTGGCAGAGATGAAGAAACAAATTGAAGAATTGCGGAGCAAGGGATATATTCGACCCAGTTCATCACCCTGGGGGGCACCAGTACTGTTTGTCAAGAAGAAAGACAACAGTATGAGGATGTGTGTGGATTATAGGTCACTCAATGAAGTGACAATCAAGAACAAGTACCCGCTACCTAGGATTGATGATCTGTTCGATCAATTGAAAGGAGCAAGTGTATTCTCGAAGATCGATTTGAGATCCGCTATCATCAGCGAAGATCGACGGAAGATATCCCAAGACGGCTTTCACCACGGATATGGACTATCTGAGTTCTGATAATGTCTTTCGGTTTGTGAACGCATATTGCTTACTTCATGAATATGATGAACAAAGTGTTCATGGAATTCTTGGATAAGTTTGTGGTTGTTTTCATCGATGACATCCTCGTCTATTCGAAGAATGAAGAAGAACATGAGGACCACCTCAGATTGATTTTGGGAAAACTCAGGGAGAACCAGCTTTATGCCAAATTCAGCAAGTGCGAATTTTGGCTAAGTCAAGTGGCATTCCTTGGACATATTGTGTCACAGGAGGAGTTCTTAGTAGATCCGACCAAAGTCGAGCGGTAATGGATTGGAAACAACCCAAGTCATCACGAGGTGAGAAGTTTCCTTGGATTGGCTGGGTATTACCGCAGATTCATTGAAGGTTTCTCCAAGTTAGCAAGACCAATGACTCAACTACTGAAGAAGGAGAAGAAATTTGAATGGACAGATGCTTGCGAGGAGAGTTTCCAAGAGCTGAAGTCGAGACTAGTTTCAGCACCTGTGTTGGTCCTACCAGATATTCATAAAGATTTTGTGATTTTCTGCGACGCCTCTCGTCAGGGACTCGGTTGCGTATTGATGCAGGAGGGCAAAGCTGTATCTTATGCATCCCGTCAGTTGAGGCCGCATGAAGGGAATTACCCAACTCATGATCTTGAGTTAGCAGCGATTGTACACGCATTGAAGATCTGGCGTCATTACCTCATTGGTAACCGCTGCGAAGTTTTCACGGATCATAAGAGTCTGAAGTACATATTCACACAGTCTGACCTTAACCTCCGTCAGAGAAGATGGCTGGAATTAATAAAGGATTATGACCTTGGAATTCATTATCACCCGGGCAAAGCAAATGTGGTTGCAGATGCCCCGGCGCAAAAGGCGATTGCAACACCGTCTTAGTTGGAAGAATCAACCGAGTTGTACGAAGAATTGAAGCACTGAACTTGGAGATTGTTGATCAAGGATGTGTGAACACTTTGGAAGTTCAATCAACACTTGAGTCGGATCGTGGAGAAGCGGATAGAAGATGAAGACATCAAGGAGATCAAGAAGAATATGAGAAGAGGCAAAGCCCGGATTCACCGAAGATGAGCAAGGAACGGTGTGGTTCGGTGACCGCATCGTGTACCGGATCAGCGAGTTTAAAGCGATCGATTTCGAGGAAGCTCATGAGTCGCCTTATTCTATTCACCTGGCGGTACCAAGATGTACCGGGATCTCAAGGAAAGATATTGGTGGGTCAAGATGAAGCGAGAAATTGCTGAGTTCAGAGTCTGTTGTGATGTTTGTCACGAGTCAAGGCAGAGCATCAAAGACCATTGGTTTCTCGCAACCATTACCAATTCCCGAGTGGAAGTGGGAAGAAGTTGGTATGGACTTCATCACCGGACTTCCTAGGACCCAATCAGATGTGACTCTATCTGGGTGATAATTGACCGGTTGTTAAACTAGCTCACTTCATTAGGTCAAGACCACCTACTGATCTGACAAGTTAGCGAGTTATATATGGCTAAGATCGTTTGTCTACACGGAGTACCCAAGAAGATCGTGGTCGACGAGAGGATCACGATTTACGTCAAGATTCTCGCGAGTGCGCATGAAGCTTTGGGAACCGGACTCAATTTCAAGACCGCATATCATCCGCATGAGCGGATGGGCCGAGCGAAACGAGTCAACCAGATTCTTGAAGACATGCTTGAACTGCGCCTTAGAGTACGGACAAAGTTGGGACAAGAATCGCCCCTATGCGGAATTTTCGTACAACAATAGCTACCAAGCCGGTTCGATGTCCCCATTTGAGGCTTTGTATGGCGAAAATGCGAACTCCGCTTCTTTGGGATGAAGTAGGAGAGCATCGAGTTCTTTGGACGGAGTTGATCAAAGAAGCTGAAAGCAAGGTTAAAACAATAAGAGAACATCTAAAAGTAGCTCAAACCCGACTGAAGAGTTATGCCGATAATCGTCGGCGAGAGTTGACCTTTGCAGAAGGAGATTTTGTCTATCTTCGAGTTACTCCACTCCGAGGAGTAAGAAGGTTCCGAACCAAAGGAAAACTCGCACCCAGATTTGTGGGACCTTACAAGATTTTGGCAAGAAGAGGTGAAGTCGCATATCAACTTGAGTTACCAGCATCTCTGTCCGCTGTACACAATGTCTTCCATGTTTCACAGTTAAAGAAGTGCCTTGAGTGCTCAAGATCGACCTCTAGAAAGCATTGATCTTGAGAGGACCTCACTTATGTGGAGCAACCGATCAAGATTACGGATGTCGCAGAGCGTGTCACGGAACAAGATTATCCGTTCATACAAAGTTCGATTGGAGTCACCACGGGAAAGTGAAGCCACTTGGGAGCGAGAGGAGATATTAAGACGGGATATCCCCATCTCCTTGTCGTTATGTCTGAATCTCGGGTCGAGATTCCCTTAAGGGGAGGTTTGTAATGACCCAAAATTTCAAATTTGATTTAAGTTGAAAATTAATTTGAATTGGTGAATTTCTTTGCAATTTAAAAACTATTGTTTAAATTGTTGAAAGCTAAAAGAATTTTCAATTCAAAATCCGATTATCAACTTTAAGTTTGAATTATTTTATTTAAGTCGAGAATAATTCGAGTCATCCGAAATTTTCCTAGGATTTTTGGGATTAATCTGCAAATTTCTAAAGCCTAAATGAATTAACCCGAGTATTTAAAATAGGAAACCGATTTAAATATCCTAAAATCCTTTGGGCGAATTCGCCCATTTCTCCTCTACCGGTCAAGATCACAGCGATGACCGTTGGATTTAGATCCAACGCCCGCATGACCACCCGCTCCTCTCTCTCCACCATCGGATGCCCATCTGATGGCCCGCATCGCTCCACGCCACCCTCTCTCCGCACCGTCGGATGGAAAATCCGACGGCCCCGCGTCATCTTCTCCCCGCGTTCTTCTCCGCGCGGTCAAGCCGCCTCCGCCATTTTCGCTCGCCAGGCGAAGCCAGTGGTAGCGCTCCAACCTCCGCGTCCCGCGACACGTGCGACACGACTCGGCGCCCAACCGCCTCGCCCCACCTTCTCCCCCTCTTCTCGCGCCGGATTTCCCCACGTCGACGCCGCAACCGCCGCGCCACTACCCCACCTCCTCCACGCCGCCTCGGACCTCCCCGACTCCTATAAAAGGACGCGTCGTGAAGCCCTCACTCCACCGACGCCAACGCCACCACCCACTCTCGCTCCCGTGCCCCCTCTTCGCCGGAATTTGAGTTTCCTCGCCGCCGGTCCCGTAGCATTGGAGCTCCGATTCCGCCGCCGCCGTAGACCCCGCGTCCCCGCCACCGCCACGATCTCCATCGCCGCGGCCGCCTGAACGCGCCTCGCCACCCTCGGAGAGCCACCGGGCGCATCCTCGCCGTGCCGCAACTCACCGCCGCATCTTCCTGCGCCGCCTGCCTCGTTCGTGCCTCGTCGAGTGGGTGAGCGCGCCAGAAACCCCGTGATCTCCTCTCTCTTTCGCACATCTCACCGCCCGCCGCCGTGCGTCGTAGCTCCGGCGACCCTAGGTCCCCGCGCCGGCGCCGCCCTCGCCACCGTGGCCTTGCCGCGCGCCACGCAAGCACCACGTAGGCGCCACGTCGCCGTTTCATTGACGTGGCGCACACGTCACCTGCGTGCCACCCCCCCCCGTGAGCCAAGCCCGTGGACTAAGTCCACGTGGTAGCCGTCTCTCGACACAAGGGCCCACTGTCGCTTTTGTTTTTATTCATTTATTTAAATCCGAAATTCCCTTCTTTGGCGTCACCTTGCTAATAATTAGATTTTCTTTTAGAAAAATAATTCAGAAAATTGATTTAAATCACTGATTTAGGATTTAATTTGTAAAATTCATAACTTTTGCATTCTAATTCCAAATTAGGTGATTCCAATTTCTAAAATTTGATAAAATTAATACCTAGCTAAATAAAATATAAAAATTTGAATTGGAATAGGTTTAAACTGTCTGTTTGAATTTGAAATAATTTAAACCACTAATTTAGGAATTTAACTTGTAAAATTCATATCTTTTGAACCATAATTCCAAATTAGATGATTCAAATTGCTAAAATCTTAGAAAATTATTATCTAACTAAATAAAATATAGTTATTCAATTTGGAGTTCAGTCTAGTTCTGTCTTGGAATTTAGAAATCCATTTGAATTCCAAATTTAAATTAAAATTTGTAAAATTCATATCATCTGAATTTCAAACTCCAAATTTAGTGAATTAAGTTTCTAAAATTTTATAAAAAGATTATCTAGCTTAATAAATTAGAATTAGTTTAAATTGTTATTTTAAATTAAACTATTTAATTTGCAAATTTAGGATTTAAACTTGTAAAAGTTATATCTTTTATTTTCCTATCTCTAAATTGAATGTTTCAAACTTATAAAGTCTTATAAAATTGTTATCTTGCCAAATAAAATATAATTATTTTATTTGGAGTTAGTTTGAACTATTGTATTGTCTTTATTTGAATTTCAATTGATTGTCGTATTTTCACGTTTAGATTACGACGATTCCGGGGAATTTGATTCTTCCGAAGAATTAGAATTTCAAGACTTCAGCGAAGGCAAGTTATACTTTGATCATCTTGCCCCTAATATTTTAAAGTTATTTAAATTCAGTTTTCAAATTATTAAATGCATGCATACTTTTATTCAAGTATTTTAAATTCCTGTTTAAATGATTAGATATTCCAACTGTCATTGTATGGCCAATATTGAATATTGAAATGTCATCCCTTGTCACCATAGATAAATTGTTTGGAAATGCTTAGCAAATGCTTAGACCATGATTTTGATTTTGGGAGGATTTAGCCAAATCATTTCAAATTTGTTTAAACTTGAACCTATGGTATTGTTTTACCATAGGGAATTTTGTAAAGATGGTTTAATCAAATAAAATGCTAAAATGGTTTAGACTTGGTAAACGGATGAATGGTGGGTGCGAGTTTATGCACGGGTTTAATCTGGTTAGGATTAACACCTGTGGTTTGATTTTGAATACGCCCAAGTCAATTAAGGACCGGTCTTGGAGCCGCATCTTGCTATGCCTTACAGTACCACCACACGTCTTGTGCAGGCAAGACTTGGCTTAATAATTTGGGATACCTCGTAGATATTCGTGCCATTTTGTATGAGTGGGTGTTGGATAGAGCAAGTAGTCCCACATGGCGCAAGAGGGGCTCCGGAGGATGGATAGTCAATGGGCGAAACCTTAGCGGGCATGAGTTCTTTGGGGTAGATCATTATAACGGCCTCGTGATAATTGCTTTGTCACACGCCTTAGGAAGCGTGGATTGGCCGACACAAGGAGCAAATTATCTCGTGTGGGTAAAGCTGTACAAACTCTGCAGAGGAGAAACTATTGAATAGCGCGTCATGATCATGGACATGCTAGCAAAGCCACTTTGAGTTAGCCTTGTTTTTGGTTTTAAAATGGTTTCAACAGATGTTTTCGGGATGGTTAGTCTGTGGGAAAATTAGGCGGTTAGCCATTGTGATTGGAGGATATCCATCACCTTTCTTGGAGGTTATCCACATTATTCAATTGTCATTTAAATTATGATTTTAAATCTTGTATGAAAATGCCTTGCAATCTATTATGATTATTTGAACTAAAAGCCGCTGCCACATAAAATAACCCCGCCAATATCCTTTGTTTTACCTTATGCATGCATTACAAATTCCATATTGGGTGTAACTTGCGAGCACGGTAGTTGTGCTCATGCTTGCTTTATGCAACAAAATTTGAGGAGAAAGGCGCTATCGGGGCGGTGAGGACATCGACGCTTAACTCGCCCCAGACGATTACTGTGGCGGATCGTTCGCCTACTACTATTTTTTTTTTACTTCCGCTGTGTTATTTACTTCCTTATTTGGCTTCATGCCCAATTGTATTGAACTCTGATTTACTATTAATGAAATGCGAGACTTGGTTATGTTATCATTTTTGTAACTGTGTACACCGGAAATCCTGGACTGGTGTATGAACACAGAGGGTTCGGGATCTTTCGTTCCCGGGTCCGACACAAATTGTCTCATGACCCACTGTGGATTGTACGGCTCGACCATGTGGGAGAAGACCATGTGGCATGTCGTCAACCAGAGCGTCTCGTCCTGAGTGCACTGCGAGGATAATCTGTAGGGGCCCGTCTCTGCAAGGAACTGTGCAGTCCATGGCCACCAGATGACCTCGTCCTCGTGTAGATTCTCGAATAGGTTGTGGAACTCAGGGTACAGATGCCTCGGTCTCTCTCTGGCCCAACCTAGGGTGGCAAGTGTCCAACGCATTCCCATTGTAGGCCCATTGACAGAGTCGTCGCCTCTAGTATTACCGTAAAGCTCAGCGCTCAACTAGAAAGGGTGCACCCTGCTTCGAAAATATGGCCAGCCAACAGGAAAGTGCTCCCACGACCATAGTTGCAGTAGTGTGTAGCATACCGCGAGGACTGGCTCCCCGCCCGTACTGCGCTGAGTGGCATCGCACAACCCTTGGTAAGTGGCACAAAGCACTGCAGAGCCCCAACTGTATTGTGGCACCTTGTCGGGAAGAGCGTCTACCAAAGACTCTGCGAGATGGATGTAGCTTGGGTACACGCAGTCTCCCTGAGTCGTAGGAAATAAGATCCATTTGAACAGAAACAAAAGGTACGCGAGGAAGTTTGTCCTAACTGCCTCGACAGGCGCATGCAAGGGGCAAGTCATGTACTCCTGCAGCAAGGAATGTGGCACACCCGATATGTTGTCAGCAATCGGGTGACCGAATCTCTTAGCCAAACGCACCTTCCAGTCTAGTCGTCTTGGAGGTGGCACTACTAGAAGACCACTCAGCGGTAGACCTATAAGCATAGCTACGTCCTCCAGAGTTATGGTCATCTCTCCCCACCGGAAGTGGAAGGTGTGAGTCTCTGGTCTCCAATGATCCACGAGCGCAGATAGGAGTGCCGCGTCAAACTAAAACGCGTGCGGTGCGTCCAGCATGCGGGCAAGGGGCAGGAGGCCGGCGTCCCGCAGTGTGGGGACATACCGCTCGTCAAGAGGCCACCTCTCTCTAGGGGCGCTCAGGACCAGGCTCGGAGGGCCGACGTCAGACGCCCAGGTTCGGCATCGGTGTCGCCCATCCCAGCGTGCATCGAGTAGCTCATACGGGCCATCAACTGGAGGCTGTGTCATCTCCTGCCAAGAGAGAAATAACACATTAGTCCGCATATAAAATAGAATGTATGGCACAGAAAAAGAAAGCGAAGCATATCACAACAGAATGTAAGACAAAGTGAATAACACCATATACACACCCATACAACATAACAGTATATATGACCATAATGAGTTAACATATGACCCAGATAACATAACATTACGTCCGTACAGAAAGGCATGGTTTGAAAACGATACAACTCATACAAGCCATTAAACTAAGCATGCAACATCACGACTTAGTAATTATATCTTAGTCACTACGATCTTGTTGCTTGTGCTAGATTCATTCGACGGTAATTCTTGCCGGAGTGGCCAACCGTCTTGCACAATCTGCATCTGGGGTGGCGAACCCATTGCCCGCGTTGACTGTCGTCCATGTCGTTCCGAATGCGTCGTGACTGGCGTCTTCCACGGCCGGGGTGCTTCAGTGCGTCGTTCGACACCCACTTCACCTGTCCCGGCCAGAGGTCCCTATAGTGCATGTCCAGGCCATACGAATAGAACTCGACACTCCAAGTGCCATACAGGTGGTGGATGTCATAGTACTCGGAGATGTAACGTTCCGAGGCCTGGTGCCACACCGCGCACGCCGCGTACACATGGGAGCATGGTTTGTGCAGAAGCTGTGGCTTGTTGCAGGTGCACGACGCTTCGTCAGCAATCATGCAAACCTGCTTCCGATCCCCTCTAGCGTGGCCCATCACATACTTCACCCTAAGCCGGATCTTTTACTTCTGCCTGATGCCATCCATGGTACGCGCAACGTGCGAATGAGCCTTGCTGATCTTCTTCTCCATGTACGCATGCATTACTTCGGAGAATTGCTTCCCATCCTCCAAATGCTTCTTGGCCATCATGGCTCTGTTAACAAAGTACCCGACGGTATGGTTCCAGCTCTCCTCCACGATCGCAGTGATCGGCAGGGATCGGACACCCTTGAGAACACCGTTGTACACCTTGGACATGTTGGTCGTCATGATCCCGAACCTTGCACCACTGGTGTCGTGCAGCAGGGACCATTTCTCCAAGTCGGGTGTGTGCGAGTTAACCCACTGTGTGAACTCCCCAACTCGCGACCTCCCGCCGCTGCTGCGCTTGCCTCGGCGTCCGCCGAGTTCCTTACATGCTTCCCGGTCTCCTCATCGAGCTGTCTCCACACCGCATCGAACTTCCACCTTTGGTTCTGCATGCAGAGCTTCTTGAACATCTTTATCATGTCCTTGCTTTGAAACCTTGTGTGGAAGTTCGCCGTGAGATGCCTCATGCACCAACGGTTCTTCACATCATTCCACTAGAACGGCAGCTGTGTCCCGTTTTGCATCATACTCAACGCGGACAGCAACCCAGCATTGCAGTCCGAGATGATACACACATCTGGGCGGTCTTGGACCACCGCCTGCTTCACATTGGACAGGAACCACAGCCAGCTATCAGTGTTCTCGCTCTCAACAATTGCGAAGGCCATGGGGAGTAACTGGTCGTTCGCATCGACTGCAACGACGATGAGGATGGTACCCTTGTACTTCCCACATAGGAAGGTGTCGTCCATCGTCAGCATGGGACGACAATGCTTGAACCCTTCGATCGCCTGACTGAAGGCCCAGAAGACCCTTTCAAGAACAAAACAATTGGGCCCCTCCGTCGGGTGCACCCGATCAAGCTTGTTTATGTATGTCGCAGGGTTTGATTGTGCGATTTGATGCAGCATCCTTGGGACTAAGTTGTAAGCCTCTTTGAATGTTCCGAACATTTGCTCCACAACCTTCCGTTTCGCTCACCATGCCGTCTTGTAGCTGACCGCGAACCCCACCATATTGGCAACCTCTGCCAGTAGGAGCTTTGGCGAAATGGACACTTCTCCAGTGACGAGGTGGCTTATCAGGCTGGCAACATACGAGGACGTCATGCTACGGTGCCTTTGAAGCGGCTCAGCTAGCTCGCATGTGTGGTCCTTCAAAGACCGTTATCCGAAGCGTGGTCATGGCCAGTGAACCGCCAAGCACGGACCTTGCCAAAGACAGATTCATTAACACACCTAACGATGTAGGTGTCGGGGTTGGACCTCTGCACCCGATACGTTCGACCAATGTTAATGGCATATCTAGCAATAGCATGCTGGGCGGCGCTCTTGTTAGGGAAGCGTTACCCTAGGAGCAGGGTGTCCTCATTGAACCCCCACTCGGCCCCCTTTTGCTGTGGTAGAACCAACGATATCGTTGCAACATCGTCCAATCTTGAGGAGACGTAAGAAATGTCGGTGGTCACAACACCACCAACTACACCTCCCGTACCAGCTTCTCCGTCTTGGTCGTCTTCAGAACTAGCTATTTCCACGTCCTCCTCCTCGCTTTTCACCTCTTCCGCCTGGTCGGCCAGGTATTCGTGGCAATCAATACAGGCTGCCCACCATTGCTCCACTCCTTCGTTGGGCTCGAAGTTGTCGGCACGCCTCCTTAGGTCTCCATCACCCACTTCCTCGCCTGCATCTCCTCCAACACTGGAGACCAACGCAGGCTCCTCCTCACCAGCAGCTTCACTAGAACCACCAACGCCAGATGTCCCCGCGCTCTCCATGAACTGAACATAGACCATCGGCCGCACATATATCACAGTAGCAGGGTTGCAAACAGCCTCCATGTAATAGGCCCATGAAGCGTCACTTGTCACCTTCATAAGTTGCCAAACTATCTCGTCTGCACCACCCACCACCGAGGCATACAACGCCTTGATGCGTAGCTTCTTCCTTGCAGTTGCGCGATCGAACGCGGAACGCATGCATCGCCTTAGCTCCGAGAGGCTCATGTCCTTCAGACCCGGCGCCCGAATCACGGTTCGGCCACAATTTGATGGGTCCGCCCCGTCTGGCCCGTCGCGTATGAGAGCGTCCCCGTGGAACAAGAACAGATCTTGAATCTCCGCCATGAAGTACCTAACACAGGTGCATATCAAACCACTAATATGCAATGCTCGGAATATTTTGAAATTTTTGGTTCAAGTTCCTGACACTTCTGTAATTTGTTCATAATCTAATATAGTACTGCACATAAAAATTACATTGTTGCATATTCAATTCTATTTCTATTTAAACATCTCGCATAAAATTACAGAATACTAGTGGAGATAAAAATTACATGATTATCTACGGAATAAATTTTCATGACCAACAAAAATTAATTCATCTCAATTGCGGTTTATATGAATTTTACGTGAATAGAAAAGTGGAAAAAACCTGAATTTTTTACACTTCAAAAAACTCTAAAAAAACTTGGAACATGAAAATATTTAGTTAAAAAATTGAATTTAATATAAGTTTATTTTATTCATTTAAATTATTTTTCATTTTACGAAAGACTACGAAAAGCAGGAGAATTGAAAAAATAATATCTTGGTCGCTCACGGTTCTTGATCACGTTACTTGGTATGGTGTAGTTAAAGCAAAGTACTTTATGGAGCTTCTCTGAGAATGCAATTGAAGAAATTTGAAACGCTTCGTTGTGATTATGAAGATGCCTAAAACATGGAGGATTCAATGTCGGTGTGAGTGGTTCTTTACGGGATTCCACTAGAAGAGGCATACTTGCAATAGACGTGGTTATGTCTTCGGACTCTTATGTACTTGCAATATAGGCTTGCACGGAACCAGAAGAAGTATGCCTATATTGCAACTACATAAGAGTCCGAAGACAGAACCACGTCTATTGCAAGTATGCCTCTTCTAGTGTAATCCCAAAAAGAACCACTCACACCGACATTGAATCCTCCATGTTTTAGGGTATCTTCATAATCACAACAAGCGTTCTCAGCCTCTTCAATTGCATTCTGTAAAAGCTCTATAAAGTACTTTGCTTTAACTACACCATAGTGAAGTAACGTGATCAAGAACCGTAGCGACCAAGATATTATTTTTTTCTATTCTCCCATTTTTCAGAGTCTTTTAGAAAATGAAACATAATTTAAATTAAAAAAATAAACTTCAATTATATTCAAATTTTTTAATTAAATCTTTTCATGTCCAATTTTTTTTTCGAATTTTCTGTTTTTTTTATAATTAGTTTTTTTTTCCACTTTTCTTTTCATTCTCTCTCCTTGTACAGATTTCGAATTAAAAGCTAATCACATTGCTAACTACTAAGTCTGCTAAGTCAATAATTTTACATTGCTGAGTACTAAGTCTTAAAATATTTCCTAACGCCCCCGATTATTTAATTAATGTAGTGAGTTTTATTGGCGATTAATTTTCTTATATATACTATGATTAATTTTACATTTTATTTATCCCACACTAATTATCTATCGTCGGCCTACTGCTATTTGACTCGTACGCGACTTAATTAAATACGTTGGTCTAAAAAAATACACCGCATCGATATTTAATTTTACTAGTGCCTAATTAGATTTGTTACTACTAAACTACTAATAGTATTACTAATTTGTACTTCCTAAATTTCCCCTTCTCACTTAATCTCATCCCTAATCCTTCCCTTTACTTAATCCCCTTACTCTAATCTTCTCCTCACGTAATCCCTTCCATTTATCTCTTCCTTATCTCCTCACCACCGAAATGTCCTAACTGCCATCCTTCCTTCCCAATCGTTCTTTCCTTCCTATTCCTCCTCCAAGGCTTCTCTCCCCTGGAGTTATCTCCCCACTGGAAGGTACATTGCTAACTCTATTTAATTTACAACACTAACAATAATAAGTCTGCTAAGTCAACTAATTACTAGCTAATCACATTGCTAACTACTAAGTCACACTAAGTCTTCTAATTTTATGTCCGAACACTAAGTCAAAATACACCAACTACACAACTATAACTACTTAGTTGCTACAATAAGAAATTACAAATCATCTAATTATATCCTAATGACATTGCTAAAACTATAGCCGGATGCGAATGACACTTACATTTTCTAGGTGCTCACAACACGATGCACAACTTCCGTAACTGAGCGAACTTCAACTTCTCTGGTTGCCTTCTCCCTTCTCTTCCACGAGCTCTCTTTCTCTCTGGCTCTCTTCCTCTCTGCCTTGCTTGCTGGCTTGCAACTACAAATGGCGTCATTGAAGCTGCTGCGCTTGCGCTGCTTTCGATTATCAAAGAACAAAGACGCAGGCGACTAAAGCAACGTGACCACCAGTGGAGCTGCGTGGCGATGGCGCGAGGCAGCAGAAGTGGTGGGCACGGACGACAGCGGTGCGTGGCGGGCTCGGGCGGCGCGAGCGCTAGTCATGCGACGCGTGGGGGGGCCAAGGAGC
The DNA here is from genome assembly GCA_036346405.1 of Phyllostachys edulis. Classification (NCBI taxonomy): domain Eukaryota; kingdom Viridiplantae; phylum Streptophyta; class Magnoliopsida; order Poales; family Poaceae; genus Phyllostachys; species Phyllostachys edulis. Next base: position 83,405,887 of record CM070550.1, on the reverse strand, counting down.
TGCCGTCCCCAAGGGCAGCACCTTGGTCTTCTTTGTCAGGTCCGAATGAGATCTTAGATGCTGCCAGACATGCGTGGCAGCACTTAGGTGCTGTGGTCCGGGACCGTATGATCTCGGTTACTGCTGTCCCGGACGGCAGCATGTGCTGGAAGAGGGCTAATTTTAAAATTCTGACACTAAAAGAGCTAGTTTAGAAATTAATTTACGCTACAGAGCAAAAACAGTCCAAAATTCGGCTTCACCGAGCACGTTTAGTTGACGAGACATCGAGCATTCGAGCTCCATTTCACCCGTAATGCAAAAACGTAGATGAAGCCAAGAAAAACAAGTCGAACAGTCATCAAGTTTGACGTGACCAAAAAAATGTATTAAATCCCTGTATGTTACAGATGTTCATAGGCACATTCCACAAGAGGCACTTTTAGCCATTAATTATACCACTCAGTACTTCACAATTTGATCCATTTCTGTTGTCGTTCCAATATGTAAGTTTATTGATGAAATAAATAGTGAAATTACTGAAATATTTTCACTCACCAGTCACCACCTGTGCTTAATGCTACTGTAAGAGAGTTCGGGTGGTTGCATCATGCTATTTAATGTAGAGTTCGAATACATTTGGTGCCTCATTGATCTGTGCACAGGATAGGCTTAGACTTAGTTCTATGAAAAAAAAGGGGGACGGAGGGAGTCATAATTTTAAGAATAATAAATTGGTAAAAATTTATGAAAATATGGTATGTTTTTATTATAGTAGTAGCCGTAAAAAATTGAAAAGTGATTGAATTTTTTTCCGGATTGTCACATGTCACACGTATTTGCAAATAGCGAGAAAAATTCTAAGGGGAGGTCCGTTTAAGTAGCAATTGAACACTAGCACTACTACAGGAAGTCTCATCACAGACGGTTCAGAACCGTCATCACAGACGGTTTTTGAACTGTCTATATTGTTGGTCTGTGATAACAGCGATTATCCTGACGGTTCAAAACCGCTCAGGATACGCACTATCACTGCAGACGGTTTATTGTTGAAACCGCATGAAGGCTATTATCCTGCGGTTTCACTAAAACCGCTCGTGATCGAGAATATCCTGCGAGCGGTTCTATTTAGAACCGTCTGTGATACGTAACATCACCGACTGTTTAATTTACAAACCGTCTGTGATAATATCCTTCACATACGGTTTTTAGTGGAAACCGTCTGTGATAATAGCCTTCACAGACGGTTTCAACAAAAAACCGTCTGTGATAGTTCATAATCCTAACTACATTTTTGCTCTTTTTTTGGCTATCACTTTTTTTGGCTAGCCTTAGGATTGCTAGCCATGCCCTCTGAAAATAAGCATGCACAAAAACAGATACATCACAAATATTCAATTGTTGACAACTCAAATGGATCATTACTCAAAATAAATTACAAAAGATCGAATTTGTTCAAGTATTGTCGCTATAGTTACAATTGGATTACAATTGAGTCAATTGTTTGCAGGTGGGTGAAACTTTGGGTCAGAGACGGAGTGAAAGTCTCCATTGTCGGAAATGATATCTGAAATGATAAAGCTGCAGAGCTTCCCTCGAACGTCCGTGATCTCTTGCTCAACGAGTCCATCTAATTCTATATGCAACCCCTATCGCTAGCAATAGTAAAGTGGTAAGCGTATATATTTAAATTTATAATTAGGAAATAATTATTTCAAGATTGACAAATCTCAGGATCCTTCTTCCTAGTCGTAAGGATTTGTTGCATATGATAGCAAACGTAGATTGCACATAACTCATCATTTTTTTGTCATGGCCTTTGAAAAAAAAGAATTACATATATAGGTATGGTCGGTCGAGACGCTGTTATTATGAAGTATGATATAGGATTATCGTGTTGTAGCACGCATCGAAATTTCGTTCGTGTGTTAGTCCAGCGCTCTTTCCATTGTATAATCCTTTGTTGGCAACATAGGCGATGAACGACCTACATGATTCCAAAAAGTTATCCTCGGCCATTTCAAACGAATGAAGATTACAATAGAGTTATGTATGGAGGAAATGAGTATACCTCTCGAGTATTCCTTTCAGAATGATGAATTTGTGGTCGTTGGGGATTAGGGAATCAAGGTATATCACATGGTTCCTCTTTGGTATAATGACTAAAAGGACCCAGTGGTACCTACTCATGTATGTCGCTATAGTCATTAAACCTAAGTTCGTGCTGCATGTAAAGTACAAATAAAATTTGTATAGCAAGTAGTGACACTTTCCCCTCGTTGTAGGGCACCACTATGTACTTCTTGTCTATCTGATGAAGCAATGCCACCGCTATGTATTTCTTGACGAAGAACGGGTCTGCTTCGATGGTTTGCGAAGATACCACGTGTGGGTAGAGGAAACCCACCGGTTCTTTCCACTCCTGGACATTTTTCCACATATATCTATACACAAGCAATGAGTTATGATAATTATCGGTATTACGTGAATGCTGAACTTGATTGTACGCACTTACAGTGTCCAACATCATAGAAGCGAGGCGTTAATGCCAACGAGGTTGAATAGGTCATATAAGTCGTTGAAGCCCACGACGAAGTTGCCCACCCCGTTGAAGAAATGCTCATCCTTGTATGCGACGGTGATTCCAGTATCGCAGCCCTTCTTTTTGGTCTTCTGCATGTACCAGGCATGCAAAGCCTAACAAACATATCCAGCGTGGAGTAATACTGTGTCGGAGCACAACGGTTTCCTGATGGAGTAATTCCTGGACGTCTCGGGCTTCCCGGACTTGGGAGGCGCCTTAATGTTCATTGATTTCGATTTGGTCCTAACGATTGGCAGCGTCTTCACGTGAGACGACTCTGGAACCGATGCGGCGGCACGCTTTTGTTGTTCCTTCGACGTCTTCTTCACAGGAACCGATGAGGTGGCCTTCTGAGGCAAAACATGAGGTGGAGTCATCGAGGGTCCCGTTGGAGAGGAATGGTTGTATCCAGATCACGGCACTGCTGGGTCCAGGGCGATGTCCTTCTTGGGCCACTGGATAAAAGTGTGTACGGCATCCCCTAGTGTTCTGATTTCTTCATTCGGGCAAATGTTCAGTGGGACGGCCACGAAATTGCCATGTACCATATCTACCTCGACCCTGGCATAACCCTGTGCCAACTGGGCACTATGCTGCAATGCCACTTCCTGGTATGGATACACCATCCCCTGCGCAGCCTCAATAGAAAGGGACCCATCCATCCTCACTTGGAGCTTGTAGGGCGTTGGCCCCAACAAAACGATACGCAATTAGCTAAGGCGTCCTATAGATCTATCTTTGGTGCATTCCATAGATGTACATTACCTTGATGTCGTCTATTGGTAATTGGACGTCGTCATGTTCAGAATTATGCGTGGACGCGACGCTACTCCGATGTCGAGCAGGACTGGCTCCCAAATTAACATGGGCGGCTTGCGACTGGCTCAGGAGTTGATTCATTTGATCCTGCAATGCTGCTAGCTTTCCTTCAAATTTTGTAGTAATCATATGTACCAACCGGTCCTTGTCCTCGGCCTTGGATATCTTCCTACTCCTATACGTGCAGTAGTCGTCTGCAAATCCATGACTCCAAGGTACGTTAACCCTAAGGCCTCGCGTGCGACCCAGGTGCTCCTTGTTTCCTAGGGCCGTAGATAGTATATCCTTCTCCCTGTCTGCTTGGAAGGAGCCTTCGGAAGCTTGGGTAGTCAATTCACGCTGCAAGAGGTCATCATGTTATTATAGACACTATGAAGTTATGGACTTATTAACAACTAGGTAGTTCGATATATTTACCACACGTTGGGACACTTACTGGTCTGCCGGGTTTGTGAAAGAGATGCTGCCCGAAGACGAGACTTTTGCCCGCTTTTAACCAGCTTAGGGAACGCGGGTCTGTGACATCAGGAAACGCGTTCTCCTCCGCCGCCACCCATTCCTCGTATTTACCCGCGTACCCAGTGGTGCCGAGTCTGTGTGGGTGAGTGTTTCATGTCTGGAGAGCTTTGTGCGTCGCACTTTTCTCCTTAAATTCGGTCGTTGTCTTCATAGCCACAAAGGCGTCCCATGCTTCCCGCGTCAAGAATCCATACTTCGCGAAGGGCGTCTGACCCGTGTTCACGTACTTCGTGACAAGAATGCTCTTGAAGGTCCTCCACAATTTATCCATCGTGAGCATCGCCGTCCATTGCATGCGTGCCATGTCTGCTTCTGGGATAGTGAACTTGCTTGAAAGTTCTATCTACAGCGCGCCTCTCGCTTCTTTCGTTAGATCCTTCCACCTTGGTGTGGTGATGGGGACCCGTTCCCTTGCAATTATCCCGCAGATGGTCTGGAATCTTGCCGCAGGCATTTGCGATCTTCCTCTGCCATCTCGCTTCCGTGTCATTATCGTCAACGGGTAGCATTAGGCGGTGTCGGTGACGGCGGCCTCGTCGGTGCCAGCGGTGAAGACGGTGCCTCTGCCATCTGCGCCGTTGGTGACGGCGGCGAAGACAGTGCCTCTGCCATCTCGCTTACTCGTGCAATAAAATGGATTGCAAGTGTCCCAAATTAACATATACATATGAAGTATATCCATGTCATTTAAACTGAATAATATGCTCAACATGTGCAATATTAGCAAATAATCATAATTAATTCTAGCATAAAAAGGAAACAATAAAGCATTAATCCAACGGCATTTAAATGACCAAATTAACATAATCAAATGTAAATCATTAAAGTCATTTAAATTGATTAAATGCTAAACATATACCACATGTATACAAATGAAATTGCATAATTAATTCCAAACAAGGCACGTGGGAGGACCAAATTAACATAATCAAATGTAAATCATTCAAGTCATTTAAATTGATTGAAATGCAAAACATGTACCACATGTATATGAATAAATTGGATAAGAACACTAAAATTCAGATTTTGAGCTCTATCCAAATCTTAACTAGACTGACATAACAACCACGTGTATAACAATCTCTTGTGATCTTTGTATAGATAGAAACTAGTGATACGAATCTTTTGCCTGAGCCTATCTTTGCCCGAGCCTACTTCATCGAGCCCGACACACTGGAGTGTTCCATTTGCTTCATGCCGTGGAGGATTGGCATGAAGCAAAGGTACACTCAAGTGTGTCAGGATCGACGAAGTAGGCTGTGTTTCACCTGAACGTTTAGGATGAACACCCAAGGAGCGAGCTAGCTAGCTAAATTCAAGCATCGAGTTAGCTCCTATTCTAACACTCCTAACACTCCTTAATCCACTAGCTTCTCTAAGGAAATGCTAAGAAAAGGTTTAATGCTTCATGTACAGAAGACTAGCCTTTCATGAAGACATAGAAACAAAATAGAATCAAGTAAAACTATCTTTCTGGATTGTTGTAAAAAATGCAGTTTTAGCAAGATTTTAGAATTAATCCTAACAAAATTAATTAGCATTAAAGCATAATTCCTAAAGAATTTAAATGACCAAAATAACATGTACTCATGTAATTCTCCCAAGTCATCTAAAGAGAATAAAATGGTTAACACAAACACCATGAGAACATCAAAATCAGCGTAGAGCTCAGATTTTTAATTTGTTCAATTGCTCTCATTAGGCTAGTTGCAAAAGATATAGTCTTTGCCATCTCAACCATTATGCCAAAAAATTTCACCAATTGAATATGATAACTCCAAATCAAACTTTGAGCTCAAAAACAAATGCTTCACTAATATGTCAAATTTTATCTCAATACTGCAGATTAAACTCTCAGTCAATAAAACGTCTAGAGATTAACAGTGCATAGACACTATTCCAACATATTGAAATTTTCAGCTAACACAGAATTGAACATCTGACATATCACAGGAAACAAATATGCTTGCAGTTCATACAAACCGAAAATAGAGTGTAGCAATATTTGATTACAAATGTAAATACACCAATAGACAAAGAGACTGAGAAAGGAGCTAATATGACAGTAATAAAATAACAAAAGTAAGCAATTCTAAATAAGCTCAAGTCTAATTCTAGTTAACTATTCAATCTCATAATATGGCAAAAATCATCATTGAGCTATTAACAGAACCCACCACTTTGCAATTTCAATCTCTGTACTAAAGATTAACAATCACAGAATGAAAAATGCAAAGGGACTAAGTGAGATAAGCAACAATACTCACAGAGCAAGGGAGGGAGCGAGATAGAGCGAGTAGAGTGGTATACCACAGGAGGCGTGAGGGAGTACCAGAGGAGGCACTAGAGCCAAGGCGGAGGAGAGCCGTGTGTGCAGTGGAGAGGAGGATGGCGATGTGTAGTGGAGTCAGCCGAGTCGGAGGAGGAGGCGGCCGGTCGTTGGGCTGGAGTCGAGAGGAGGCGGCGGTCGCCGGGCCGAGTCTCGAGGAGGCCGCGCGTCGAAGGAGGGAGGCGGTCGTCGGGCTAGAGGCAGAGCAGGGAGGCGGCCGGTCGTCGGGCTGGAGTCGGAGCAGGGAGGCGGCTAGCCCTAGAGGAGGCGAACAAGCGCCCGAGAGCTTAAAGGGCACGGGAGTAGTGGAAGTGACGAGCAAGAGCAAAAACCCTAGCAGTTCCCTCCTTATAAAAAGGCTATCACAGACGGTTCTCTTACGTAACTGCTCAGGATAGGAATCCTGAGCATTCTTATTAAGAACCGCTCAGGATACTCCCATATCACGACGGTTCCATAATAGAACCGCTCAGGATATGGGAATATCCTGAGCGGTTCTTCATAAGAACCGTCTATGATTCGTTATCACAAACAGTTCTATAATAGAACCGTCTCTGATCCTGCTATCCTGACAAAACTTGGTGACAAGTGATTGTCATATGAACCTGGTGACAAGTTCATAACACATTTGACTTCAAAAATTCATAACCTAGTGACAAGTGATTGTCATATGAACCTGGTGACAAGTTCATAAAATATTTGACTTCAAAAATTCATATCTAATTCAACTCTACTCCAAATCAAGTGAAACCAATTTTGATACTCCAAAATTGCAATGAACGTCCACATTGACATCAATATCGAAGATGACAAGTCCATAACACATTAACACATGACAATTTCACGTTGACATCAAAATATATGAGAGATTACAAGTCCATAACACTTGATGTTATGGAATAAATTAATTACAATGGAGTAAATTCTTAATTAAAATATAGCCCTTCATGATGATTAAACCGCATATAGCTAGCTTCCTCACTGGGTTCTTCCTCGAGCCTGATGCTGTTTCCGAAAGGAGGAAACTCGTCAAATTGATTGTATTCTTCCTCGTCCACTATATTCTCAACTCCGACAATCCTCCTTTTTCCATGAAGAACTACGTGGCGCTTCTTATTTCTTTGGGTCGATTACATAGAATACTTGAACAACTTGGTTAGCAAGACGAATGGTTCGTCTTTGTATCCCACATGTTCGAGGTCCATGGTAGTGACGCCAGACTTATCGACCTTCTTTGTGGGAGATGGACCCACCGCACCAAATACGGGATCTTGAAAAGCACGAGTCGAGCTCCCATATCTCCTCTATTTGCCCATAGTAGGAGCTCCTCACTCATCGGCATTGAATGCATTTATCACGGACACCATTGTTACGGGTGTGCTCTTCCTATCCTGAGCTGTCGTATAAAATGTGTACCCATTTATATCGTATCCTTGCCATGTGACAATTGTAAATTGTGGCCCTTGTGCCAACCATAGCAGCGTATCATCACTTGATGACCTTCCAGTGATTCGCACCTTTAACCATTCATTGAATTGACGATTGTGCTCTCTCGTGATCCAAACCTCCGACCGGTCTGGATTCTGTTTCGGTCCATCTACGCTACGCATATAACAAATTAGTGTCAAATTACATTAACAAACCGCAAGTACTTACTCTTCCTATTTACCAAACATGCTTAAATTGATTAGCGATTAATTTATAGCAAACATAAAGGGTTATAGATCGTTACCCTCCGAGCTCACAAAGAAAATACCAAATATCTCTCGAGAATCCTCTCCTTCTCCTTTCCCTCTTTGTCGGTGGCGCAATGGGCTTCCTATTTACCAAACATACTTAAATTGATTAGCGATTAATTTGTAGAAAACATAAAGGGTTATAGATCGTTACCCTCGGAGCTCACGATGAAAATACCTACTATCTCTCGACAATCCTCGCCTTTTCCTCCCTTCCCTCTCTGTCGGCGGCGCAATGGGCTGCCTATTTACCAAACATACTTAAATTGATTAGCGATTAATTTATAGCAACATAAGAGCATCTCCGGTGTATTGAACCGATACCGATTCAAAGAGATGTCACGTAAGCATTCAAAGAACTAGTCATTTTTCCCCCAATGATCCGATTCTTACTCTTAAGTGGGACTGACATCTTATTTTAAAAATAAGAAAAGAAATAAAATCTCTCTCAACCGCTCTCTCTCTCCATTTCCTTCCCCCAAAAAGAACTTAATGCATATACTAACCACCCAATGAAAAATATTATTCTATTCACTTGCATCTGGATGCAAATTTTGCATCAGTTCCTAGAGTTTTGCTTCGGAATCGGCAGCTTCCAACGTGTGGAATCGGTTCCTAGCATTAAATCTAGCCATTTGAACCGGCTAAGCACGTACATTGCAGTTGCTCTAAAGGGTTATAGATTGTTACCCTCAGATCTCACGACGAAAAAACCAAATATCACTCGAGAATCCTCTCCTTCTCCTCCCTTTCTCCTCTCCTTCTCCTCCCTTCACTCTCTGTCGGCGGCGCTTACCCTCGGGCGTTTACCTGGTGGTGGCTCAAATGGGAATGGGCAGGGGTTTGGTCCACGTATATATAGGGTGAGGATATCACAGACAGTTTTTATAATCAACCGTCTGTGATAGATGCCTATCATCGACGGTTTTTAAATAGAACCGTCGGTGATAGTTCACAGATGGTCTTTGTTTACAACCGTCTGTGATACTAGAGATTATCACAGACGGTTTATTAACAGAACCGTCTGTGATATATCATAGACGGTTCATGAATAAAACTGTTTGTGATTCTAGAGATTATCACAGATGGTTGTTTAAAAGAACCGTCTGTGATATATCACAGACGGTTCTGTTAATGAACCGTCTGTGATAGATGCCTATCACAGACGGTTATAAATAAAACCGTCTATGATAGGCCAGCAGTGCCGATGCCTCATCCCGATAGACCCAACACAGACGGTTCCATAGGAACCGTCTGTGATGGGGCATCTACTATAGCCTGTTTTGTAGTAGTGTAGAGACCTCCTATAGATGACTGGACACTTACGGCATGCCCGCGATGCTTCGCATCGTCTGCCTTTACCACTCCCACCTGCTCGCCTCGTGCGACGCTGTAGGTGCATCCTCCCTGGCACACCGAGCACGGGTCCTTTTCGGCGCGCCATGCGCGCGGGCCGCTAGTCTACACAAACGCGAACCACAATGGCCAGGCAGTACATGTTTTCTACAGTGTTTGCAGAAAAAGCTTGTGGGTGGTGATGAGCTGTCGCATCTACCCGCTATGTGTTGCCATGGAGCGCCCATGATTCCTGGGCGCAATGAGTGATCCCGAACGGCGTTGCATCGCATCGTACTGATCGCGGAAAGGTCTAGGAGTTGAGTTGAGTTGAGCCGAGCCTCCGACAGTGAAACGGGTCGGTTTCATCGGAAAGCGCTCCCTACCCTTTTGAGGCGGCACCATGTCTTCAGTGATTGGGAGGGCTTTTAGGGCTTGTTTGGTTGGTGCCCTGTATTCCATGCCTGAAAAAAGGTAGCGTCTGGATGTAGCATGGAAAATAGATGGTTTTTGCCTGATCAGACAAACCTGAAGATGAGTTGTTTGGTTGGAAGTATGTGCCTAGAATTGATAAATAAAAAATAGAATGTTGGATCAAACTATCAACAGTGGATCGAGCTTCCTGGGAGGCCTGGCTCCCAGGCGCTCATTTCCTACGTTTGGCTCCCAGGCATCGAAGCACACACCGAGCTGGTAGCCCTTAGGAGCTGTTCTGGCTAGGCAGGTTGCCACCAGGGAGTGAAGCAAGCAGACCCTTAATCTACTCATTTAAAAGCCTGATGCTATCGCCGACACCGTGACACTTTGGCTGTTTTCACTTTGGCGACTAATAGATGGAATGCTACTTACCCCATGTTTAAAAGGCTTTTACTATATAAGAGTATTTTTTTCTATTTTTATTCAAACACACTATCAGAGCATTGACGGCAATGTACTATTGACTGAGCAGTATTGGTTCGTTCCTAAGATGATACTACAATTTTTAGAATTTTTTTTATGAGGCCACTGTTGTTTTGTTCGCTGTCTATTATCCAATATCTCCTATTATTGTACATAGTATTTTACATATTGCTACTCAATTGAAAGTGTACAAAGATGACTTAGTTTTACGCGAGCTTATTGTTGCTATGAAAACTATATATCTCAAATATTGGGTAGAAATACATTTTATATATGCATCTGCATTTATTTTAGATCCTAGAGGTAAAATTGAAGCATTTACTAATATTCTTGATTTTCTTAGTGGTGCTACAGGGCTATAGTATTCTAACTATTTTGTAGAAGTTCATTCTCGATTACACAAGGTTTACCAAAAGTATGAAAACAATCCAGTAGCCCCCTTCTCAAGTAGCAAAACAAATATGCGGGGTAAGATATTCGGTGGCTCTTTCTTCAGGTCCAGATCTTCTTCTTCTACATCGTTGACTGCTCAACCAAGAACAACCCCAATGAGTCGAGAACTATCCACCTATCTTGACAGTGATATGGTAGATTTCAACTTATAAGACTTCGAAATTTTGCAATGGTAACATACCCATAAGTTAATATATCCGGTGCTGACTATACTTACACGTGATGTGTCAATTATTCCTGTCACAATGGTTTCCTCCAAAAACTACTTTCTGTATTTCTGGAAGACTCTTCGTTGTTTTCTTACGCACGTGTTGTTATTTTTCTTCGCCAATCATTTCTGTCGGAGTTTTCCACAACCATCTTCAAAAACCGAAAAGGTGTATTCCACAAGGGAATTTTTTATTATTTAATCCTTTTTTTTATTAATATTTTAAAGTTAATCCATCGCAAACTTTATTTCCAATTCTGACCCCTTTGGTCACGCCACCTGACGTGGCGTGGCCAAAACCTGTTGTCACGCCAAATATTATGGCGTGGCAATAGATGCCACGTAAGCCCTCGGCCACGCGTCGTGCCAGCGTGGAGGGCCCGCATGGCATCTGTCACGCCGGGATCCACGGCGTGACAACGCTCCCTGTCACGCCTCGATACATGGCGTGACAATGGCCACTTAATAGAAGCGTCGCAGCCCATTTTCCCCATCTCCTGCCGCCTCTATACCTCCCGCGCCTTTCTACCTCCCACCGCCTCCCCGCGCTGCGCTCCTCGAGCAAGACGCGGCGCTCCTCCCCGACGTCGGGTCCCCGGTGCTGCGCTCCTCCCGACGACGGCTCCTCCCGCCACGGCCGCCCTCCCCGCCACCATTGTCGAACCCGGATTAACACCTAAATCCTCTGTGCATTTATGAACTTGTCCTATGATCAAGAGCTAGTTCACACGCTTAAATGATATGGTAACATCCATAAATCGCACAATATTATTAATAATCAACAGAGTTTATTACAAAAGAGGCTTACAAGCCAACAATAAAGAACACAATGAAGACGAAGAAGATGTAGTAGAGTCGGTTAACCGCCACAGCAATCGATCAGTAGCGGCCTAGTCGTCGAGATCCACACCGATGGTGAAGTCCTTCTCCTCTGAAATTTGTTTGCATAAAGCAAGTATGAGCACAACTAATGTGCTCGCAAGTTACACCCATCAAATAACAGAATGACATGCATACATGGATATCTCAAAGGAAGGCTTAATATGGTTGAATTTGCATAAAGCAGCATTTTCTTTAAATACTTGTACTAAGTTCCAAAGCAGTTATTCTATAACTAAAATTCATTTTCTAAATCAATTTTATAGTCAGATAACATTCACACATGAATGGTGAAGGATACCCTCCTATCACATGGCTTCCTGCCCAATTCCCATTTGCATAATCCATTTGATGAAGTCTTTTGAAATCAAAACCAAAGATCTAACTTTGAGAGGCTTTGCTAGCATGTCCATGACCGTGGACACGGCTATTCGAATAGGTTTACACTCTGCAGAGGTTGTACACTTTACCCACATGGCATGATTCCTCTAGTTTGTTCGGCATCCGTCAATGCCACCTCTCACTGCCGAAGGTAAGAGGTCTAGAGTTCATTACAAGGCCTTTACATTGCATCATTCCACCGCAGTCCACCCTCATTAAGGTTTCACAAATCCCCCCTTTGGACTGACCGTCCGTCGGGTTTGTGGGTGCCCCCTCTTATGCCAGGTGGGAATAAAGTAGTCATGAAAGACAGGCCATGAAAGACCACCCACGTACATACAGGATCAAACGCGATGGAACCACTACTACAGGAAGCCTCATCACAGACGGTTCGGAACCATCATCACTGCATTTCGCTCAACCGCCTATATTTGTTGGTCTGTGATAATGAGCGGTTATCACTGACGGTTCAAAACCGCTCGTGATCGCGACTATCACGCACGGTTTTTGTTGAAACCGCGTGAAGGCTATTATCACGCAGCGGTTTTCATCAAAAACCGCTCGTGATCGAGAATATCACGAGCGGTTTTCATTAAAAACCGTCAGGAAGGTTATCACGAGCGGTTCTTGTTCGTAACCGCCTATGATGAGTTTTCACTGAGCGATTCTTGTTTAGAACCGCTCAGGATAGCCTTTTTCGCAAAAAAAAACCAAAACGGCCGCTAAAACTTGGAGGCCGTTTAGAGGCCCTAAACGACCTTTTTTGGGGTTTTCACTTTTTCGAGACCTCACGAAGAGAATCTGACCTTGACTTATGGATTTTCGGATTGAGCTTTTCGTTAGCTTTCCAACAAGCCAAAGAACGTCACAATCGGAGTTCGTATGCAAAAGTTATGATGATTTTACCGAACGGTGCGCGATCTACCATCCATATTTTTGCCCAAACCAAACAACTCAACATGAACTACACACATCACAAAGAGCATCACCCACATCACAAGAGCATCAACTCAAGAATCCACATCACAAAGCAAAGGGGGAGTAGAGAGAGTGAGGTCGGGAGGCCGGGCGACGAAGTGGAGGAGGCCAAGGCGACGAGGTCGTGGGAGGCCAAAGTGACGACGAGGTCGGGGCGAGGTGGAGGAGGCGGGGTGATGGTTTGGATGAGGCCGGTGACGATGAGGCCGGGACGAGTTGGAGGAGACCGCGGGCGACAAGCTCAAGTGAGGTCATGGGCGACAAGCTCGGCGGAGGTCATGCAGGCGACAAGCTCGGCGGAGGCCGGGCGCAAGGTGTGAGGAGGAGAAATGGCAAAGGAGGAGAAATGGCAGAGGAGGAGATGGAGGAGGAGAGACCGCAGAGGAGGAGATGGAGGTTATATAAAGCAAGTTTCGCACAGCACTGCTCATTATGTTCAAATTTTCGCTTCGCCCAAAAATCAGAGCGATTCTTGTTAAGAACCGTCAGGATAGCACCTATCATGCACGGTTTTTAATAGAACTGTCAGGATCATTCCTGCACAGTTCTATTAAAGAACCGCTCGTGACACAGTCCTCCGAGAGCGCAAAGGCGGCAGGGCAGCGGCGGTGCGGCAAAGAAGCGAGATATCACAAACGGTTCTTAATTAGAACCGCTCGTGATAACTAATTATCCTGAGCGGTTCTTATTGAGAACCGCTGCGTATTATCGCTGCACGGTTCTTACCGAGAACCGCTCGTGATTGGTGGATTATCGCTGCAGCGGTTTGTGAATAGAACCATTCGTGATAATTCACGAGCAGTTCTATTAATGAACCGCTCAGGATAATGATTATCACTGACGGTTCTAAATAAGAACCGCTCGTGATAGGCCTCGAGCGGCAAGTCTTGGTGGCGGCGCCCGCCCGCAGAGTCGACAGACCCAACACAGACGGTTCCAAAGGAACCGTCTGTGATGGGGCGTCTACTATAGCCTGTTTTGTAGTAGTGAACTCTGCAAATTAATTAGCCAGGTGCTACGCCCCATTCTGAGGACATGTGGTTGCACGGTGAGGCATAGCCCATTATAGGCATAGCAAAGGATCGCTCAGAGGCCGGTCCTTAACTGATTTGGGCGACTTTCCAAATAACCCCTGGGCCTCAACCCTAACCGAGATTGAGCCCGTGCATTGACATGCACCATCCAAACAACCATTTCGCCCAAGTACAAACCATCATTTTATTTTATTTTGCAAAGTCATTTATAAACTTCCATAACACACCAATGTTATGGATACAATTTAAACAATATTTGATTTTTGGCTGAAATCCCCCAAATCAAACATTTTTGGGTCTAAGCATGGCTAAGCATCAATTTTTCCAAAGTGTTCTAGTTCATACTATTGCATAAACTAGATTTTCATCTAAGGTGACAAGGTATGAATATTTCAATGTCAAGATTGGCAGTACAAAGGATCTAGGCATAACTATAATTTAAAACAGGTATTTAAATTACAGTGAATAGAAATAGGCATGCAATAATAATTTAAAACAGAATTAAATAATTTGAAATATTGGGTGCAATATGATTAAGAATGTAACTTGCCTTGCTCAATGGATTGGGTTCAAACAGCGTCGAAATCTGACTCTCCGAAGTCGTCGAATTCTATACGCGAAAATAAGCCAAATTCAAACAAAATGAAATAAAGATTCAAATGAACTCCAAACTAAATAATTTTAGTTTAGTCAGCTAGATCTTGAATTTAAATGAATTTAGAAATTTGAATCGACGAAATCGGAGTTCGTATGAAGGAGAACAAACCCCGGGAAGTTTTAAACCCTAATTTAGATTTAAAAGAATTTACCGATTTATTTTCCTAAAGGAAAATCCGGTTTATGACGTCAGCCCTCAGAAATTGAATTTCCGGCCAATTTATTTTTAATCGAAAAATCTTGGAGTCTATGACAGGTGGGACCGCGGGTCAATGGACCCCGTCCATGCTCGGTCAAAGCCCACCGTGGACTCGGTCCACCGCATAGTGAACGGGGCACGGGTGTGCTGGCACGGCAGCTGACGTGGACGCGGGGCGCTGAGGTGGCGCTCTCATGGTGCACACATGTGCGGCCACGTCGGCATGGGCGGCGACGGCGCTCGGCGTCGAGCTCGTCAGCGCTACGCGCCACGGCGAGCTCTGCCAAGGGTCTCAACGTGAAGAGGAGGAGATGAGGAGTGCGGTGCTCACCCAGGCGGTGTTTGGTCGCGAGGTGGTGGCCGGTGGTGAGGTGATTTGCGGTGGCGTAGATTGGTCGGTGGTGGCGCGGTGGCTCCGATGGCGCTCCGGCGAGGGAAGCACGCGCACGGTGATGGCGAGGAGGCGGCGGTGCCGTTGACGTAGAGGATGGCGGCGGAGAGGCCTTGAGGTTGCTGGAATCGAAGAAAACCCAAGCTTCAACGGTGGGGGTGAAAAACTCGAAATCCAACCGCTAGAGGGAGGGAGAGGCTTCGAGAGGAGCGGGGATGAGATGAGGAGAATGAGGGGTGCACCATGCCTCCTTTTATAGGGGTGGAGGAGGCCGAGAGGGGGAGATTGGGTGTGCAGATGTCGCGGCGGTTGTGGTGGGATCTCGACAATTTCGCACGCGGTCGAGGGGCAACGGGCGGGAACGGGTGCGGCGTGATGAGGGGAATTTAATGTGCGCAACCGTTGGAGGAGAGGGGGCGTAAAAGGCGGTGGAGACGGAGCTCATTGCGGCGCCAATAGCGGCAACGTCGGGCACGGCCTCACGAGGAAGATGGCAGGGGAGAAGAAAGCGGACAGCCCCACCTACAGCGAGAGAAGAGGGAGGGGACAACGGGTGACCGTTGGATTTTGATCCAACGATCACAATCGTTGGGTGCAAGCGGCGCGGGAAAGCGGGCCGAAAGTGGCCGGTGGGCACGGTGAGAGAAGATGGGCCGGGAAGGATTCGGCCCAATAGGGTTTTGGGTTTTTAAGAAGATTTAACATTTTAAAATAATTTGATTAATTCATTTTGGCTTTAGAAAAGAGCAAATAAAACCCAAAAATTCTAGAAAAATTCACAGAAATTCCTAGAGTTATTTTGGGCTTAAATAAAATAATTCCAACTTATAATTGGTAATAGTTTTTGCACATAAATTTGTTTTAGCTTTAAAATAATTAGGTAAAAGCTTTTCAAATTCCAGAAAACTCCAGAAATTAATTACATTTTTGTTTTTCAACTTTAACTCAAATAAAACATCAAAGACTTTCATAAATTTTATTTCTAACTTTTAAAACTTCAGAAATTCAAATAAAGCAATCAAACTCTTTCAAATTTCAGAAAAACCAATAAATTAATAACTTTATTTATTTTTAATTTGGTAACATCACTTTGGGATGTTACAGCCGCCCTCCCCGTGGCGGCGCATCCTCTCCGACGCCGACCTCTCCCTCCGCCCCTCACGCTGGCCCGATCTGGTCCGGTACGCTCGCCATCACCTCCTTCCCCTTCTCGCTTGCTCGCTCTCGTCTATGTGTATGTATGTATGCATTTGTGTATGTGATTAGTGATCACAGTTCACCCCCTCCCCCCCTTCCAAGTTCACCCCCTCGGTCGTTCCCTGGATCACTGGGATCAGGGGTTTGGTTGGCCAAGGTGAGATTTGAGCTCCCCCTGAATACCTGATGGATGGATGGATGGACTGACGGACGGACGGATATTTTGCTCACAATGTGTTGATTCGCTAGTCCTGCCCTCTCCGCCGTTGGCTCCATCATCTCCTTCCTTGCTGTCATCTCTGTGTGCTGTGTTTTGCTATGAATACTGGACTGCATCTCCTGTCATACTGAGAAGGAAAAATTGGTAAATGAGAGGCTTATGGTCCAGAAGGATAAATGAAATGGATCGTGTTGGGATTAATGTTGGAGACCCTCTGATCTTTTTTGCTATTGCGAAAAACCTGGAAGATGGCAATAGCAGAAATCACCCTTTCCTGTTCTCATTTGGAGTTAGACTAGGTTTTGTGCGCCAAACCATATGTGAAGCATGCGAAGTTATTGTTAAAATTATGGATAAATGTTACTGATGGCTGCAATATGAATTTGTTGACCTGATTTTTTTTGCTTGTGGATGAGAAACAATAAGTTATTTTGTAAATCCTAGAGGGCCGTGAATAGTAGTGCAATTTTATGCTGGCGATTTGAAATAAACATTTCTTGGGAACTATATTTCTTGTGGGAACAGTTGGATTTCTTATTGCTGAAATAAGTTGTCTTATATTTACATGCATATCATTTAATATCTCTGTTTGATATTCGTAACCTTTTATAAAATATTTGGTACAACTTAACTATCAATATGAATTTTGATACCTTTTGTTACAAATGCTGCCTTCTTGCAATTTGTCTAACTAAATGAATATTAGGCAAATGTAGCTCTTCCATAAATCTTTGATCAAAGTCGAGTTTTAACATATTATAGGGTGTAGATAACGTAATTAATAAGGGACCATATGCAACTGCAAGGACCTTCAAGTTCTATCCGTCTCTAAATATTTTTGCATTAATAATAACTAATAAGTGTCCAATAAGCAAAAGTTACTTTAATTGGGTGCATGAAACTAGAAAAAATTACAAATTATGTTGACAAGTAAAGTAATCATATGGCATGTAGTACTTACTTTGCAATATTTTGTTGGATGTAGATGGACAAAATTGTACGTGTATTTACTGGTGGGGTGTTTAACCAAACTGGAAGTTCTATCAACTTCGGCGGCATGGAAGCGACCGTCCTTTTTGGGCGAGCTAGCAAGGGCTGCTGGGGAGGAGGACGACCGAGCAAGGGCTACTAGGGCCCGGGTCGAACAAGAGACGTGTGCCTACATAGCATGCGTTCGTAATGAAGCCCCCCGTAGCAGCAACCCCATCCCGAACGTTCGAACCGAGTGTTCTCCGCAACACCCGCTAG
This sequence comes from Phyllostachys edulis, assembly GCA_036346405.1. Classification (NCBI taxonomy): domain Eukaryota; kingdom Viridiplantae; phylum Streptophyta; class Magnoliopsida; order Poales; family Poaceae; genus Phyllostachys; species Phyllostachys edulis. The sequence goes on along the minus strand of CM070550.1, from coordinate 83,387,841 downwards.
AGGGGGAGACACCGTCCCTCTGTTGGTGTAGGGACAGATGCAAGTTCTTCAAGTCTAAGCACCCGCTCAGCCTGGGCATGCGTTACTGGGGTTGCGCGAACTACTCCAGTGACTATCCCGACCGACGTTGGGACACAAGGACCTATCGGCAGCCGGTAAGGACCAGTTAAAGTGTGTTCCCGTACTATTTCTCTTTCAAAGTACGCACTAACAACCTCTCCTATCTACATGTAGTCCCCGGATCCACTATGTGACTACCGCAAGTGGATTGACCACGAGATCCACCCATATGAACAGTGGTCTCTCGACATGGACGAGTGGCATGAACAAAGAAACCGCGAGATGCGGGAGGAGCTTTAAAATAATTAGGTAAAAGCTTTTCAAATTCCAGAAAACTCCAGAAATTAATTACATTTTTGTTTTTCAACTTTAACTCAAATAAAACTTCAAAGACTTTAATAAATTTTATTTCTAACTTTTAAAACTTCAGAAATTCAAATAAAGCAATCAAACTCTTTCAAATTTCAGAAAAACCAATAAATTAATAACTTTATTATTTTTAATTTGGTAACATCACTTTGGGATGTTACAGCCGCCCTCCCCATGGCGGCGCATCCTCTCCGACGCCGACCTCTCCCTCCGCCCCTCACGCCGGCCCGATCTGGTCCGGTACGCTCGCCATCACCTCCTTCCCCTTCTCGCTTGCTCGCTCTCGCCTGTGTGTATGTATGTATGCATTTGTGTATGTGATTAGTGATCACAGTTCACCCCCTCCCCCCCCCTTCCAAGTTCACCCCCTCGGTCGTTCCCTGGATCACTGGGATCGGGGGTTTGGTCGGCCAAGGTGAGATTTGAGCTCCCCCTGAATACTTGATGGATGGATGGATGGATGGACTGACGGACGGACGGATATTATGCTCACAATGTGTTGATTCGCTAGTCCTGCCCTCTCCGCCGTTGGCTCCATCATCTCCTTCCTTGCTGTTGTCTCTGTGTGCTGTGTTTTGCTATGAATACTGGACTGCATCTCCTGTCATACTGAGAAGGAAAAATTGGTAAATGAGAGGCCTATGGTCCAGAAGGATAAATGAAATGGATCGTGTTGGGGTTAATGTTGGAGACCCTCTGATCTTTTTTGCTATTGCGAAAAACCTGGAAGATGGCAATAGCAGAAATCACCCTTTCTTGTTCTCATTTGGAGTTAGACTAGGTTTATTCCGCCAAACCATATGTGAAGCATGCGAAGTTATTGTTAAAATTATGGATAAGTGTTACTGATGGTTGCAATATGAATTTGTTGACCTGATTTTTTTTGCTTGTGGATAATAAGTTATTTTGTAAATCCTAGAGGGCCGTGAATAGTAGTGCAATTTTATGCTGGCGATTTGAAATAAACATTTCTTGGGAACTATATTTCTTGTGGGAACAGTTGGATTTCTTGTTGCTGAAATAAGTTGTCTTATATTTACATGCATATCATTTAATATCTCTGTCTGATATTCGTAACCTTTTATAAAATATTTGGTACAACTTAACTATCAATATGAATTTTGATACCTTTTGTTACAAATGCTGCCTTCTTGCAATTTGTCTAACTAAATGAATATTAGGCAAATGTAGCTCTTCCATAAATCTTTGATCAAAGTCGAGTTTTAACATATTATAGGGTGTAGATAACGTAATTAATAAGGGACCACATGCAACTGCAAGGACCTTCAAGTTCTATCTGTCTCTAAATATTTTTGCATTAATAATAACTAATAAGTGTCCAATAAGCAAAAGTTACTTTCATTGGGTGCATGAAACTACAAAAAATTACAAATTATGTTGACAAGTAAAGTAATCATATGGCATGTAGTACTTACTTTGCAATATTTTGTTGGATGTAGATGGACAAAATTGTACGTGTATTTACTAGTGGGGTGTTTAACCAAACTGGAAGTTCTATCAACTTCGGCGGCATGGAAGCGATCGTCCTTTATGGGCGAGCTAGCAAGGGCTGCTGGGGAGGAGGACGACTGAGGAAGGGCTACTAGGGCCCGGGTCGAACAAGAGACGTGTGCCTACATAGCATGCATTCGTAATGAAGCCCCCCGTAGCAGCAACCCCATCCCGAACGTTCGAACCGAGTGTTCTCCGCAACACCCGCTAGAGGGGGAGACACCGTCCCTCTGTTGGTGCAGGGATAGATGCAAGTTCTTCAAGTCCAAGCACCCGCTCAGCGTGGGCATGCGTTACTGGGGTTGCGCGAACTACTCCAGTGACTATCCCGACCGACGTTGGGACACAAGGACCTATCGGTAAATGGTAAGGACGATTCATGCAGTGTTCTCAGACTATTTCTCTTTCAAAGTACGCACTAACAACATCTCCTATCTACATGTAGTCCCCGGATCCGCTATGTGACTACAGCAAGTGGATCGACCACGAGATCCACCCATATGAACAGTGGTCTCTCGACATGGACGAGTGGCATGACCAAAGAGACCGCGAGATGCGGGAGGAGCGACGCCGCAACGACGAGCACAACGAGCGCATACGTCGAGAGACGCAAGCTCATCTTGAGGCGTGCAGGCGTAGAGAGCGCGAGGCTCGCGAGAGGGAGCGCGAGAGAAAGAGGGAATTGGCGGCCAAGGCCAAAGAAGCCGGCGAGGAGTTCAACGCCGAGTTAGCAAGGAAGGGAAAATAGCCCCGGTCCACGCAGTAGGTTGGACCATTCCGTGCGAGTTCCCGAAAGGTCTAATTTATTTCCATTCAAAAAAGGCGCATATGTATCGTAGGAGTAGTTTTGGTTTGTTGCGTCGTGCATGATGTTGTTTCTTATGCACATAGCAAAACCCTGTATGCCATGTTATTCCAAGCTTTATTATGAAATCTATTTTAATTCGCAACTTTAAATCTCGTCGTCTTTTCGCATTCAATTATTCGCGTAGCAAGGCATCCAACAACATGAAAAAAAAACGAGCTCTGGAAGTTTACAGATTGGTTTACGATGATAAAGTTATGAAGAGTACCAACATTCATTCCACTAGGATGTCTACGTATCTTTCATAATTGTGCCTCATGTTGTACCACATAATCCAGATATTAATCATTTTTTGCCAGTATGCATTATGTATCACTTCTGGGATACGCCCTGAAAATATTGTGAAGTGTCAAAGGTTTTCAAAGCACAAAAAGATTACCGGTTCACATATGTATTTACTCCTAGTTAAAAGGATTGTGTTATATTTGGTTACGTACAGAGGTCTCCATTTTCAAGTTGTGAATTGTTAAATGTTACATGTACATGTTGTTATGCATCACGGTATCTTCAATTGTTTTTTATCTTTCAAAAGGAAGTCACTTTGCTATCATCTTACCACAGGTTCCAAATCTATAAATCCAAATGGAATAACTGTCATAATTTATAAACAAACTGGAAGTAGCCCCTGTCACGCCAATCTTCCTGGCGTGACACAGCACTTGTGTCACGCCGTTAGTAATGGCGTGACAAGTGGGACGTTTGGACCTTCCGAATGTCTCCGTCTGTTTGGACCATCCGATTGGAATCGGGCGGTCCGAACGTCTCCTCCGCAACGGGCTCTGTCACGCCAAATACAGACACGTGATAAGGGAGACTTGTCACGCCACAAATGCCACGCAAGCTCCACGCTGGCACGGCGTGCGGCCGATGGCTTGCGTGGCAGCTTTGGCCACGCCGCCCTGGGTGATGGACAGTGTTGTTTTCTCACGTTATGGGAGGTGGCGTGATCAAAGAGGTCAGAATTTGAAATAAAGTTCGCGAGGATTAACTTTAAAATAAAATTAAAAAAAGGATTTAAAAAAATTCTCCACAAGGCCACAACAAAATGGTTGATACAGGGAAGGAATTATTCGTACTAGTACAAAATTTTCTTACGAAAAAACTGAATTTCTCACCTGCGTCAACATCCGACGTAAATAGGCTTTTCAAACAAGCCCGCCAACATCTGCCTGATATAATTTGTGCAGTTCTGCCAACTGTGCACACGCGCCTGAAAACAAGGCAAGTGCTGCTTCTACACCTGCACTTACCTGCTCTAAATCGTTTATACTAATCCAGAAACAATAAAATACGAAACAAATTCTTTGCACCTTTGGCAATAAGTAGGTACTCTAACAGGATTTTTTTAATAATCTATTTTTATTCAGAATTACAAAAATAATGCTACTTTAAATTTTTTGTCAGAAATAATCACGTATAGCTCCACGGTTGGACGACTTAGTCTAGTCATCCAACGGGTGAGCGACAGATGTCCAAGTCATTTAACTGCTGGGTGACTGATCCTTTTGCCTCCTAGTCGCCGAACGGTAGAACGACTAGAACACCTGTCGCTCACCGCTGAGCCCTAGTCGTCTAACCGTTGGACGACTAGTGACCCTTATAAACCGCGCGTGCGCAGCCGGCCGTGAACAGTCGTCATTTCTTTCCAGAGAGCGACGCTCTAGGCGCGAGGAGAAGAGAGAAGAGAAAGAGAGGAGAAGAGAGGGAGAGGGACAGAGAGGAGAAGAGAGAGAGAGGCAGAGGGAAAGGGAGGAGAGGGAGGGGGAAAGAAAATGTCTTTGCATCGACGATGATGACGGTGAGTCTCTAGCATTATTTTGTATGCATGTATTTTCGAAACTATGGTAAGTTAGCAAACAACATCATAGGCACATTCCACAAGAGGCACTTTTGACCATTAATTATACCACTCAGTACTTCACAATTTGATCCATTTCTGTTGTCGTTCCAATATGTAAGTTTATTGATGAAATAAATAGTGAAATTACTGTAATATTTTCACTCACCACCTGTGCTTAATGCTACTGTAAAAGAGTTCGGGTGGTTGCATCATGCTATTTAATATAGAGTTTGAATAGATTTGGTGTCTCATTGATCTGTGCACAGGATAAGCTTAGACTTAGTTCTATGAAAAAAAAAGGGGACGGAGGGAGTCATAATTTCAAGAATAATAAATTGGTAAAAATTTATGAAAATATGGTATGTTTTTATTATAGTAGTAGTCGTAAAAAATTGAAAAGTGATTGATTTTTTTCCAGATCGTCACATGTCACACGTATTTGCGAATAGAGAGTAAAATTCTAAGGGGAGGTCTGTTTAAGTAGCAATTGAACACTAGAGACCTCCTATAGATGACTGGACACTTACGGCTCACCACTACCAGAATCGACTAATTTCCCGAGTGCTCATAAGTTTCCCGAGTGTTTTTAATAATACACTCGGGAACTTCCCGAGTGCCTTACAAAACACTAGGGAAACGAATAAAACACTCGGGAAATTATAATTTCCCGAGTGTCAAGCAGACACTCGAGAAACTTTGACGGGAGCAACGGGGAAAAATTATTTCCCGAGTGTCATTCGTTACAGACACTCGGGAGCTAAAAAAATAGGGCGCGCCATTTTTTTCACCCAGCCTGCGTTTTTCCTCCCAACCTGCTTTCCCCACGATCGGCTGTCGTCTTGTCGATCTTCAAGGCTGCCGCCTAATCCGGCTGTCAGGCGCGCTGCTGCCCCTCTTCTCCCCCACGACCGGCGCCGCTCCCTCCTCCTCCGCCTCCGCCTCCGCATGCTGCCGTCTCCCCTCCTCCGCCGCCTCCGCCGTCTCTCCTCGCGCGCCGCCTCCCTCGTCTCCTCCCACGTCCATGGCCGGCGCCTCCCCTCGTCTCCTCCCCACCTCCGCGACCCGGCGCCGCACCCCACCTCCGCCGGCCCCTCCACCTCCTCTCGACCCCAACCCCGCCCGTCCCTCCACCTCCTCTCCGATCCCGACCCCACGCCCCCTCCTCTCAGATCCGGACCCCGCCCGGCCTCCACCGCCTCCGCCTCCATCTCATCCAACGCCGACGCCACGCCTCCTCATCTGTGAATGTAAGTCAATTAGTTTGATTAGTTGTTTTCGCTTGAGGTGTTCTCCTCAATCATCACTAACTGTGAATAAACTGTAAGAATCTAACATAGAGCCAAGGCATGTCCATTAAATTTGGTAAATATATAAAGTTGTGACCTAGCCACTTGTACATGTCTTTTTGTGTATGTCGTATTGCTTTTCATGTATATATAATCGATTACTTCCTTGGTTTGGACCACTACTAAAAGCTGCTAGCCATTGCAACGAGATATATGCTGGATGCATGGGTTATTCTAAGATAGAAAAATGGGGAGCTCATGCTTATATGTACATACATATGGTCAAAAACGTTACACAGCATTGGAACCTCCTGTGCATTGCAATGAGCTTAATATACAAACTTCTAAATGTTAGCTTAATGCAGATTTTAGTTGTACACTTATTGTGTGTGATGGGCATATTATGCTGCTTAAATGATTTTGAGGATCTTCTTATATATATGTTGATTTGGTCATTTAAGTGCATGTTAGATTATGCTTCATTGTCATTTATTTTTGCTGAAATTAATGTTGATTATTTGCTAAAACTGCACTTATTTGCTAGATGCCATTAGAACAAAGTGTGTACAATAACAACTAGCGGCCCATATATATTATATGTGAAAGAATAAATGGTAGGGTCGGCAAGTTGTGACCTTAATTTGACGTGTGCTAGCTATTAACCCAGCATTGCCTATAAGCCTATCTCTGATATGACCCTTAATTAGCACATGCTCTTGTTCAACCCGATCGACGCCCTTTTTTTCTTTAACTAATGAGACTTTGCAATAGAGCTTCATTTTCATGCATGTGCCTAGCTAGCTAGTGGACTGTGGGATGGTGCCTTGCATTAGAGCTCGTACGGGGCTTATTGTTGTGTGAGTGATCGGGTGTGTTGATAAGTTTTGTGTTGGCACGCTAGCTTGCAATCGATCGCTTGTCTCTAAAATTAGATAGTTCTAGTCTAATGTCTTTGAAAGAAAATGTGGTTTAATTAGCTGGTCCGACTAATCGCATGTCTTATATATTAATTGTGGGAATATCAACTATATATCAAGTTTGTTTAACTGTGGATTTCTCAAACATACTACTAGTGGTAGTATATATATAGTTGTGTGCAAGTATAGTGTACCAAGTAAATAAGTATTCATTGTAGATGATCTTCTACTAGGAAAAAGATCTTTGGAGTAGGAATTGGAATAGAGATAGAAAGTTAAGTACTCATGAGCTAATATTTTCATCCCTTTTGGGTTATTAATGGGTATAGTACTAGAAAATGATACCGCTAGCACAATTTGTTGAGCTATATCAATATGGACAAACATGAAACCACGATTGGTTCTCAGAGCACTTTCAACGTACACATTCCTCGTGCAAACTTAATTAGTTTGTGTGTAGCGATCTTTTTTGTTTTGTCTAAATTTCAATGCTTAAGTGCCGATTCTGTCCTAATATAGCTCATGGTTTTCAATACAGTCCGAGATACTACAGTCACGAGGCTTGATTGTTTTTGCACTTGCTTACACAAAGTAGCCTCCCTCGCCGCGACCGCCTCCACCGACACACAATTGCAGACCATCTTCCCCACCACACTCCCTCGACTCCTCACCCAAGAAGTAATTGAAGGTAATGGATAAGTGGAAAAGAAATAAAGTTTGCTTATTTTCTTTTGTGTTGTCCATTTATGGTGGATTGATATCTTTGTCATTACAATGCTACATTAACGTGTTAATAAATAAAGGCATTCATATATATTGAAAGAAAGTGTTTTTATGTCTGCTGATCATGTATATTGTCTTCATGTCAATCCGAAACCCTACATCATACTCACACGTAAAATCAACAATATCCAATAAAACATTGCAAAAAAAACAATCAAAGATAATTATTCGTTGTATGGCCTCAGATACATACATAAAGTAACATAGTTAGTTCGATCGCAAGACTTCCAATATTCTTGAGGTTTTCAAAACTAAGAGTTTATGCATTTATTCCTACTAGATCTACTAGATCTATATAAGCAAAAAATAAATCATGTGTTCCTAGTATTTTAATCTGAACTACACTCTTACATGTTAAAAACAAACCTAGGTGGACAGTGCTCAAATTCCTAGCATGATTCTTGTACAGATCATGCATATATAGCAGCATCGATCCGATATTCTTGATACCTAACTGGAGCACATATATGTATGCATATATACCAGGGACTTTTGAAATAATAATTGGGGAAGAGGACGATCACATGGATGATATTCAAATCGATGCCGATGAGGTTGTAAACCAAGAGGACTTGGAACTACTTAATCGCTAGACATTGATGGCACAAGTGGATGAGGTTGAGTCAACACCTCATGACAAAGGATTTATGACTTTTGGAGGGCCCATCTCATGAGGATCCCATTGTAGATGACTACTTCTAAGCATGATCTTGTATGTCATCCATTTATTTGCTACATGTTTTTAATTTTTTGTATGAGCTTACTTGATTACGTTATATTACATTTTTCTATGAGCCTACTTGATTATGCTATATTAATTCATTTATTTTATTTCATTTCATTTCAGACACCAAAATATGAGTGGCGAGGCAAAGATACTCTAGTCGAGGCAGGCACGCTTGTTTTCCACTCGGCGGCAGCAGAGGGCACCGCGCCACTCGAGGAGGCAGAGGGCAGCCGCGGCCCCTCGAGGGGACAGCGGGGGGTCTACCTCTAGTAGATCAGGCTCCTGTACCCCGCAACCCTCGTGTGCTGATGATGTGGAGTATGAGCACTGTGAGGCGGAGGGTGAGGAGGAAGAGCACCTTGAGGCGGCGGAGGGTGAGGAGGACGAGCACCATGAGGCACAAGAATTTTGGATGCGAGGACCTGCGAACCTGCCATGACGACCAACCCGAGAGGAGGAGAAGACTGTCATCGTTCTTGTTGGCGACACGTAAGAAACTGTTTACACTTTCACTAATTTAGCCCACTTAATTGCATACCTCAAAAAACTAATATGCGTGCAATGGCGAGAAGAAGGCGGGGTGAGAAATGTAGACTTCAATGGCATAATTGGCGTGTTGATTCGATGGCACTTCCTGGCTTGGTCACCTCACAGAGGAAGGCGGAGCCTGCATGGACATGGTGCCACTACAAGGTCATTGAAGATACTGCCATTCAAGGAGAGGTTCCATTTGACAACCTGCTTGCGTGGTGGAGGAAAGTTTTTGGGTAAGGATGAATATTCAAATTTGCTTCTATGTGTTCCTATGCATGTTAGGGTTGATTAGGTCACAACTCTCGAGTCTCAATTTAGTTACTATACTAACTTACCACACTAATCCCAAATAATATGTACTTCTACAATTGAAATATATTTTCTACTTTGTGACTAGATGACTAGATGAGGCATAAATGTTTGGGTAAAATAATGGCCCCAATGTTCAATCACCTATCTAAATTCTGACTTCCAACACACTAACCTTTTGCTCATAGAAGTGTTGATATTAAAGTAATGGTAGATGTATCACTTGTAAGCCATTTGAGGACAAAGTCGATATTTTGTGTTTTTATGCCAACCTAACCTGGCTAATCTCACTTGTTTGGTACTAAAACTTCAAGTGGTCTGACATGTTTAATTTACCTCTTTTGGATGTTTAGTAGCCAAGTAATAAATGTCAACTAACTTAATCATCTTATTCTTTATCAATTCCTTTTCGCTTTCATCAACTAACTTAATCATCTTATTCTTTATCAATTCTTTATTCTTGGATTGTAGTGGTGGTTTCGATGAAATGAGGGACAGAAGTCGATTCTAGGAGAGTGTGCAGAATTGTGTTAAGAAGTCGATCCCACAGATGTTCTACGGCACGATCCAAGCGGTGATCTGTTACCACACACAAGTCCTTGGACAAAGAAATTAAGAGGGCCGACGCTTGCCAAAAGCATATCACTTTGGACGAGTACATGCAGTAACCAATCGAACAAATGATGTCCTTGATTACAATCAATTATAGTTTATTCATATTTAACACTTGGTTAATTTAGGCAATACCTTGGTGGGCCCTTAATGTGAAAATGCATGGCGGCAGATTGCCCAAGCCGGTGGTGCAACGAACGATGGTTACAGTAACTCTCGTCTTTGCTAGGAACGGAGATTGTTGATGGACGGACAGCAGATCGTCAAGGCAGCTCCTCCATGGCATCGCTACAAGAAGAACTGGTAGGTCAACATGTTCATATCGATTGTATGTTGCGATACATATGTATTGACCGCCGTGGTTTTTTGGGTGCAGAAAAGAAGAAGCAGAGACTGTCTCCGATATGGAGGCATATGTAGCAACTAGGAGGGTGATCAGAGGGCACCTTGTGCCACCAGTATGATGACAGAGAACTTGGTACGATTTCGATCATTTTGTCCCCGATGATTTTCGCCCCGATGATTTTGTCCAACAGTGCATATATCGATGTCGCTAAGGAGATTCATGGCACGGACTACGACATCATGAATTCACCACTAGACGCGAAAGTGTCGTGGTACAAGGTCGAAAGGGAAGAAACATGGTCGTTTCTTCATGGGTGCCTGCACATTAGCACACCGACAACCCTCTCTGAGGTCCGATCCACGAGTACTACATCAACGGATGAAGTACACCTTCAAAGTCGGCAAAGAACCATCACATGATTTCTAGTCTCGCCGAGCTTCAAGCAGCATATGACAGAAATTGAGGCTAGGCAATGTTGGAGGAAATGCTCCTGCAGGTTAGTTGGAGCGTGGTAGTACAATAACAAAGTAATATGCAATATATATATATATATATGTATATATATATATATATATATGTATATATGTATATATATATGTATATATGTATATATATATGTATATATGTATATATATATATATATGTATATATATATATGTGTGTGTGTGTGTATATATATATATATATATATATATATTCATACTTGGCTAATGTATGGCAATGTGCAAACAAATATGCACGTGCACTCGGGACCGGACTCGACTTAATGTCCCTCCGTCGGGGAACCATCGCCTCACTTATCTGCTCCTGCTAGTAATCGTGCATCTTGATTATTATATTGTTAGTCTCTTATGACTGCTGATTCGTAAGACATTGAAATGACATGCAATGTAATTATTGGTCGCTACTGCAAATTTCTTATAATGCGATTTCTTATGAAAATGTAGGGACCGGCGGGATCGCTGCTTTTCATCGCTAATGTCAAGTCAAGATCTTTGGTCCTATTGTTCACACGACGTCCATCGCCGAGAGGCCACCACCAGGTGCTTGCTATTTTCATGATATACTAAAAGGATACAATATTAGAAAACATTCACAATTAGGTGATTGCTAAAAAATGGATAAAAATGGCTACATATATAACTAATTCTCTATATCTATATCATAAATTCTTTTGAAATGTGTCAACATATAATAATTTGTACGTACAACTCCTTTCTATGAATTTGATGATAAGTGCTTGAGACATAAATGTTGATCAGCAGTTCACAATGACAAAATATTGAGAGTTAGAGTTTAACATTTTTAGCACCTGTGCTTTTCATGTTCTTAATCGACGATTTGCCATGTTATTAGGTTGTTCATCATGATTTAAAGGAATTTTTTGCTTTCTCAATAGTTTGGTTAATTATCTTTTCATGTAATATCAATTCCTAACTTTTGTTGTAAGATGGCACTAATATTAAGTTTTGCTCTATCTGCAGAACTCCCAAAATGATGCTTTTGTGCACGTAAGATTGAAGCAGAAATTTCATGCATGCAAATGGTTGTACTTGATACTTGCTTTTGTTTTATGTACATAAGAGTATGAAATTACTATTTTTAATCGTCATATGTATAATGCCTTATGCTTACATTTTCGAACTTGAACTTGAATGTTGTGAGCTTGGGAACTGTTATGATGTCTATACATACATATATATACATATATTGTGGAATGGATGGATGGATGGATTATTTGATTGCTGTGGAATGGATGGATGGATGGATGGATTATTTGATTGTTGTGGAATGGATTTTAAATGAATTTGTCAAAAATGGGGTTCTGCTGTTTTTGTCGCTTTCCCGAGTGTTTTGCCATTTCCCGAGTGTTTTTGGCACTCGGTAAATGGACCATTTTTTTTCCCGAGTGTCGACACTCGGGAAATGAACCAAATATTTCCTGAGTGTCGACACTCGGCAACAGACACTCGGGCAGCCGACAAAATTTTCCCGAGTGTCTACACTCGGGAAAACGTGACACGTGGCAATTTCCAGCCGGATTCGTCAGAAGCTTTCCCGAGTGTCGTTTTGCTTATGCACTCGGGAAAATGGCCAGTGTCAATTTTCGATGGTTTTCGGTCAAACGCTGACACATTCACGAGTGTATTTTCAGACATTATCGAGTGTCAACACTCGGTAAAGATTCCGTTCTGGTGTAGAAGCCGCTCAAATTGGATTTTTTCCCGAGTTTTTAAGTTTCCGAGTGTAAACGGCACTTTCGGAAAGTTGTATTTCGAGTGTAACACTCGAAACCGTTATTATCCCGACTAATGTGTCCCGAGTGTTTTTTCGAGTGTGACACTCGTAAATACATTTCGAGTGTTTGTTCCGCTTCCCGAGTGTTTTGGCACTCGAAATATCCTGCTTCGTAGTGCACCTCCTGTGTCTCCTTGTATCGCCTTTGCCACCACCGCCATTTTACAGACTTTGCGCTTGTCGAGGAAAATAATCTTTAAAAGACTATTTTAAACTTATCATTTTTATTTCTCCGACACTGTCATTTCCTTTTTTTTCTTTAATTTCCTATCGCCGTTTATGGAAAAGACCCGTCCACCACCAACACACCCAACGGAGCGGACACTGCCCGTCCTCCCGCATTGCCATCCAAAATCTAGAGCGATGGTGTGTAGAAAGAACTAGTAGATAAACCGCGTATTTGCACGGTTAGATTTGTTTAAAAATTTATAGTGTCAAATGATATAACTTATATGCTTTAGAATATATTTACCCACCCACAGAAAACAAGCAGCAAGAGATTTTGTTCAAATATTTTGCAACTAGAATTAGTATCTAACCAACTCTACGAAGTTCCTAACTACTCTCTCCAGTCACAAAAGAGTGACATACTAAAATGTGTGCAGTCTAAACGAAATAATTTTAGCCAAACATATTGTCGTGAATGTATGGTTGGATATAGGAAAATGATACAAATGAATTTGTCATGGCAAATACTTTCATAATATTTCACTTTTATGACTTTTTATGAATATATGATGACAAAAACGAGATGGTCAAAGTGGCAATTTGTTGACTTTGAAAAGTAAAAAGTCACCCTTTTGTGACCAGTGGAAGTAATATTTATGAAACATTTGCAAAAATCCCTAGAAGTCACATGAACTTTGATTTTCTCCCCTACATCTTTGTTTTTAGCAAATTACCCCCATAAGTATTTGATGACTCGAGGCCATTAATACCCCACTGGATCTAACTGAATTTGTGGATATGGTGCTCTTAACATTTCTTTAAAGGAACTAGCAGGGTGGTCCGCGCGTTTGTATGGCTAAATTTGTTTCAAAGTTTATATTATTAAATAATATAACTTACATGATTGAGAATATATTTACATATCTTGTAGGCTATTTAGATTTGTAAGACATCGTAAATATTGAAAATGATAAGAGAAGCTTAAAGAAAAATACAACTTGAGGAACGCAATTGAAGTACGAGCTTTGATGAAAGAAAATTATTGAGCATAATAAGTTGTTGGGGGTTCATAGAAACATAACCACTCGCTATCATGCATGGATCATGTAGCTGTATGCTCATATTCTTCCTCCATTAGTTACTGTTTTCTAAAATGTATGCATATGCATATCTCCCTCTATTTAATCTCAAGCAATATATTGATTATGTGTGCAACAAATTATCTTATTAGTTTACATGGTATTAGAGTATCTTACTCATTCATATACCGATGCACCATGGGTGACCTATCTTCCCTCAAACGCCAGCTGCTTCACCGAATGGTTTCTTCTATCTTTTCTTGCCGTCACAACAAATTTCTGTTTCAACCTCTAACTGCAAGCTTATATCTTGATCGATCTCTCTCCACTGCTACCCCTTCCAATACAATATTCTATCACATAATTATCTTCTACTTCTCTCTAATTGTTGCTTTCTGCTAATAGTTGTGATATTAACACGCATATATGTGCAACAACCATCACTGTTCCCTGTTTGCCAAAAAGATCGCATTCCAATGCACGGAGGGACCATACACACTGTTGCCGGATCGGACCACTGGCCAATTGGCCATCGAATCGAATCGAATCGAATGCTACGTGGACATGCGAACGAGCCGTACATCATTGATCCGAGCGAAAGCTACAAGAGGGCCGTGGTGATGTCAGAACCCAGAAGGCGGCAAAGTCTGACAGTGCGACGGGAGCCCTTGACTGAACGGAAATCGGGAGTAGTCCTTGGCTTCACAGAGCATGTTTTGTTGACGAGACATCGATCATTCGAGTTCCATTTCACCCGTAATGCAGAAACGTAGATGAAGCCAAGAAAAACATGTCGAATAGTCATCAAGTTTGACGAGACCAAAAAAATGTAGATGCAGATCAAGGAGTATTAAATCCCTGTATTTTACAGATGTTTGCCGTAATCATAGGCACATTCCACAAGAGACACTTTTGACCATTAATTATACCACTCAGTACTTCACAATCTAATTCATTTCTGTTGTCGTTCAAATATGTAAGTTTATTGATAAAATAAAGATTGAAATTACTGTAATATTTTCATTCATCATGATGATGACATCTCTACGACACGTTCTTCTCCTCTACCTAATGCTTCAGGATATATGCCTCGAGTTGTCGACAGGACCAATAACAAGAGCATGTGCCAAGAAATTACAAACTCAAGGGAACTTACTCCTTAATGAACATGTCCTTGATTTTAATGATAATTTTATACTATCTAAAAACAGTGTTTTGCTTATGCTCAGGTTTGAAGATTCAGCGATGGACGGAGATGAAGGGTATGCGGCCGTCATCCAAGAAAGGCCATCAAATGAGGAGGTCCAGGTGCTGGCCTATGGCCCATTCGGCTAAGAAGGAGAGGGCCAAGGTTGAAGCGGCCAAGTGAGAGATCAAGGCCTAAGTGTTTAAGCACAAAGTCCATGTGGAGGAACCAGGAAGGAAGCCCAATTCCATCAAGATGAACAAAGAACCGCATGCTAACAAGACTGTGAACAAGAACTGCACTGTGAACAATAATCAAGAACAAAGAATCGGCTGTGAACAAGAGTCGTGAACAATAATTAGCCTATGACAGTGCCATGAACATTACGCGGGAATAGTAGCATTGCATGAATAGTACACATTGAAAATTAGTACCGAATAGTTCTTAAGCCGAGACTATATATTGAGGGGTAGACCCCCATTGTAAAGGCAGACCATATTTTTGAGATAAAAAATAGAACACAAGTTATTGCTTGTTCTTTCATACAAGAAATTCATGCGAGGATTTCTGAGAGAGAGCTAAGCGATCTGTTGTTCGTTCTACCTCACAAGATCAAGTTTGCTTTTTCGCTGGGAATTGAGGGCTTGGCGATCTCCACTCGTAGTCTAGCGGCAATCATCTTGGTGTGTGTTGGCGAATATCCATAGAGCTGCAAGTCCGTGCATTGGCGCGTGGTGTACAGTTGTGCGTTGTTCGTCGTCAAGCACTATTTATCTACGGTTCTACTCGAGAAGATCGGGCCACCTCGTATCATCGTGGTATCAGATTCCAGGCCACTCGGTAGAATCTCTCTTTACCCGTATTTTAGTAGATTGTTTTTCTGTCCTATACACTGAAAAAGCCACAAAAAATATCGTCTTTTGTTGTAGTTTAATTCAGTATTTTTAGTGCGTTTTGTTAGGTCTTAATCCACTCGTTCATCATGTTTAGTTGTTGGTCGTGTTCCGTTCGCGTCTCTTTTTGTTTCCCCTTCCATAAATTTTTGTCCTCGTATTTGATTTCTATTTTTGTGCAACTAAACATCGCTTATATCTAGTTGATTGCACATTGTTTTCTTTGAACCCATCGCTCCGTTCGCGAACCTTTCATACCTATTGAGACTAGCTTGTTGTTGTGCTCAAGGGACTGCTCCTAGGAATTTTTTGGACGCCAAGTTTTTTGCATGTGTGCGCTGTTCACGCTAGTAGGGCATCGCTCACGTCTTGCCATGAGAAGAAGAAAAAAGCAAAGTCGCCAAGATATTAGGCCGTGAGAGCAAAAAAAAGGTGTGCTGAAAAAAAGGCAAAGAACAAAAAAAGAGAGGAAAAAGAGCAAAGGCAAAAGTTTCGGTCATAGTATTATATTCTTTTGTTGGAGCTTTTTTTTTTATATTTGTCTCCACCACTGTTCGCGTACCATAATTTTTGAGCAATCTTGTGCCCTCATATCCAAATTTTGAGCACTAGCTAGCGTCTCTCCTTGAACTGTTGCAATACGAGCGTTCTTCTCCATACAAAATTGTTCTTTGTATCGCTCCTTCCTTTGATTGCAACAGTCTTGTTATCATTATGCATGTGTTGCTGTTTATTCCTAACTTATATTTATCGATCAGCAATTAGGCATTGTGAGTCTCGTTTGGATTACTACCTAGCTAGACAATCTTTAAATTATGAATTGTTAGGATTCCTCACCAAGCTCCACCTAAAACATCCGTGTCAAGTATTGGTTATCGTTCTTGATATTCGCTCGCACAATCTTGGTTGGTCGTTTGTTGCTACGAGTGTAAGTTTTTGCTGCTCTTAATTTACTTCGAAACGGTACAACTTGCTTTGTTTTAAAACAGTAGTTGAGAGATTCCCACTTATTTTTCACATATATTGTCACTTGGTATTTTTGCTACTGTACCCATGTCAGGAAGCGAGCAGGACAAGGATCTGGACGGCAACTTTACTGATCCGGTCACCAAGATGTCCTTCCATACACTTCGTGCCACACTCCGAGACGAGTTTCGGACTGAGGTTGACCTGGTGCGCGGCAACCTTGGGCGTGTCCAATACAACTTGGACAGCCTGAGGATAGATTTCCAGAAGCTTTCCGTGACCATTGACGACAACCACATGGTACTACTCGACACTATTGCCATGCTCACCGCTTCGATGCAATTGGGTACACATGGCGATGTGGGGAGTGTACATCTCCCGTACGAGCCGCGCGATGAGACGGATGCGAAGGCTGCTGCTAGGCGGCAGCGCGAGGATGAACCACGCCAACGACAATTTGACGAACAGGCGCGTGTACGCGAGGCTGCGCAACAACGTCGTGTTGTTGCTGAGGTCGCGGCGTGTCCCCTTGCAAATGGGCGCAGTGTCTACTTGGCACCAACGATGGTGTCCACGATGACGTCCACGATGGCGCCAATGAAGTCGCGCATGATGGCGCCTTTAGGGGTGCATAATATGGTGCCCACAGAGGAGGCTGTGGCAACCGCCACGCTGACGACGACGGCGACGAGGCTGTGCTCGACGACTATTTGCTGTGCCAACATAATCAGTATGCACGCAATCATCGGCGCGATGAGGACGCCGGTGATCTTGTTGCAAAGCCCAAATTCACAATACTGTCCTTTGAGGGTACTACAGAAGTGGAGGTTTATCTTACATGAGAGCTGAAAGTTGATAAGTTGTTTCGCATGAACCGCTATTCTGATCAGCGCAAGTTGGATCTTGCCGTTACTGCTTTGGACGGATATGCTGCTACATGGTGGGAGCGCTGTCTGCAACAACGTATGGAGCAACACGAGCCACGTGTTGTTACATGGGACGAGCTGAAGCGACAGATGCGTGCACGCTTTGTACCTACACATTATAAGCACTCGTTGCATGAGAAGCTGTTTGGGTTGCGACAGGGATTGAAATCAGTTGATGAGTATTATAATGAGATGGAGCAGATTATCATACATGCTGATGTGCACGAGAATGAGG
Organism: Phyllostachys edulis; assembly: GCA_036346405.1. Taxonomy (NCBI): domain Eukaryota; kingdom Viridiplantae; phylum Streptophyta; class Magnoliopsida; order Poales; family Poaceae; genus Phyllostachys; species Phyllostachys edulis. The sequence goes on along the minus strand of CM070550.1, from coordinate 83,369,930 downwards.
AACAAGCCATGGCTCGTTTTCTTGCTGGGATGAATTATGCTATTCGGCGGATCGGTAATCATCATCAATACAACAACATGGTTGAGTTGATGCATCAGGCATGTGAGACTGAGAAGCAGGTAATTGAAGATGCTAAGTATGCTGCACGACAATATTATTCAGCGAGCACGACACCTCCGTACAGCACGGGACAGCCAGGCAAGCCCGCTCCATCCGGGGGCAATTCAGCGACGCACAGTTCAACACAGAGGAAGACAGATAGTACGCCGCCACCGGCGCCCGCTACTAGCATGGCATCTTCGATGGGTTCTACAGGCCGTTCACATGATGTGACATGCTACAAGTGCAAGGGAGTTGGTCATTTTCAGAAAGATTGCCCGAATAATAAAGTTATGATACTTACTGATGATGGGTATTTTTCAGCTAGTGATGAGGATGATACTACTTCATTTGCTAATTTTGCAGAGGATCCCACGAAGGATGAGAGATTGGACTGTAGGCCAGGGTCGCCAGATGGAGAGCATATGCTAGTGTGCACACCTCGTGTACTTAGTGTGTCACAGAGTCAGTCTACCGCACAACGGTGCAATTTGTTTCAGTCATGGATGACAGTTGGTGGTAAAGTGTGCAAAGTCATAATTGATGGAGAAAGTTGTCATAATCTGGCCAGCAAGGAGATGTGCATAAAATTGGGCTTAAAATACTTAACGCATCCTCATCCTAATCATGTGCAGCGGTTGAGCGATGTGGGCGAGGTGAAAGTCAGTCATATGGTGAAGGTGCACTTTAAGATTGGCAAGTATGAGGATACCATTGTTTGCGATGTGGTGCCCATGTCAGTTTGTCACTTGCTATTGGGCCTCCCATGGCAATTTGATCACCATGTTTATCATGATGGGCATATAAACTACTACAATTTTAAGTGGAGCGGCACAGATGTGATTTTGTATCCGCTTACACCGATAAAGATAGTTAATGCTTGTAGGACCGGAATAGGCGACTAGAGGGGGGGGTGAATAGGAGCACCGAATGTTTTTTGCAAAGATAAAGGATTCAACTCGCAAAACGAAAATCACTCCAATAGCTATGAGAGCTATGAAGATGAAAGCTTACACACGTGGAAGACTTGTAATGAATCCACTCCTAAACCCTCAAAGCACAACAAAGAACTCCTCAAGAAATCACGAAAAATCAGGGACAAAGGTACTACCACTGTTGTAAGTGCGGTACTACCTCATTGCGGTACTACCACAGGCAAATTTGCGGTACTACCACATCGCGGTACTACCTCAGGCAAAAGTGCGGTACTACCTTTTATCCTGACGATGAACAGGACAGCCTGAAAACGAAATCGAAAATCGACGTAACTTTTAAACCGTAAGGCCAAACTCCACCAAATTTGGAACACACCTTCCTAAGGGTATTAGGAACCTATTTCAAGTGGCGATCGTCCAGATCTACGTCAAAGTTTCGATCTTTTTCAGTTTTACCTAAGAAGGGCAAAGAACCGAGCAAAAACGAAAAACTTGATCCAACTCTTGCTCGTGGGAGATTGATGATCTAGGTGACCTTAGATACCACTACTACAAAACAGGCTATAGTAGACGCCCCATCACGCATTTGCCTTTGGAACCGCCTCGTGTTGGGCATTGCCGACTGCGCGGTGGCGCGAAGCCTATCACGAGCGGTATTTTTAGAACCGTCTGTGATAGTCATCTATAACGCACGGTTTGTAAATAGAACCGCTCGTGATAATCACCCAATCACGCACGGTTCTATTTAACAACCGCTCATGTAATATCGCTGCACGGTTCTAAATAAGGACCGCTCTCGTGATTGGGATTATCACGCATGCGATTCGTGAATAGAACCGTCAGGATAATTCCTGACGGTTCTATTTACAAACCGCTCGTGATAGATGACTATCACGCACGGTTTTTATTAAGAACCGCTCGTGATATGCCCATCGGCAGATAAATTGAGCGCGACAGATCCTCTCGCCAGACCGCCATCAGGTTCATCGCCAGACTCGCCGCTGTGTTTCTCGCCACTCCTCTCGCCGCTGCTGTTTGGATAATATATAATCAACTGCCCCTATTTCGCTGGGCTCCAATAGATCTGCTGGCTAGCTTCTCCTCCCAGTGCGTGCCACTTCCTCCCTAGCTCCTCCAACCTGCGGCTCCTCCCCTAATTAAACAGATGAAGTAATACTGATTATCCTTTTTCCACTCTATTGATTAGTGAATTTTCCTGATTTTGCTACTCTGTACATAGACCCTAATGTTTTGTTTTTTTGTTGTATTCCTTAATCTAAGCATAGGGTTTAGGTTTCAATTAATACTATTGATGGGAAAAGGCAAAACGCACGTACATCTAGCTCTCAAATTGATGGACCCTATTTCTAGAAAATGAAAAGCAAAACATGTAGCCTTTAATTAATCTGTGTAATTCCTTTGTGCAACGATGAGACAAAACGAGTAAGTACGCAAAGAAGTGAAAGTCTTAATCGTAACTAATTTCATGAGTAGTTTTCTAGATGATTAAAAGAAGAATTTATGACACACCAAGATAAGTCACATGTGCAATGATCTATTTTATATTTCCTCCATTTATATCCATGAAGAAACGTCATCACAAAGGGTTTATTGTTTCAATTATATGAAAACGGATACCCGTGCAATCGCGCGGACCAACTTGCTAGTTATTAGGATCTTCCTCTTGTCTTTTGTCTCGTATCTAATCAACAATCATGCAGATAATCAATAATTATCGCTTGCCACTTAGAGAGGAGAAGGTTGGACCCTTGCCCTAGCGCCCAACACCCGCCACCTCCTCCCCATTGCGCCACCTTAGAGAGGAGAAGGAAAGGAGAGGAATCGATTTTCTTCGTGAGCTCCGAGGGTAACGATCTATAACCCTTTATGTTTGCTATAAATTAATCGCTAATCAATTTTGACACTAATTTGTTACATGCGTAGTGTAGATGGATCAAACCGATGTACAAGCAGAACCGTGTGAGTCAAGAGTACATTAATGGCGTGGTTGCTTTTAGAAGAGCCACGAAAGGTGATATGTTGAAGAAGGAGATAAATTTTATGTCTTCGTCCATGCATTGATTATGTAATTTGAAGATGTTTAACAACGCGTGCAAATAGAAGCGCACTTGATTCAAGGGTTTCACAAAAGGGTATACATGTTGGACCACCACGGTGAAGAGCAAATTATTACACATGAAGTTAGTAATGACGGCATCGCCGAGGAAGTCAACGATATGCCGGATGTGGATCAGATCGCTTTTGATGAGGATATGTCACACGATGACAACTGGATCGGATGCTACGCGATGCGTAAGAGAACTACAAAGGAGAGAGAGTTTTGTAAATTCGAGGGCTTAGGGAGGACTCGGTGAGACCTTTGTTCCTGGTTGCAAGCCGAATATACAAGGTTGTCAACCGTGCTTGAACCGCTGAAATTGAAGGCAAGCAATGGTTGGTCCGATAAGAGTTTCACGGCGTTGTTAGGTCTCCTAGCGGACATCCTTCCGGAGGGAAACGTGTTGCCCAAAGACCACCTATCAAGCAAAGAAGGTTATTTGTCCATTGGGAATGGAAGTAGAAAGAATACATGCATGTCCGAATGATTGTATCCTCTACCGTAAAGAGTATGCGACATGCATGTATGTCCTGTGCAAAGCATCCCGATACAAGCGCCGAGAATCGCTAAGGTGAAGCAAGGACCTCCGCTAAGATGTTGTGGTATCTCGCCAGAATCCCATGTTTGAAGCGTTTATTTGCGATCGCAAAGGATGCAAGATTGCTGCGTTGGCACTCGTGAGGAGCGAAGAGAGATGGAAAGCTAAGACATCCCGCCGATTCTCGCCCAAAGGAGAAACTTTGATCGAGCTTCCAAGAGTTCAAAAGCGAACCGAGGAACATAAGGTTAGGGTTGAGTACAGATGGAATGAATCCTTTCGGTAACATGAGCAACCGACATAGCACCGCCCGTGAATCTATGTATGTACAACCTTCCTCCTTGGTGTGTATGAAGCGGAAGTACATTTTGATGTCACTACTTATCCAAGGGCCAAGCAACCCGGGAATGATATTGATGTGTACCTAGCACCATTTTGGAAGATCTTGTGACACTGTGGAACTAAGGGTGCAGGTATGGGATGCGCATAAACGAGAGAACTTCACTTTACGCGCCATGTTGTTCTACACCATCAATGATTTTCCCGCCTTGGTAACTCGTCGAAGCCAAGACAAAAGGAGCCAAAGCTCCGTCAAGACCGCTTAGATGCTACAGAGAGTGTATGGTCAACAACTCACAAAAATCGTATATAAGGCCACCGTAGGTTCCTTCTCAGAGTCACCCATACCGCAAGATGAAAAAACAATTCGACGGAAATAAGGAGAACGATTCACTCCAAGGGCTTTTAGAGGAAAGAGGTCTATGATATGGTTAAGGATATCGATGTTGTGCTTGGGAAGGGACGAAATTAAGAACCCGTGAGAAGAACATCTGGAAGAAGCGGTCAATTTTTGGGACTTGCCTTATTGGGAGCACTTAGAAGTTCGCCATCGCATCGACGCCATGCACGAGAGAAGAATGTATGTGATAGCTTGATTGGTCTCTTTGTCAACATTAGTGGCAAAACAAAGGATGGTGTTAACGCACGGCGTGACTTGGTTGATATGAACATAAGGACTGAGTTAGCACCTAGAGAGACCGATACAGATTTAACGTATTTTCCCTAGCTTGCTACACTCTATCCAAGGCCGAGAGAAATGAATCGTGTGAGCTTGCATGGAGTGAAAGTCCCATCTGCTTACTCCGCTAACATTAAGAACCTTGTTTCTATGCAAGATTTGAAATTAATTGGTATGAAGTCTCATGATTGTCATGTGTCGATGACACAAATGCTTCCTGTTGTAATTAGAAGTATCTTGCCGAACAAGGTCCGAGTGGCAATCTTGAGGTCAGGTTATTTTTTCAACTCAATTGCTCAAGATCATTGATCCCCAAGGACTTGATGCTCGCAGGCGACGTGGTGACCACTCTATGTCATCTTGAGATGTATTTCCCTCCGCCATTTTTCGATATCATGGTCCATCTCATTGTTCACCTTGTGAGAGAGATAAAGATATGCGGCCCTGTGTTCTTACGTCATATGTACCCGTTCGAGAGGTACATGGGAATTCTCAAGTCCTACGTACGGAATCGATCTCGACCGGAGGGCAGCATCATCGAAGGTTATGCAACCGAAGAGGTCATTGAGTTCTGCGTCGACTACATGGCTCAGGTGGAACCGATAGGTGTGCCTCTATCTCGCCATGAGGGGAGACTGGATGGTATCGGGACCATCGGAAGGAAATCAATAACTCCCGATCCGATACATACGCCAAGCCCATTTCATGGTCTTGCAACACATGACCCAAGTGTCCCCGTGATATCAACGAGCACAAAGACATGGTGCGCCAATGTAATCCGCACGGCCGGAGGTTTGGATCACGAGAGAGCACAACCGCTCGGTTCAACGAATGGTTAAAGATGCGAATCATCGGGAGGTCATCAAGTGATGATCGCCGCTATGGTTGGCACAAGGGCCACAATTTACAATTGTCACATGGCAAGGATATCGACATCAATGGGTACACATTTTATACGGTAGCTCAGATAGGAAGAGCATGACCCGTAACAGCGGTGTCCGTGATAGATGCATTCAAGACCGATGGGATGAGGAGGTCCTACTATGGGCAAATAGATGAGATATGGGAGCTCGACCACGTGCTTTTCAAGATCCTCTATTTCGTGCCGTTGGGTCCATCTCCCATAGGTGAAGGTCGATAAGCGGTGTCACTACCGTGGACCTTTAACGTGTCGGATATAAAGACGAACCATTCGCATTTAGCTAACCAAGTTGTTCAAGTCTTCTATGTAACCGACCGGCAAATAAGAAGCGCCACGTAGTTCTTCATGGAAAAAGGAGGATTGTCTGAGTTGAGAATGTAGTGGACGAGGAAGAATACAATCAATTTGACGAGTTGCCTCCTTTCGGAAACGGCATTAGGCTCGAGGAAGAACCCAGTGAGGAAGCTAGCTATATGCGCGTCGATCATCATGAAGGCCTATATCTTAATTAAGAATTTACTCCAATGTAATTAATTAATTTAGTCCATAACATCATGTGTTATGGACTTGTAATCTCTCATATATTTTGATGTCAACGTGAAATTGTCATGTGTTGATGTGTAGTCAACCTCTATTTGACTGGAAGTTTAATCTGTTTTCGTTAACAGTTGAGATCATTTGACAGTTAAGCAAAGTATTGTTTAGAGCTCATAGTTTGAATTTATATTATCATATTCATTTCATGAAGAGTATAGACAATAGGATTGAGATGGCAAAGACTTGTTCTTTAGCTACTCTCCTTCTGAGAGCACATAATATCATCAATCGCATTTCCTTAGAGAAGTCGGTGGATTAAGGAGTGTTAAATTCTTTAGGAATTATGCTTTAATGCTAATTAATTTTGTTGGGATTAATTCTGAAATTTTTCTAAAACTCGCATTTTTACAACAATCTAAAAAGAAAGTTTTACTTGATTCTATTTTGTTTCTATGTTGGGATTAAACCTTTGCTTAGCATTTCCTTAAATCGATCATTTTACTTGATTCTAGTTCTATGTCTTCATTAAAGGCTAGTCTTCGTACATGAAGCATTAAACCTTTGCTTAGCATTTTCTTCGCCGATCCCCCTGACACACTTGAGTGTACCTGCTTCATGCCAATCCTCCACCACGCACGGGCGGATGGTATACTCCAAAGGTGTCTGCTCGATGAAGTAGGCTCGAGCAAAGATAGGCTCGGGCAAAAGATTTGTATCACTAGTTTCTATCTATACAAAGATCACAAGAGAAGCTGGTGGATTAAGGAGTGTTAGAATAGAAGCTTGTGGATTAAGGAGTGTTAGGAATGTTAGTAGTCTGTATGAGCTCATTCAACTTTTCATTTGCCGTCTTGATCTCTATAGTCAACCTCTGTACTTCTTCCTGAGATTAATTGTTTCATATTTATGCTGGAATGTTAGTAGTCAGTATGAGCTCATTCAACTTTTCATTTGCCATCTTGATCTCTATGGTCAACCTTTGTACTTCTTCCCGAGAGCAAGTAAGCGAGATGATAGAGGCACTCTTCTCGCCGCCGCCACCGACGCCGCAGATGGAAGAGGCGCCGACGAGGCCGCCAACACCGACCCAGCAGATGGAAAGAGGCGCCGACGAGGCCGCCAACACCGACCTCAACAGATGGAAGAGGCGCCGACGAGGCCGCCGTCACCGTCGACAATAATGTCACGCAAGCGAGATCGCAGAGGACAATCAAAAATGCCTACGCCTACCTGGTCATCACGGAGGTCAAGTGACTTTGGGGTCCTCTCGAGTCCCAAGAGATCGTGGCGAGATTCGGACCATCCGGGATACTTGAAGGAACGGTCCTCATCACCACACCAAGGTGGAAGGACTCGACGAAACAGTTTAAAGGCGATGTGGGACAGAACTTTCGGAGAAGTTCACTATTCTAGAAGCACATGTGGCACGCGGCGACGGACGGCGATGCTCATGATGGGTAAATCGTGGAGGACCTTCAAGAGCATTCTTGTCACGGCACGTGAACACGGTCGATGCCCTTCGCAGCAGAGATAGATTCTTGACGCGGAAGCATGGGACACCTTTGTGGCTATGAAAACGTCGGCGAATTTAAGGAGCAAAGTGCGGCGCACAAAGCTCTCCAGACATCTAAACACTCACTCAAGACAGACTCGGCATCACCTGGTGCGCGAGTAAATACGAGGAATGGGTGGCGGAGAAGGAGAACCCGCTTTCGATGTCACGCACCGCGCTCCCTAAACTGGTTAAAAGCGAGGGCACAAGTCTCGTCTTCGGGCAACATCACCTTCACAAACCCGGTAGACCAGGAAGTGTCCCAACGTGTGGTAAATATATCGAACTACTAAGTTGTTAATAAGTCCATAACTTCATAGTGCCTATAATAACGTGATGACCTCTTGCAGCGTGACTTGACTGCCCAAGCTTCCCAAGGCTCCTTCTATGCGACAGGAGAAGGATATACTATCTACTACCTTGGGAAACAAGGAGCACCCGGTCGCACGCGAGGCCTTGGGGTTAACGCATTTTGGAGTCATGGATTCGCGGACGACTACTACACGATAGGACTAGGAAGAGATCCAAGGCCGAGCACGACAACTCTGTTGGTACAGATAATTACTAACCAATTTCAAGTAGAGATGGCAAGATTATGAGTCAAATGGATATACTCATGAGCCGGTGGTGCAGAAGTCAGCTTCGCTTGTCGAACCCGGAGCGAAGGATCCCGAATTCTCTCGTGTTCATACATTAGTCCGGGATAGCTAATGTACAGTCAAACAAAAGTGATAATCAAAACATATCACGCATTTTATTAATATTTATTCAGAGATTATTACAAAGAGCCTGAGGCCAAATAAAGTAAAACACAGCGGAAGCAGAAAAATAGTAGTAGACCCAACGATTCGCCACAGCAATCGCTCGGGCGCATGACCTAGGCGTCAAGATCCTCACCGTCCTGGTAGATATCTTCTCTGAATAAAGATTATTCAAGAAGAGTGAGCACAACTACCGTGCTCGCAAGTTACACCCAATATGGAATTGATATGCATGCATAAGGTAGACAAAGGATCTTGGCAAGGTTATTTTATGAAAGCAAATAGCTTTTAATTTAAATAATCATATTAGATTTCAAAGCCATTACATACAATAATCTAAATCTCCATTTTAAATGACAATAGTTTATTGTGGATAACCTCCATAAAAGATGATGGATATCCTCCAATCACAATGGCTACCCGCCTAATTTTCCCACAGGACTATCCATCACAAACTATCTGTTGAAATCATTTTAAAACCAAAAACAAATCTAACTCGAGTGGCTTTGCTAGCATGTCCATGATCATGACGCTGCTATTCAATAGTTTTACACTCTGCAGAGTTTGTACAACTTTACCCACACGAGATATTATACTCTTTGTGTCGGCCAATCCACGCTTCCTAAGGCGTGTGACAGAGCAAACATCACAAGGCCGTTATAATGTTCTACCTCAAAGTACTTGTGCCCGCTAAGGTTTCGCTTCCATTGGTGACCGTCCTCAAAACCCCTCTTGCGCCAGATGGGAAAACTGTTTCACCCGACACCCATACATACAACATAGCACAAATAACTAAGAGGTATTACAAATTATTTAGCTGTGTCCGCCCATACAGACATGTGGTTGTCTGATAAGGCATAACAAAATGCGCCAAAGACCGGTCCTCAATTGACTTGGCGTCATTCAATTTAAACCCTCGGTCTTAATCTTAACCAGACTAAGCCCGTGCATAAACCTGCACCCACCATTCATCCTTTTCGCCCAAGTCCAAACCCTTTTGATTTTATTTCTATAAAACCATCTTTACAAATTCTCTATGGTAAAACAATACCATAGTTTTAATTTTCAAAGAAATTTTATTGAGTTGGCTAAAATTCTCCCAAAAACATAAATCATGGTCTAAGTATTTATGAAGCATTTGATTATTAAACATAATAATTTATCTAAGGTGACAAAGGAATGTCAAGGCAACATCCAAAATTTGGCATACAAGGATAATAGGAATAACTAATTATTTAAACAGGAATTTGAAATATTTGAATAAAATTATGCATGCATTTAATAATTTAAAAACTGAATTTAATTAACTTTAAAATAATAGGGGCAAAATGGTCAAAGTATAACTTGCCTTCGTTGCAGTCTGGAAAATCTAAGTCTTGAGAAGTATCAAATTCCCCGGAATCGTCAAAGTCTAAACGTGAAAATAAGGCAAATCAAATAAAATTCAAATAAAACTCAGAAATACAAAATAAACCAAATCTAAATATAATAATTTTATTTTATTGAGCTAGATAATCAAATTATAAAATTTTAGAAATTTGTTTCACTAAATTTGGAGTTAGGATTCAATTATTATGAATTTTACAAATTTTAATCTAAATTTGATATTTAAAAGAATTCAAAATTCTAAAACATAACTAAAATGAACTCTAAATTGATTTATTATATTTTATTTAGTTAGACAATAATTTTCTAAAATTTTAGCAACTTGAATCATCTAATTTGGAGTTATAATGCAAAAGTTATGAATTTTACAAATTTTAAACTAAATCTGTTATTAAACAATTTTCTCGAATTATTCTCCTAAAGGAAATTCTAATTATTGCATGCTGACGTCAGCGATGATTTTCCAGGAATTAAATGAATTAAAATAATTTTTTTCGACATGTGGGGCCTAAGTGTCATAGACACGGCCTATATGAACTAAGTCCATGCGGCTTTAGGGTTGGGGTTGTGGTGATATGGCGCCGTGAGGGTGACGTGGCGCCACGCAGCATCCACGCCGGATCTGGGCGAGGTGGCGCCGCGTTGGCTATGCGTGGCATGGCCACGTCGGTTCGATGGGGCGAACTCGGCAACACCTCGCCGACGCCACGCACCACTACGGCGAGGTGCGAATGGGCGTTCGAGAGAGGGGAGACGCCGACACGATGCTTACCAAATTAGCGGCGACGTGACCGGAGACTCGACGGCGTTGAGGTTTTAGCGGCGGCGGCGGCGCTTATGGTGACGAAGATGTTCTGGCGTTCCGACAAAACGGAGATGAGCAAAGAAGTTCGCGATGAGTCAACGATGATGAAGATGACGGCCACGAGGACGGTGCCAACGAGCGCGCCGAATCAAGAAAATTCAAAACTTGGCACGGTGAAAAATCTCCAAATTCTCAAGGTGAGAACGAGAGAGTGAGTGAGTGGTCGCGTTGGATTGAGGGAGCAAGAGCGCGGTGCTCCTTTATAGGGCTCGGGCAATCGATAAGACAGAGATCGTCGTGGCTTCAATGGCGGTGTGAGAAGTGGAGATTAAAGAGGGTTAAAGAGGGGAAAGCAGGCGGAGTGAGCGCGGCGAGAGTCTTGGGTTTGATTGCGCATTTAACGCGCGAAAAGGGTAGTAAAGTCTTGGCGTTAAGGCTTGAGTGAAGGGCGGCCATGGCGGCGGCTTGGACGCGTGAGGAAGATGGAAGCGGGGAAGAAGAAAGGTCACAAGCCGTTGGATGCGGATCGTGAGGCTTGGAGAGGCGCGTGGCGTGGTCACGTGTTTGCCGTCCGTCACGAATCGCACGGCTGATGAGTTAGTTGTGTGGGCAGCTTGAGAGAGGAGTTGGGCCGAGGCTTTGCCCAAATCTTGTTTAGAAGTTTTTTTTGTTTTTCTATTTAATTTAATCACGAAAATTAAAATAGGCTTTAGAATATAACAATTAACATCCAAAAATTCTAGAAAAATTCACATAAATTCTTAGAGACATTTTAGACTTAATAAAATTATTTCCAACTTAAACTTGATAATAGATTTTGTAGTTAAATTTATTTTATCTTTAACTAATTAGGGAAAAGTTTTAAAAATTTCAGAATTTCCACAAAAATAAATAAATTTTAAATTTTCTCTGAAATTGAATTTTTGGGCTGTTACAAACCTTCCCCCCTTAAAGGAATCTCGACCCCGAGATTCAGATTTGACCAGCCAGGAGATGGGGATACTCGCCTTAAGATCTTCCTCTCGCTCCTGTGTGGCTTCACTTTCGGGTGGTGGCTCCACTGGACTTTATATGATCGGATGATCTTGCTCCTGGTAACACGCTCTGCGACGTCTAGAATCTTGATTGGTTGTTCTACATAAGTAAGGTCTTCTTGTAGATCAATACTTTCCAGAGGAGTTTGATCTTCCGCACTCAAGGCACTTCTTTAGTTGTGACACATGAAAGACGCTGTGTCTCGCAGACAAGGAGGTTGGCGCTCTAACCGATAAGCGACTTCACCTCTCTTTGCCAAAATTTTGTAAGGGCCCACAAACTGGGTGCAAGTTTTCCTTTAGTCCGGAACCTTCTTACTCCTCCGAGTGGAGTAACTCGAGATAAACAAAATCTCCTATTTCAAAGGTCAATTCTTCTTGACGGTTGTCAAGATAACTTTTCTGCTCGGGTTTGAGCTTCTTTCAAACGTTCTCTTATTGTTTTAACCTTGTTCTCGGCTTCTTTGATTAATTTCGTCCGAAGAATTGGTGCTCTCCTACTTCATCCCAAAGGAGTGGAGTTCTACATTTTCTCGCCATATAAAGCCTCAAATGGAGACATCTCAGAGACTAGCTTGGTAGCTATTGTTGTACGAGAATTCCGCAAAGGCGATTCTTGTCCCAACTTTTTCCATAGTCTAAGGCACAGGCTCAAGCATATCTTCAAGAACTTGGTTGACGCTGCTCGTCTCGACCATCCGTCCGAGGGTGATAAGTCAGATCTTGAAGTTGAGTCTGGTTCCTAAAGCTTCGTGAAGACTCTTCCAAAATCGGAAGTGAACCGAGAACCTCTATCGGAGACAATCTTCTTAGGTACACCATGTAAACAAACAATCTTGGCCACATATAATTCAGCTAGTTTGCTACTCGATAAGTGGTCTTGATCGAATGAAATGGGCCACTTTAGTCAATCATCAATTATCACCCAAATGGAATCACATCCTGTTTGGGTCCTAGGAAGTCGATAATGAAATCCATACCAATTTCTTCCCACTTCCATTCAGAATTGGTAATGGTTGTAACAAACCGGTGGGTCTTTGATGTTCTCGCCTTAACTCGCTGACATACATCACAACGGCAACAAATTCAGCGATTTTCGCTTCATCTTGACCCACCAATACTTCTCTTTCAGATCCCGTACATTTTGGTACTTCCGGATGAATGGAGTAGGGTGATTCATGTGCTTCTTTCAGAATTGACTGTTTTAATTCCTCGCCGATTAGGCACACAGATGCGATTTCGAACCACACTGTTCCTTGCTCATCTTGAGAGAATCTCGGGCTTTGCCTCTTCTCATATTCTTTTGATTTCTTTGATGTCTTCGTCTTCTAACCTGTTTTTCTCTAATCGACTCAAGAGTGGGTTGAACTTCCAAAGCATTGACACATCCTTGATTGACAATCTCTAGATTTAGATGCTTGATTCTTCATACAATTCAGCCGATTCTTCCGAACCAAAATGGTATTGCAATCGCCTTTCTACTCAGGGCATCTGCAACTACATTTGCTTTACCCGGATGATAATGAATTCCAAGGTCGTAATCTTTTATCAGCTCTAGCCATCTTCGTTGTCTGAGGTTGAGTTCTGACTGAGTAAAAATGTATTTCAGACTCTTATGATCCGTGAAAATCTCACAGCGGTTACCAATGAGATAATGCCGCCAGATTTTCAGAGCATGCACAATTGCTGCTAACTCAAGATCATGAGTCGGATAATTTCCTTCGTGTGGTCTTAACTGACGAGATGCATAAGCCACTACTTTGCCTTCTTGCATAAGTACACATCCAAGTCCTTGACGGATGCATCGCAGAAGATTTCAAAGTCCTTATGAATATCAGCAAGATTAACACCGTGCGTAAACTAATCTCTTTTTGAGTTCTTGGAAACTCTTTTCACGAGCCTCTGTCCATTCAAACTTTTTCTCCTTTTTGAAGTTGAGTCATGGGTCTTGCTATCTTGGAGAACCCTTCAATAAATCATGTAATACCCGCTAATCCAAGGAAACTTCTCACCTCAGGATGACTTGGGTTGTTTCCAACCCATTACGGCTTCAACTTTGGTGGATCTATCATGACTCCTCCTGCCGACACAATATGTCCAAGGAATGCCACTTGACTTAGCCAAAATTCGCACTTGCTAAATTTGGCATAAAGTCGATTCTCTCGAAGTTTTCCCAAAATTATTCTCGAGATGATCCTCGTGTTCATCTTCATTCTTTGAATAAATGAGAATATCATCGATAAACACAACCACAAACTTATCCAAGAATTCCATGAACACTTTGTTCATCATATTCATGAAGTAAGCGGGGGCGTTTGTCAAACCGAACGACATCACTGTGAATTCATACAGTCCATATCTGGTTGTGAATGCAGTCTTCGGGATATCTTCCGTGCGATCTTGATTGGTGATAGCCAGATCTCAAGTCAATCTTTGTAAATACACTTGCTCCCTTTAATTGATCAAACAGATCATCGATCCTAGGTAGCGGGTACTTATTCTTGATTGTCACTTCATTAAGTGATCTGTAATCCACACACATTCTCATACTATTGTCTTTTTTCTTGACAAATAATACCGGTGCTCCCCAAGGTGATGAGCTTGGCGTATATAACCTTTTCTGCTTTTAGTTCCATTATCTGCTTCTTCATCTCGCCAACTCATTGGTAGGCATTCTATAGGGTCGCTTTGAGATTGGGGCGGTCCCTCGACTAAGTCAATTATAAATACTACGTCCTGTCGGGTGGCATGCCGTAGTTCATCGGGAAAACATCAGGAAATTCTTGTACCATTGGTATATCTTCAAGCTTTAACTCTTTCAATTTGGTTAGAACCGATCTTCCTCTGGTACTAGTTTTGGGCTTGAATTAACCGAGATTCCTTGCTCATTGGTAAGAGCAATAGACCTATTGGCACAATTTATTTGTCCTTGATTCTTGGCTAACCAATCCATTCCAAGAATCACATCCAAACCTTGAGAATGCAAAACTATCAAATCTGCTAGGAAGGTTACTCCGGATATTTCAAGGATAAGGTTTGGGCAAAGACAACTGGTTCTCATTTCTGAGCCCGGGGAGTGAATTATCATAGGATTATCTAAAGTAGAGATAGGTAACCCATGTTTTCCCACAAATTTATTGGAAACAAAAGAGTGTGATGCTCCGGAATCAAATAGGATTAAGGCTGGTACTGAATTAACTGAAAACGTACCAAGGACGACATCCGGTGCTGCTTGAGCTTCCTCTGCGGTAACGTGGTTCACACGTCCCTTCGTATACTGGACTGCCGGCTTTTGATTGCCACTGGTGGCTGGAACTCCTGGTGTTGGCCTAGCAGGTGGTGCACCTTGCAGCTTCTTAGGGCATCTGTTAGCATAATGCCCCGTCTCGTTGCAGTGAAAACATGTCACTCCACCGCCGATGAAATCGGATTCTTCTGCGAGACCGACCTCCAGTTGAGTTGCTACTAAGCTCAAGTATTGAGGTCTTGTGTTGGTCTTTGGAGCTCGAGTGTGGAAGATCGAAATCCTCCACGCCGCGGTGGTCGAGGTCAGGTAACGCGAGGCTTGGGTTGTCCTCCAAAGATTGTACTTCGAAGGCCATCCTCCGCTTGCAGTTCTCCATCCGCAGATGTTTGGCCTCTGGCAAAAAGCTTTATTCACCAACCGCTTTGGAAGTCGGTGTAGTCATTGGAGACCACCGGATCGAGATCTCATCGTTTAAACCATCCATGAACCTTTCTCGCCTTTCTTCATCACTAGCCACATCTGTTTGGGGCATAGCGAGCAATTGGTTGAATTTGTGCAGTATTCACCTTGTCGGCGGTTGCCTTGTTTGAGCGCGTGGAACTCTTTCTTCTTTAGGGTCATTATCCCGGTGAGAATATGTGCATGGCGGAAAGCTTGTACAAACTCATCCCAAGTGATAGTTTGTGAATTGGCATGGGTGATGCGAAGTTGTCCCACCATTTCAAGTGAACCATTGAGTTGGTGAGAGGCAAAAGGACTCTCTCACGATCAAGACATCGAGTGATATCCGACTTCTTCCGATAGCGCGGATCCGATCATCGGCATCCATCGGCTCTGTCTTTCTTTGGAGAAGGTCGGTGGACCTTACGCATAAATTTCGCCATGGTCAATCTTTGTGCGGTGGAGGTGGTGGTGGTGCTTGAGCCGGTGTCTTTGCTTGGTTGATGTTAATGGATGAGCTAATGTGTCTATCGGATGTGTCGATTGGCCATCATCCGCGCCAATCGTGCCCTTCTTCACGTGGAGGAGGTGGTTTGGACAGGTTTTCTGTAATCTGCGTTTGGATTTCCTTGGCCTTGAGCGCTACCATCACGTGGCGTGTGGTAACCATCTGTGGAATCTTCTAAAGACTCGTAATAGAGTATATAAATAAAGTTCTAAGGAATAATATTTTTAAACAGCCCAAGAACTAACAAGCACAAGACAAAAGAACCAAATTTTGCCAAAATAGTCCTTTTATTATTTTATTTTATTGTTTGATTATGGCTATCACAAGAGACATTGATAGCTCATAATTAGCATCTAACGATCATATGAGATCTGACTAAGGTGTAAGAGGGTATAATCTGGCTGCAAGTACTACCCTCTCCTCGCCTTGTATATAGCCACTCTTCTTCCGCTTTCGGCCTTTCTTACAGATCTAGCGGTCATTACGAGTATTACGCAGTTCATCCGAGTGTTCCGTAGGCATAATCCATTGCCTTAGACAGTCCACTTGGTGAGTAAGCTCAGAGAGTCCTCATACTCAGCAGATCGAAAGGTGCTATCAAAAGTTAGCCTGAATGCATGGGGTGGTAGTGAAACCCTGAGTCCTCAAAATAATTGTTATAAATATGGCGAGGCGACGTGTTGCCTCTCTGGCTGCATCCTCAAGTCCATCAACGAAATTATCACGCCTCACCGGGCGTCAAGATGTGGTGGTTTGTGTTTGGTTGAAGGTTGGCGTGAGGATTACTTCAAGTCTCCAACGCTCTTGGTTCCCCACTTTATACATGTACCCTTGATAAGTTGGTCTCTGGTTGTAACCTAAGTGTTGCATCATCTTCCATAGAAGTGCTGACCCGTTTGTCCCGTGAAAATTCCATGGGAAATCCGGGTTGGTTGTTGACCATCTACAATTTAAAGAATAAGATGAGTTGATAACCATTTTAAAAGAAGTGTTGAGAAGACTCTTGAATAGACTCAAAATATGTTTAGTTTTTTGAAAAATATATCCTTAAGAAAATTCTAAGGCCACGTCCTACAGTCGATATGGCTCTGATACCACTTTTGTCGAACCCGGGAGCGAAGGATCCCGAATTCTCTGTGTTCATACATTAGTCCAGATAGCTAATGTACACATCAAACAAAAGTGATAATCAAAACATATCACGATTTTATTAATATTTATTCAGAGATTATTACAAAGAGCCCGAGGCCAAATAAAGTAAAACACAATGAGCGAAAAATAGTAGTAGACCCAACGATTCGCCACAGCAATAAATGCGGGCGCACCTAAGCGCCAAGATCCTCACCGTCTGGTAGATATCTTCTCTGAATAAAGATTATTCAGAAGAGTGAGCACAACTACCGTGCTCGCAAGTTACACCCAATATGGAATTGATATGCATGCATAAGGTAGACAAAGGATCTTGGCAAGGTTATTTTTATAAAGCGGCAAATAGTTTTAATTTAAATAATCATATTAGATTTCAAAGCCATTACATACAATAATCTAAATCTCCATTTTAAATGACAATAGTTTATTGTGGATAACCTCCATAAAAGATGATGGATATCCTCCAATCACAATGGCTACCCGCCTAATTTTCCCACAGACTATCCATCCCGAAACTATCTGTTGAAATCATTTTAAAACCAAAAACAAATCTAACTCGAGTGGCTTTGCTAGCATGTCCATGATCATGACGCGCTATTCAATAGTTTTACACTCTGCAGAGTTTGTACAACTTTACCCACACGAGATATTATACTCTTTGTGTCGGCCAATCCACGCTTCCTAAGGCGTGTGATGAGAGCAAACATCACAAGGTCGTTATAATGTTCTACCTCAAAGTACTTGTGCCCGCTAAGGTTTAGCTTCCATTGACCGACTGTCCTCAAAAACCCCTCTTGCGCCAGATGGGAAAACTGTCACCCGACACCCATACATACAACATAGCACAAATAACTAAGAGGTATTACAAATTATTTAGCAGTCCCGCCCATACAGACATGTGGTTGTACGATAAGGCATAACAAAATGCGCCAAAGACCGGTCCTCAATTGACTTGGGCGTCATTCAATTTAAACCACAGGTCTTAATCTTAACCAGACTAAGCAGGTGCATAAACTCGCACCCACCATTCATCCTTTTCGCCCAAGTCCAAACCCTTTTGATTTTATTTCTATAAAACCATCTTTACAAATTCTCTATGGTAAAACAATACCATAGTTTTAATTTTCAAAGAAATTTTATTGAGTTGGCTAAAATTCTCCCAAAAACATAAATCATGGTCTAAGTATTTGCGAAGCATTTGATTATTAAACATAATAATTTATCTAAGGTGACAAAGGAATGTCAAGGCAACATCCAAAATTTGGCATACAAGGATAATAGGAATAACTAATTATTTAAACAGAATTTGAAATATTTGAATAAAATTATGCATGCATTTAATAATTTAAAAACTGAATTTAATTAACTTTAAAATAATAGGGCAAAATGGTCAAAGTATAACTTGCCTTCGTTGCGATCTGGAAAATCTAAGTCTTGAGAAGTATCAAATTCCTAATCGCCAAAGTCTAAACGTGAAAATAAGGCAAATCAAATAAAATTCAAATAAAACTCAGAAATACAAAATAAACCAAATCTAAATATAATAATTTTATTTTATTGAGCTAGATAATCAAATTATAAAATTTTAGAAATTTGTTTCACTAAATTTGGAGTTAGGATTCAATTATTATGAATTTTACAAATTTTAATCTAAATTTGATATTTAAAAGAATTCAAAATTCTAAAACAGAACTAAAATGAACTCTAAATTGATTTATTATATTTTATTTAGTTAGACAATAATTTTCTAAAATTTTAGCAACTTGAATCATCTAATTTGGAGTTATAATGCAAAAGTTATGAATTTTACAAATTTTAAACTAAATCGTTATTAAACAATTTTCTCGAATTATTCTCCTAAAGGAAATTCTAATTATTGCGCATGCTGACGTCAGCGATGATTTTCCAGGAATTAAATGAATTAAAATAATTTTTCTGACATGTGGGGCCTAAGTGTCATAGACACGGTCTATATGAACTAAGTCCATGCGGCTTTAGGGTTCGGGGTTGTGGTGATATGGCTGTGAGGGTGACGTGGCGCCACGCAGCATCCACGCCGGATCTGGTCGAGGTGGCGCGCGTTGGCGCTATGCGTGGCATGGCCACGCCGGTTCGATGGGGCGGAGCTCGGCAACACCCTCGCCGACGCCACGCACCACGGCGAGGGTGCGAATGGGCGCGTTCGAGAGAGGGGAGACGCCGACACGATGCTTACTAAATTAAGCGGCGACGTGACCGGAGACTCGACGGCGTTGAGGTTTTAGCGGCGGCGGCGGCTTATGGTGACGAAGATGTTCTGGCGCGCCCGACAAAACGGAGATGAGCGGCGAGTTCGCGATGAGTCAACGATGATGAAGATGACGGCCACGAGGACGCGGTGCCAACGAAGCGCCGAATCGAAGAAAATTCAAAACTTGGCGCGGTGAAAAATCTCCAATTTCCTCAAGGTGAGAACGAGAGAGTGAGTGAGTGGTCGCGTTGGATTGAGGGAGCAAGAGCGCACCGGTGCTCCTTTTATAGGGTCGGGCGGTCGATAAGACGAGATCGTGCGTGGCTTCAATGGCGGTGAGCGGTGGAGATTAAAGAGGGTTAAAGAGGGGAAAACAGGCGGAGTGAGTCGCGGCGAGAGGCGCGGGTTTGATTGCGCATTTAACGCAGCGAGAAAAGGGTAGTAAAGTCTGGCGTTAAGGCTTGAGTGAAGGGCGGCCATGGCGGCGGTCTGTAGGCGACGCGTGAGGAAGATGGAAGGGAAGAAGAAAGGTCACAAGCCGTTGGATGCGGATCGTGAGGCTTGGAGAGAGGCGTGTGGCGTGGTCACGTGTTTTTGTCCGATGCGAATCGTCACGGTTGATGAGTTAGTTGTGTGGGCAGCATGAGAGAGGAGTTGGTAGGAGGCTTTCGCCCAAATCTGTTTAGAAGTTTTTTTTGTTTTTCTATTTAATTTAATCCTGAAAATTAAAATAGGCTTTAGAATATAACAATTAACATCCAAAAATTCTAGAAAAATTCACATAAATTCTTAGAGACATTTTAGACTTAATAAAATTATTTCCAACTTAAACTTGATAATAGATTTTGTAGTTAAATTTATTTTATCTTTAACTAATTAGGAAAAGTTTTAAAAATTTCAGAATTTCCACAAAAATAAATAAATTTTAAATTTTCTCTGAAATTGAATTTTTGGGTCATTACACCGCTAATTTGGGAGACAGATCCTCCTCGACGTCGGAGTAGCATCGCGTCTGTGCATAATTGTGAACATGACGACGTCCGACACCGATGATAGACGACATCAAGGTAACGATATATCTATGGAATGCACCAAAGATAGACCCTAACGACGCCTTAGCTAATGCGTGATCGCTTTGTAGGAGCCGACGCCTGTAAGCTCCAAGTGAGGATGGATGGGTCCCTTTGTATTGAGGTCACAAGCAGGGATGGTGTATCCATACGAGGAAGGGCAAGGCAAAGACGCGTGCTTGGTGGTGCAGTTACGCTAAGGTCCAGTGGATATGGTACATGTCAATTTCCGAGCCATCCCGCCGACATTTGCCCGAACGAAGAGATCACAACACTAGGGATGCCGCCTCTCTTTTATCCAAATGGCCCAAGAAGAACATCATACAGGCCCAAAGATCTGCATGATCCGACACGACCATTCCTCTCCAACGGACCTCGATGACTCCACCTCATGTTTCGCCTCAAAAGGCCACCTCTTCGATTCCCGTGGAGAAGACGCGAAGGAACAGAAAAAGCGTGCCGACGACGTCGGTTCGAGTCGTCTCACAAAAAGACGCCGCCAATCGCTAAGGCCAATCGAAATCAACGAACGTTAAGGCGCCTCCCAAGTCCGGAAGTCCGAGAAGTTCGAAGTCCGCGATACCGGGACGTCCGCGATACCGGAAATACATCATCGAAACCGCCGTTGTGCTCCAAAGATATGCACGCCATTTGGATATGCTTGTCCGGCTTTGCATACCGGTACTTGGACAAGACCCAAAAGAAGGGGTGCGATCATCGAATCACCGCCGATATGAGGACAAGCATTTCTTCAACGGACGAGGTACTTCGTCGTGGGCTTCAATGATTTATTTGAACTATTCAACCTCGCTGGCCTCGACGCCTCGCTTCTACGATGTTGGACCTTCGTAAGCGCGCATAATCAAGTTCTACATTCATCTAATACCGATAAATATCACAACTCATTGCTTATGTATAGATACATGCCGCAAAATGTCCGGAATGGAAAGAACAGGTGGGTTTCCTCGACCCACACGTGGTATCGCTGCAAACCATCCAAGAAGACTCGCCCTTCGTCGAGAAATACATAACGAGGTCATTGCTTCTACAGAGGAACATGAAGTACATAGTGGTGCCCTACAACCGTGGGTAAGTGTCACTACTTGCTATACAAATTTCATTTGTACTTTATACGCAAAGACTAACTTAGGTTTAATGACTATAGCGACATACTTAGGTACCATTGGATTCTTTTAGTTATTATACCCAAGAGGAACTATGTGATATACCTTGATTCCCTAAACCGCAACAAGCACGACTTCAAAGACTCTAAGAGGAATACTCGAGAGGTATGCTCATTTCCTCCTTACATAACTCTATTGTAGTCTTCATTCGCTTGAAATGGCCGAGGATAATTTTTTCAATCATGTAGGTCGCTCATCAATTATGTTGCCAACAAAGGAATATACGATGGAAAGAGCGCCTAACTAACACACAGGATGGATTTTCTAGTACGCTACAACACAATAATCCTATATCATACTTCATAATAACGCGTCTCGAACCGACTATACCTATATATGTAATTCTATTTTTGCAAAGGTCGCCAAAGAAAAAGATGATGAGTTATGTGCAATCTACGTGCGCTATCATATGCGACTAATCCTACAAACTAGGAAGAAGGATCCCGAGGTTTGTCAATATCGAAATAATTATTTCCTAATTATAAATTTAAATATATATAGCTTACCACTTTACTCTTAATTGGTAGCGATGTGTCTTGGATTTACAAGGAGATTCACTGCTATGAAGAGATCAAGGACATTCGAGGAAGCTCTGCGCCTTTATCAACTCGTAAATCATTAACGACAACGGAGAGTTTCACTCCGCCGCCAACCCGAGCATCACCCCACTAAAACCTCTCAACGCAAACAATTGTAATCTAGTTGTAACTACTATAGCGACAATACTTGAACAAATGCGATCTTTTGTAATTTATTTTGAGTAATGATCACTTTGAGTTGTCATGGCTACTTGAATCTGTTTTTGTGAATGCCTGAATCTGTTTCTGTGAATGCTTGTTTTCAGAGGGCATGGCTAGCAATTCCTGAGGCTAGCCAGGAAAACAGCAAATTGTGGGAGGGGGTATGAGCTATCACAGACGGTTTTTGTTAAAACCGCTCGTGGAAGGAAGTATCACGCAGCGGTTTCGATCGCAAACCATTCAGGATAGAGAATATCACGAGCGGTTCTATACAAAAGCCGCTCGTGATATTCACAAATCACAAACGGTTTTTATTTAGAACCGCTCGTGATATTCTCCTATCACGAGCGGTTTTCTTTAGAACCGCTCGTGATATTCTCCTATCACGAGCGGTTTGCGATCGAAACCGCTCGTGATATTTGCCTTCACAGACGGTTTTTAATAAAACCGCTCGTGATATTTCTTATCACAGACGGTTTTGTACCGCTCGTGATAATATCTGTTATCACAGCATCAACAAACATAGACGGTTGGAAGAAACCGCTCGTGATGACGATTCCAACCGTCTGTGATGTCTGCCTCTGTAGTAGTGTACGCTCCCACATGTCACAAAGCAAGGAGTAAGAGTGTACAAGAACAACCAAAAACCATAGGATCAAGGAAGCACCCAAAATCATCAAAAGAGAAGGAAGAACACAAGAGGGAGCTCATCTTTGGAAGAACATCCATAGATAGATTCATGATGTTGCTTTGGTTACTGACCACTCCCTCAAGGAGGACTAGAGCTCCATCCAAGAGCATACACATCAATCCATCTCTAGAGCCTAAGCCTCTTTTCTTCCCTAAACCCTAAAAACCAAACTAGGGTTTGCAAATGAAGTGCTTAGGCTGCCGTGAACAAAGACCCTCTCTATTTATATGAGGCCTAGAGCTTCTAGAAGACTTAACCCTAATGGGCTCCCGTTAGGCCCAATAACAAACGGGACACACACGCACGCATTTTAAAGCGCCGTCTTCACTTTTCTTGACCTAATCCACTTCTTGACGCACCGTCTTGCGCCGCGGGTTGGCATTAGGTCACCAAGGTGGTATTTGGTGAAATTACCAAAATACCCCTTCTTGATCCTTCTCCATGGACCGAGTCCAATCTCGTCAAGCAATCGCCGCTTCCGCCACGTGTAGGTTGATCAACGGCTCTCATCATGTCGGCAAGTCTCTCCGCTCAATCCCATCGAACCTCCGAGGCACTTGCACCGACCCCGCCGCTTGATCCAACCAACAGATCGAATCGCCGGCTCGATCCACTCGTCCATCTCGCGGCCATGCTTGAGTCACCGACCACCCGCATCTATGATCGTTCTGGACCTCAGCTCTCCAAGCTTAGTCCCGATCCTCCTTGCCGTTGACCGTCGTTGACCTGCAAGCCACCTGCACAGCAATAGACCAAGAAATCGTCTTCGGGAACAAGTTCTTCACAACTTGACCCACGTTAGCTCAAAACATGCAATATGCAACATATATGCATTAACAAACATGGAAATGACATAACCCAAAATAATTCTCAAATTGAAATAACATTAAGCTCAAATCATTCCAAAAACGGTACTACCGCTATATCCATCCAGATACGATCAAGGTCATACCTCTCAATCAATCTAGCGGTCGATCCGCAACTTGGAGAAATCCAAAACTCTCCAAAACCACTCCTCGGAATTTGCATACCGCAAAACAACGGTCATACCGGTGCGGTATTACCGACAAGCAAGATGCGGTCATACCGCTCCACAAGGAAATCCAAGACCATTTTGCATTCGTTCTGGTTTTTCCATACCACTTAACAACAAACGGTCGTTCCGCAAAGCGGTATTACCGCAGTTAACACGCCGGTACTACCGATTATCCTGATAGTTTGCTGAAACTTTCTGACAAACATGAATTCCAACAAACCTTCAACCAAATTGCCAATTGTATCATCACCTAGGATCATGAGCATATCCTCATGGTGTTCACAATCTCCCCCTTGATGAACACATTGGCAATAACCCAAAAATGAATGTTTTGAGGTTTGAAAGTAAAAGAAAATAAGTTTTCGTACAAAGGCACAATTTGGTCTTTTAGCAAGTAAAAGCAAGGAATGTGACCAAATTGGCTTCAGAATAGTTTCAGCAGGTGAGATAAGGCAAAGAAAGCAAATGAAGCTTCAAATTCCAGAAACGAGCCAAAAATCTCACTTTAGGTCCAAAGGAAAGAGCAATTTTTCAACGTGACCTAAACCAAACAACATTTTTGTAAATTTTTCTCCCCCTTTGACAATGAATTCATCAAGGTGCATGGAGAAGATTGAGCATGAATGTAATGGAATGGCTGCAATTTTGTAATTTTTCATTTTTTTTTAAAACTTGAGCAAAAAGAGCCATGAAGATTATCCATAAAGACTGTACAAGTATTACACCAAGCCATATTGTGTGAAGAAGCTATGTTCAATCATGGCAAAACATGTACAGCAAAGCTAAGACCAAAATAGCAATAATCCGAGATTAAAACAATCGACAACATGACAAGGTGCTCAAGATCACAGCTTTAACTAAAGGTATCCAAAATGAGTCGTGCCATGTCTATAAGCAAAATGGAGCCGAAGCTAGAAAATGAGTCAATGTTGAGCATTTGAGATCAATTTTGAATCAATTTGTTCAAGCACTTAGAATTTAGCACTTTGAGCACTTTTGTCAAAATGATTGGTTTTATCTTAGTAAAGCAAGTCATGGACTAGGAGCCATCCACAATCGCCTCCTAAGCTTCAACCAATTGCCAATTTGTTTTCTTAGCATTGTGCTAGATCTCAAGCCTCACTACGACCATCCCAAGCAACAAAAGCTTAAGAGAATAGTCTGGTCATCCAAAACTCCCCGAGTTCATGCCTAGTGCAATGGCAAGCCGCCTCATGAGAAAGAATTGGTGAGATCAGTTTTTTCGCACGTAAAAGCTCATTTTTCATTTGCTTGACTTAAGAATGATCAAAGCTCAATTTAAAACTCAGAATAGGTTCAAGACTCAATTAAGCCTATATGACATGGCATGAATCATGAGAGGATCACTATAGCAAAACTAGTCACAAGATCCAACAAGTCATATTATGATTCAGTTTGCTCACAGATAATAAAGCTAGCATGGCAAAAGCTAAGCTATACATAAAAAGCCATAACAGAAGTCTAGCAAACTAGCACAAGACATGGCAGGATATAAAGCAAAAAATCAAGTCATACAAGGATAATAATCAAAGCTCCACATGTTTATATTACAATGCAAGTTGCTGAAATGAAAAATGCATTATGATACAAATGAATGCAAAAAGAGCAAACTCCCCCTCAAAACAGGCCAAAAGGACTAACAACCCCCAACTCTCCCCGCAAAGAAGCAAAACGAGAAGAATCAAGAGCCTTAGTGAAGATATCCGCAACCTGCTGCTCAGACTCAACAAAGTGAAGCACAACGTCACCCTTCTCAACATGGTCTCTAAGGAAATGATATCTAACGTCAATGTGCTTAGTCCTAGAATGTTGCACTGGGTTTTTGGCAATGTTAATGGCAGATGTGTTGTCACAGAAAAGAGGAACACTACCCAAAGACAACCCATAGTCCTCGAGTAGACAAGAACCAGAGAACCCGAGAGCAACCATCGTCGCAGACTACATACTCGGCCTCTAAGAAGGACGTGCAACAGAGGACTGCTTCCTAGATGACCAAGAGATAAGAGATGTGCCTAAGAAATGACAAGTGCTGAAGTACTCTTCCTATCCACTCTACACCCAAAAAATCAGATCGTAAAAAGCCCGAATAGAGAGAGCGAAGAAGAAGAATACCAAAGTCCAAAGTCAAGAGTGTCTCAAGATACTGAATATGCGACGACCGCTTGACGATGAGAAGCTCGAGGAAGCTCGAATCGAGTGCACGCACATACAAAGAAATGTATGTCGGCCTCGACGCCGTGGAGGTAGAGGAGGAGCCGATCATGTCATGTACTTCTTCCGTCCACGGGCTCTCCATCCTCATCTGGGTCCAAAGACGGTGGTCGTGGCAATGGGAGTAGACATTGGTCTATCGCTTCCCATGTCAAAGCGCCAAGAAGGTCCTTTGTATACTTACTTTGATGAATGAAGGTGCCTTCTTTCAGTTGCTTGACTTGAAGACCAAGGAAGAAGGTCAATTCGCCCATCATGCTCATCTCGAACTCCCTGCTCATAGAATCTGAAAATCTAGACACCAAAGCATGAGAAGAACCACCGAATATAATGTCATCCACATAAATCTGAACCAACAAAAAGTCACTGCCATGCCTGAGAGTGAACAAGGTTTTATCAACCAATCCCATTTTTAAATCATTCTTAAGCAGAAAACTCTTAAGCCTATCATACCAAGCTCTAGGGCTTGTTTCAATCCATACAAGGCTTTGGAGAGTTTAAAACATGGTTTGGGAACTTAGGATTTTCAAAACCGGTGGTTGCTTGACAAAGACCTCTTCTTCTATGAAACCATTCAGAAAGCACTTTTGACATCCATTTGAAATAGCTTGAAGCCCTTGGATGCCGCAAATGCTAGCAAAATCTGAATGGCTTCTAATCTAGCTACAGAGCAAAGGTCTCCTCAAAGTCTAAGCCCTCTACCGAATACCCTTGTGCTACAAGTCTAGCCTTATTGCGTAACTACCAACCCATCTTCACTTTGCTTATTTTTGAAAACCCATTTTGTTCCAATTACATTATGATTAGGTGGAGGTTCAACTAAGGTCCAGACTTTGTTTCTTTCAAAATTTTCAAGTTCTTCATGCATGGCATTGACCCAAGAGGCATCGAAAGAGCATGGGTGACATCTCGGGGTTCAAAAGAAGCAACAAAAGCGAGAATGTGCATGGGAATCGGGAGAATGAACTCGAGCGAGTGACTCGCTCATGAAGATCCCCAATCATCTACTCAGATGGATGCTGTCGTTGAATGCGAAGAGGAGCACCTGGTGCAGAAGTGGCCTCTACCTCATGAATTGTGGAGGTAGGAGCAGAGCCACTCGATCGTCGGTGAAGGTAGGAAGAGGTCGCTCATTTGAAGTCGATGTAGTGGAAGCAGGTGCTCTCCAACCAAGTCAAGGGACTTGAGGATGGATTGGGTCCTCATCCTCGAGTCATCATCGATTTAAGATGCTCTCAGAAACCTATGTACCTACATCATCGGGTCTAGTACCAGGACTAGCCTCATCAAAAGTGACTTCGCAAGTCTCAACAACTTTGTTAGTGTCAAAATTAAATACACGATAGCCACGGGAATGAGCAGGATATCCAAGAAATATGCGATCAGAACATCTAGATTCAAATTTATCAAGGTTGCCATGTTTTAGAATGAAGCACTTGCAACCAAAAATCTTGAAATGAGAAACTTTGGGCTTATGAGCAAATCTGAGCTCATAGGAAGTCTTACCAATAACAGATCTCAAGAACACCCTATTAGAAATATAACAAGCAAAGAAAGATAGCCTCATTTCAAAACCTCCTAGGTGTGGAATGCTCATCTAGCATGGTCCTCGCCATTTCTACAAGGGTCCTATTCTTCCTCTCTACAACACCATTCTCATTGGGAACTCTAGGTGAAGAAAATCGGTGCTCTAGCCCCTATCGTAGAAGGTGGCAAAGGAAGAATTCTTGAATTCTGTCCCAATGTCACTCCTAATGGCTCTCAAAGCTCCAGAAGATCAACAAAGAAGTCTAAGGACCAAATCTCTAAAGAAACCAAATGCCTCGCCCTTAGAAACTAGAAAGTAAACCCATGAATACCGGAGTAATCATCCACAATCACAAGCACGCACCACTTACCACCAAGCAGATCGACTCTAGAAGGACCAACAAGGTGTCTAAGTGCAAGAGTCGACCGTCCATCGGTCATCACTAAGGTAAGAGGAGGATGAGAAGCGTAAACCATCTTACCATGCCTACTGTGGTGTGCACACAAGGTCTCTAACGACCTTGACCTAGGCAAACCTCTAATCAAATCCTTACATCGACTCTAGTCAAGTGGTCGAAACCTATGTGACCAAGCCTACGATGCCACAAAACTAGATCATGGGAATCGAAGCAACAAGACACCTAGGGCTAGAAGCGTAAGAGATCTGAAATTAGCACAAAAGATCCTCTCAAACCTGGAAATCTTAAAAACAAGCTCACCAGAGGAATCTAAAACCCTGCACTCATCACTCTTAAATCTCACCTCTAGACCCTCATCAAGCAGCTGAGAAACTGAAAGCAGATTATATTTCAGCTTACTCACCAAAGCGACGCCCTTGAGCATGAATTTGTTGTTGATGCAAGACTGTGTGCCCTTGGTCATTACTTGCACCGTAGAAGCATCCCCAAATGTGATCAATTCATTGCCGGATGCACGTGTGAGGAGGAGAACCATTTAGAATCCCCAACCATATGTCGAGAACACCCGAGTCAACAATCCATATGTCCTCCTTCCTCGCACGCCGAACCTAATGAGCACTAACAGAAACATATGTGCCTCAAGATCAAGTTAGTGATAAAAGACTTGGGAATCCAAGATCGAGTCACATGATGCTTAGGCAAAACAAGAGAAGCAAGAAGAGAAAGCGGTTAGGAACAAAATCATAAGAATGCACACGTGAAACACCTAGACCTCTCCAAACGATCCGCCAAAAGATTGGTACTTCTGCCTAGATGCTACCCGTGGTCTCTCCTCATGATATCCTAAACCGTAGCGCCGCCTAGAGCCACCAAAAGAATCAAAGAAGTCATCTACAAACCTAGGCCCATGTCCGGAAGGAAGGACAGTCGCCTGCTCTAGAGACTACAGTAGGTGCAAAAACTCCTCTAATGGACCTCAAAGCACTCATCCTCTCCTTTCTCTCAATTTTGGCTCTACGGAAGCAGAACTCAACAATGTGACCATTCTTCTTGCAGAAGGTGCAATGGTACTTGACCTTTTGAGGGGTCTGACCTGATGAAGCACAAGCACCTGTCTTACAAGAAAGAGTTTGGGCAAAACCAGCAGACCTAAAGACAACCTTAGATGGCTCAGGGGGTTCTACCTCAAACAAGCCACTTTCAACAACTCTCGCAATCTTAGGTGGATGATTCTTGGAATGCTCTAGGGTATTAAAACCTAGCCCACTATTTTTCACACTCACCTTAGATTTGTCTAGAATCATGTTGAGGTTCTTCTTCCCACCAACAAATCTCTCAAGAGATCCTCTGAGATAGTCATTTTGTTTGGCTAGTTCAACACAAGAAACACACTTATCGACATGCTAGCCCTATCGACTTTTCCTTATAGTGAGCTACCTCGGCTTTCAAAGCCTCACAAGACACACAATAATCATCTCTAATCCTATCCAACTGCTCTTTGAACTTAACTCTAAAAGCTTCTTGTATCTTATCTACATTATGCCCAATTTCAATGCAAAGATCACAAGAACTAGAATTAACAACTTTCTTGGAAGCAGTCATGGACATGGATTGTTCAATTTTAGTTTTCTCCTCAAGAGTCTTGTTTAAGGCATCATTCTCAATTGTGAGTTTAACACAGTTTTCACATGAAGCAGTTTTAGAATAAAGAACCATTTCAGTCATCTCTTTCATTTTGACCTTATTATCCTTATAGTGAGAGCAAGTATGACTAGGGTCAAATTTTTGCAAATCTTTGGTAGCGCTATTCAGTTTTAATTCAAGCAAAGCACAGTTTGAACAGGGTAAAGGAATAGCATCTACAGCAGTCATATCACGAGCAATGGTATTCATGCAAGTAGAACTAGACTTGAGAGATTCCAATTCATCAAGAGCATCTTTCAATTGATTTGTAATAGAGGAATGAGCAAGTCTTAGAGTTACCAATTCATCATACATTCCAGAGCAAGCATCACAAACATCTTCAGGACTAATCGATTTGAGTGTAGCAACTTCTAGTTTCAAGTTATCAATCATGATGTCCCGATTCTTAAGCATTCTAGCTTGCTTATCTAATTTTCGCTCGAAATGACCAAAGCACGTTTCATCCGGCGGTGAGGGACATACCTCATCGGGATCATGAAAAGGTCGCCGCTGCTCGAGGAGTCGACGTCGTGGCTGTCCTTGGCCATGAAGCACATGCTTGGTGGAGTCTTGATCCTTCTTCTTGCCATGAGAGTCGCCGCCGTCCTCCGTCCCCGAGTCCACATCGCTCATGTCAACAGACTCAAGAGCGGTAAGGACCTTGTCGATTTAACTTGCGATAGTTCGCTTCTTGGGCTTCGCATCCTTAGCTTGAGGACGCCCGAAAGTCCTTCTCCATCTTGCCCTTCACTTGGGGCAATCGGAGCGTAATGTGGTTTGGTTCACCACACTCAAAGCACGTAATGAGGCCACCTCTCCTTCTACGCTCTCACCTTGTTAAAGACTCTCGAGAATTTGGTGGTTAGGAGGGCTAAATCATCCTCAGGTATTTTCTCTAGCTGCTTATCGCTCAAAGAATACAAAGCGGACAAAGAAAGACCAGATGAGCCAAAGTCCAAAGAATCAGAAGAGCTACCCTGAGATGGGTCAACCACTAAAGCCATCGACTCTGTCTTGGGGAGTCGCGAGATGAAATCAATCTCATGCGACTTCAACCTCGAGTAAAGCTTATCCATGGTAAGCTCACTCATGACAAGATGTTGTCATTGATGGATGTGATCTTCATTCCCTGACTCTCACATCAAGAGCACCTGAAGAACCGACGTGCATTCTCGGACTCAAGAATGTGAGACCTACAAGACGTAAATTATGAAGAATCTTGGAAAACCTTCCCAATAACTCATCCAAAGATTCACCAGGCTTTTGTTCGATCTTTGAGTATTCTTTCTTGAGTTGGTTTTGTCTCACTTCCTTGATAGCTGTAGAGCCCTCGTGGTAATCACAGAGGGTCTTCCAGATCTCATGAGCAGACTTCAGATGAGACACACGCTCAAACTCAGATCGACTAAGTCCTTGAATCAAGTAGTTCCGAGCCTTGCTGTTAGCCTCTACATCAAGATTGATTACATCTTCATCGGCCGGCACAACATAAGCATTTTTGACCTTAAGCCAAATTGCGTGCCCTTGAGCCTCGATGTAGGCTTGCATGCGAGCCTTCTAGTAAGCAAAATCAACTCCATCGAAAATATGAGGTTTGAGTGAATACTTGTCAGTCGCCATGGCTCCAAAGATCGGTTAAGATATATGAGAAGAGCTAACCGAGCTCTGATACCAATTGTAGGACCGGAATAGGCGACTAGAGGGGGGGTGAATAGGAGCACCGAATGTTTTTTGCAAAGATAAAGGATTCAACTCGCAAAACGAAAATCACTCCAATAGCTATGAGAGCTATGAAGATGAAAGCTTAAGCACAGTGGAAGACTTGTAATGAATCCACTCCTAAACCCTCAAAGCACAACAGCAAACTTCCTGAAGAAATCCTGAAAAATCAGGGACAAAGGTACTACCACTGTTGTAAGTGCGGTACTACCTCATCGCGGTACTACCACAGCAAATTTTTGGTACTATCAAGATCAAGGTACTACCTCGAGCAAAAGTCGGTACTACCTTTTATCCCGACGATGAACAGACAAACTGAAAACGAAATCAAAATCGACGAACTTTTAAACCGTAAGGCCAAACTCCACCAAATTTGGAACACACCTTCCTAAGGGTATTAGGAACCTATTCCAAGTGGCGATCGTCCAGATCTACGTCAAATTTCGATCTTTTTCAGTTTTACCTAAGAAGGGCAAAGAACCGAGCAAAAACGAAAAACTTGATCCAACTCTTGCTCATGGGAGATTGATGATCTAGGTGACCTTAGATACGCTCCCACATGTCACAAAGAAGGAGTAAGAGTGCACAAGAACAACCAAAACTATAGGATCAAGGAAGCACCCAAAATCATCAAAAGAGAAGGAAGAACACAAGAGGGGAGCTCATCTTTGGAAGAACATCCATAGATAGATTCATGATGTTGCTGGTTACAGCCACTCCCTCAAGGAGGACTAGAGCTCCATCCAAGAGCATACACATCAATCCATCTCTAGAGCCTAAGCCTCTCTTTTCTTCCCTAAACCCTAAAAACCAAACTAGGGTTTGCAATGAAGTGCTTAGGCTGCTGTGAATAGCACCCTCTCTATTTATATGAGGCCCAGAGCTTCTAGAAGACTTAACCCTAATGGGCTCCGTTAGGCCCAATAACAAGCAGACACACACGCACGCATTTTAAAGCGCCGTTTTCACTTTTCTTGACCTAATCCACTTCTTGACGCACCGTCTTGCGCCACGGGTTGGCATTAGGTCACCAAGGTGGTATTTGGTGAAATTACCAAAATACCCCTTCTCGATCCTTCTCCATGGACCGAGTCCAACTCGTCAAGCAATCGCCTTTCCGCCACGTGTAGGTTGATCAACGGCTCTCATCATGTCGGCAAGTCTCCCGTCCAATCCCATCGGAACCTCCAAGGCACTTGCACCGACTCGCACCGCTTGATCCAACCCATTTGATCGAACCGCTTGTTCGATCCACTCGTCCATTACATGCTATGCTTGAGTCACCGACTCACCCGCATCTATGATCGTTTCCGACCTCGGCTCTCCAAGCTTAGTCCCGATCCTCCTCGCCGCTGACCGTCGTTGACTCGCAAGCCACTTGCACAAAGAATAGACCAAGAAATAAATCTTCGAACAAGTTCTTCACAACTTGACCCACGTTAGCTCAAAACATGCAATATGCAACATATATGCATTAACAAACATGGAAATGACATAACCCAAAACAATTCTCAAATTGAAATAACATTAAGCTCAAATCATTCCAAAACGGTAGTACCGCTAGTATCCATCAGATATCAAGATCGCGGTCATACCTCTCAATCAATCTGGGCGATCACGCAACTTAGAGAAATCCAAAACTCTCCAAAACCACTCCTCCGAATTTGCATACCGCAAAACAACGGTCATACCGGCGCGGTATTACCGATAAGCAAGATGCGGTCATACCGCTCCACAAGGAAATCCAAGACCATTTTGCATTCATTCTGGTTTTTCCATACCGCTTAACAACAAACGGTCGTTTCAAGAAGCGGTATTACCCATGTTAACATCACCGGTACTACCGACATCCCGATTTCTTTGAAACTTTCTGACAAACATGAATTCCAACAAACCTTCAACCAAATTGCCAATTGTATCATCACCTAGGATCATGAGCATATCCTCATGGTGTTCACAATGCTGATAAGAAGAAAGTTGAGAGTACACCAAACAGAGTGATTCCACCTTCAGTGAGTGAGAGCCACAAGTCAAAATTGAGCGGTAAAAAGAAAAGTGAGAGAGACAAAAGTTTAGTAATGTTAGCCACCAAATCAAAGAAGAGAGCTTTTTGTGAAAATCCCAATTTGGTGCACTTTGTACTTTTGTACAAAGATGCATTGCTTTCGACTGACGACTTGACATCTCTTCTTAGTTGTGTCCCTCATGTTTTGCAGGAAATTAGCGACGTCTTTTCGGAGGAAGTGGCCGCTGGTTTGCTACCAATCCGCGGGATAAAGCATCACATTGATTTGATTCCGGGAGCGATACTGCCAACCCGACCACACTTTCCGGATCGAGGCAAATTGAAATTGCTGCCACAAGGAGATGGACCTTTCAAAGTGCTTGAGCGGATTAACGATAATGCATACAAAATCGAGCTTCCAGGCGATGCCTATGGTGTGAGCTCAACATTCAACGTTGCTGATTTATCGCCGTTCTTCGGTGCTGATGATCTAGTATCGAGGACGACACCTTTTCACGAGTGGGAGGATGATGAGGGCATCCCTACGACACCTTCTTCTCCTCCACCTAATGCTCAGGATATATGCCTCGAGTTGTCGACAGGACCAATAACAAGAGCATGTGCCAAGAAACTACAAACTCAAGTGAACTTACTCCTTAATGAATATATCCTTGATTTTAATGAGAATTTTATACTACCTAAAAATAGTGTTTTGCTTATGCTCAGGTTTGAAGATTCAGCGATGGACGAGTATGCGGCCGTCATCCAAGAAAGGCCATTAAATGAGGAGGTCCAGGAGCTGGCCTATGGCCCATTCGGCCAAGGAGGAGAGGGCCAAGGTCCATACGGCCAAGCGAGGGATCAAGACCCAAGTGTTCAAGCACAAAGAACATGTGGAGGAACCAGGAAGGAAGCCCAATTGTATGGCATGAACAGCAACCGGCCTGTGAACAGTACCACGAACAGTAATTGGGCCTATGAACATGTAACGTCCCAAAATTTGGCTTTTCAAAAATCTTTTGATTAGTTTAGGTCCCTGGAAAATTTCACCAATTTTATTTGAATTAATAAAGCTTAAATGGGACTTTCATAAATAAAAAACAATTTAATATAATTAATCTCAACATCAACTATTATCAAAACTATTTTATTTGGATTCTATGTGCTTGGATATATTTTCTAGATTTTTCTAGAAATTTTTCCGGGTGCATTTGCTATTTTCTATTTGCTTTTTTGTCTTTTCGGCTATTTTCTAAAAAGAAAAGGCTATTAAATCTCAGTAATCCTCTTGGGCCGAATTGGGTCCGGCCCAATTCGCCTTCCCGCCTCCTCTGGCCCATTCCGTTTCCCTCTTTCGGCCCGTTTCCATTTCCTTTCTCGGCCGATTGCTTGACCAATTGTGTCGGCCATCAGCAAGAACCCTAGCGGCCACGCCTCAATCAGTTCGTTCGCTTACGCTTATCCGGCCCGGCTGCCGAGTCAAGACAAACACTAAGCCACCGGCCCCACTTTGTACCGCAGCTGTCTCGCCTCGGCCATACAAGACGCAGGCGCTGACGCGGACTCGACCGCCGCTCTGGCGTCGCGCCCTCTCCTTCTTCCAATACAAGACCGCGCTTTACGCTACAAGATGTCAGCGCTGACTTCGGCCGACTCGCGCCGCCACACGGGAGTCCAAGAGCCGCACATCACCTGGGCTTTAAATAGCCCGGTGAGCCTCGATCTGCGCACCCTAGTCACACCGCCTCCGATGGCCTAGACCCGCCGCCGGCCGTCGCGCCGCGCGAGCTCGCCGGATTGGAGCCGAGTCGCTGCTGCCATTGTGAGGCTCGGATGCTTCTCGTCGCCGCCTTTTGGTGCATCTTCGTCTTCGCCAACGTCGCCTCTCGGTCCGCGCCGCCCTCATCCTCGACCCGCCGCCGTCGCCATTAAAGCCGCACCGCGCCTCCTCCTCGTTCCGCTCATCGCCGGTAATACCCCCACTGTTCCCGTTCCTTTTCCATCCCCGACCTCACCGGTCCCTTGCCCAACTCATGTCGAAGCTGCGCCGTCGGGTCGTTTTGTTGACCCCTCGCCCTTGCCGAGCCATGCTCGCCCTGGCCTAACCAAGCCAGAGTCGCCGCACCAAGCGCCGCCGCCACCGTTGATCTCGTGGAAGCCACTGCGCCGCCGCTCGTCGCCGTTGACGCCGACCCGAGGACGCCATAGACGCCGCCTCCCTCTGCTAAACCCCTTCCATGTGGGCCCTGTCCACATCACTCTCTACACCCCTTGACAAAGATGGCCCCACCCCGTGTGTGTCGCCACCGAGCTAACTGCCACCGCCATCACCGGATGAGAATCACCGAGAAGCCATGGCAAAGAACGTGCCCTGCCCTCAGGCGCCTTCCATGCGGGCCCCCCCCCTCTCTCTCTCTCTCTCTCCATCAGATGACAAAGATGGTCCCGCCGTGTGTTTCCTTGTTGATCCAAATGATCGCCGCTTGTCAGCCGATGAAGATGACCCGAAAGGCACCATGGTCGCCGCCTTTGTGTGCCTTCCAAGTGGGCCCATCACCCCTCTCTCCCTTGTAGGACTCTGTGATTTAGGGTGTCTCAACCGAACAGACTGCGTTCGTGTTCTTTGCATTACCACCACTACCGTGGACTCCGTGGATGCCCGCTGCATCGTCGTTCGTCACTGCCGTGGATCACCTGAGAAGCATGGCCGCAGTCCTTTCTCCCTCTTTTCTTCTCTATCTTTTGCCTACGCTGATCGGGTCAGCCAACACGACATCCACCTCAAGATGGTCGTGCCACATCGCTCGAGTCACTTGCCACCTTGGCCCCATATACGCCTATGTCACCACCATGTTATCGCTTCGCCCCACGTGGCGGCCTTGTCGTTTGCTATGATAGCACTACCGCCACATCGCGCTCTCCCCACGCCGTTGCACCACGTAGCCGCCACCTTGCACGCCACGCAAGCATCACGCCACAAAGACCACCTTGTTCTCCGTGTCAACCACCTAAGCCGCCCACATGGCATCCACATAATCCAAACCCTAAACCACACCGGTAGACTCTGCTCACCGTGAACCAAGCCTATGAACCATGGGCCCCGTGTGTCAATGCATTGTTCTTTGTACCAAAATCTACCATGAACCTACTCTATGCCCCGTGGACCCCATTCGTCAGCTAGGCATCTCAAATCCTAGATGTAAACCTAACCTTGAGCCATACCCGGGTAGACTTAGCTCACTAAGCTGGGTCATTTACTCGTGGTCCCCACCATGTCAGACCCTATACGGTGAACCCAGTGCACCATGCGCCTTAAACCCTAGACTATGGACTTGGTCTATGGACCAATGGCCCACTATCTTTTCCTTTACCTTATTTCTAGAATTATAGTAATTCTAGAAATTCAATTATCCAATGGGTCCCACCCGTCATCCACTGTTCCTTTTTCGGAGATTAATTTAATTTCTGAAATCCAATTGGTCCCACATGTTATTCACTACCTTTGTTCTCTCTAGCTTACTAGTGGACCCCACTTGTAAGTCTCCAACTCTTTTTATCTATTTTAGTCCAAAGGAATAATCTCTGAATATTCTTTTCTCTCTCGATTTCATCATTTCATGTGATTCTTCCGAGAGTCATATCTTTTCAATCCGGACTCTGATTGAGTTCATTCGAATTCCTAAATTCATCTCAATTCAATATCTATTTATCTGAGATTATTATTTAATTTTTAGAGTTTATTTGTTCTCTGTTAGTTATTTATTTGGTTTATTTGCTTGTTTGCGAGTAGACATCGATACTGCGAGAAGTGTTGATCAAGAAGGAGCTGAAGATCAAGGAGTAGAAGATTAAAGATTAAATAAGATCGTCATTGCTAGCAAGGCAAGTTGTACCTTTGATCATATTGAATCCTAGTTTTCTAATATTACTTTGATTCAAATTATTGCATTTACTTTAAGTATTTATTTAAATGCTTTTGGGTTTAGTTAATAATCCAAATTGTTATAACATCCTTGTCTAATTGATATGCCATAATCTTTTGTCACCCTAGCTTGGTTATTTAATAATTGGTATTATTGTAGCTCCAACATGGGTTGGTTAGATGCGATTAGATTGCTTAGCCATGCCACGAATCACCTTTTCATATAAAGTTGCAATTATCAACTTGACTAAGTGACTATGGAACTATGTGATAAAACTGTGTGTACTGTGTGCTATTATGGCATGTGTTGCAGTTAACCAACTGGGTGGGAAAGGATTTAGACTAAGGCAAGTGGTGGAAATTGTGTGACATGGTGGCTATGTGATATGGGAATATGAATCTGTGTGTCAAAATAATCTGTGTGACTTAGTTAGAAATTGGAAGTCTTGCCTTGGTCAATTAAGGACTGAACTTTGTGCGCTATTGAACTGGGCCTCTCGTACAACCACATGCCTGTTATGGGATGGGCCTAACTTAGTAAGTTATGGAATCTTGGCATTGATTACTGAGGTAGTAGGTTAGGCTCAGTGATGGGTGGAGGTGTGTGCTACCATGTAGTCATATCGCGGGACGGTTCGCCGCTTCCTTGTCCAACGGTGTGTGTCATACCAATCGCTGTGTATAGTTTGGTACGATGGTTCGCAAGCACACTGGGAGTGTCAATGCTGAGATGAAGTTTCTGGAAGGTTTTGTTATAATCAGTGTAGGCCACGCTGGTTATATCTTGTGGGTAAAGTGTACAAACTCTGCAGAGTGTTAAACAATCTATTCGAATAGCCGCGTCCGCGGTCATGGACATACTCGGGGATTTCACACGAGGGGTAGATTTTCATAAACTGTGTGGGAAAGGAGCTGTGTGATCTAAATTATATGGTTATGTGAATAATCTGTTTAGGCTGTGTGTCTTTGTGAAATCAAACTATTAAAATTAAATATTGTTTATTTGTTTTATTGTATGCTTTCAATCTATTATTTGTATTCAATTGCAAATGTTGCATTTCTGCAAAATAACCATAGAATGCCATTCCTTTGGAATAAGCCTACATGTATAATTGCATTTCTGTGGTAAGTACGGTTGTGTACTCATGCTTGCTTTGACGAATCAAGCAGAAGTGAAGGAATCGCCAGTCAATAAGGTCTACTGCAAGGATCGTGGAGAACTAGGTCGCGCTACCCCAGCCGATTGCTTGTGGGCATATGGATGGGCTTCACTGGAGTTATCCCGTTTCGTTCCGCTGCAGCTTCTTTGAGCTTTTTGCCTTTGGAGGCATTAATTGTAAGTTTTGACCTTAAGGTCTTTACTCTGATATTTATTGCTATTTGTCTATTTATTAGTCATCTTTGTATATAGAAATGATATTTCACTTATGTTGTCACTGTGTGCACTAGCGTGATCCTGGACTTGTGCAGTATACACAGAGGGTCCAGAATTGTATTTTTGGATCCCGACAGAGGTGGTATCAGAGCCATATCGACTGTAGGTCATGACCTTAGTTAGAATGGCCGTTGATTAAGGAAAACTTCAAAAGTTATTTTACAAATGGAAAACCTCAATGATGTTCTATTCTCATCTTGTCTAGCTTCTATACTCTTCTATTCCATATCTTTCTCATCTATATTCTTCCTCACCATTTTGAGTATTAAATTGGACTCGCTTTCCCCACAACTTCTATAGTTGTCGTTATCTGTACCAAATATCTTGGTGGATGCCCAAGAGCTGTTTGGAGCAACTCTTCGAAGACCATGCAACCACCAACAACGACGCATCAACATCTCCCCAAGTGTTCAAGACAAGTTCATCGCAAGAATTGAAGACCAAGAAGAAGTTGTACGTCGCCCCTGTCTTTCTCCAAGATTCACCTGCAAGGATTGCAAGAAGTCAAAGTTTATTGAAGACTGTAACCAGTTTGAGTTGTCTTCAGACCAGCCATATAGGATAAATCAGCGTTGGTTCCTCCCGTGTGTTGAGCCAAGTCACCTAGTTAAGTTAGAGCTTAATCGATTAGACGATTAGTTTTTCGTCTTCTTTCTCTTGTGTGTAGTTTGTCTACGAGTTTTGTGCTTCTTAATAGCTTTCCTGCTATTTGTGTGGTTCTTGGTGTTCCTTGGGTTAAACCTGCTCACCGTAGTAGATTGTCTTCTCTTACCTTATGCTTTTCCCTCTCATCTATCAGCCCTGGTCAGCCAGCAGATGAAGAGCCTTAGTGAAGCCAACCCTATCAGTAACCTTGAGACGATGCTGCACTACCGATCCCGTCAATCCCAAAGGATGCTTGCGCATCGTAAGTAGCAGATCCAGTCATGGAACATTTCTTGGTAGCTCAGACCCAATTCATGAACACGATGATGCAGAACATGAATAACATGATGACCCAGCAGAATCAGACCACCGCTACCTTGGTCAATTTGATGAATCAGAATAATCAAGCAGACTGTCGCACCATCGCCAGTGTCAACACCGGAGTAGACGTTAACCAGCAACTATCTCCAGTGCCAGTAGTGACACATCAGAATCCGAGCCAGTTCCCTGCCACCTAGAATCAGCTCATGCCAGCGACGATGCAACTGTCGGACAGTAGTAACCTCTGCAATGATGCGCAACTCGTTGCCATCCCAACGACACGCCCTCAGCCCAAGTTTGTGAAGTTCATGATGACCAAGCCGCTCATCTTTGAAGGATCAACCGCACTCAAGGATGCAGAATCTTGGATTCACACAATAGAAGAAAAGCTAACTGTTGTGCAATGGAACAATAATGAGAAAGTTCTCTATGCTACTCATCAATTAGAAGGACTTGCATTAGATTGGTGGGAAAAATTTCGCGCTGCCCATTAGGACAAGCAGACCATCACCTGGTCAGAGTTCACCACTGCTTTTCGCCAACAACATGCAACATGAAGCAAGATTGATCAAGAGAAACCTGATATTCAGATATCTTACACCAAACCTAGCCGTTGTCATTTGAAGTGCTGTCAGCCAGACAAGTCAGAAGATTGTGCATGTATGCGTTGTGGAGAAATAGGCCATAGCGCCGATGAGCACAATATCAATTGTTCCAGTTGTGAAGGAAACCATTCCATTGGAGAATGCCCAATGAGCAAGATCACATGCTTCTTATGTGAAGGCGATGATCATTGTCCGAGCCAGTGCCCCATGTACTCAGTGTTGACTTCTGCAACACAACATCAACGAGCAAACTTCCAAGCTACTGTTAGAGCATTAGCAAAAGAAGGCAAACCTTTGTCAGTACAAGATTTGTCAGCTGAAGAATCCCAAAAGTAGAATATTGACCTTGGCAACCCACCTCAAAAGAGAAGCAAGCCAGTATCATCAGTAGTGTGTTTCGAGTGTGGTAAGCAAGACCATTATGCCAAGCAATGCCCCGCAAAGCGGCAAACGTCAACCTTCAAGAAGGATAATCATTCTGCCATAGTCTCGTTAGAAAAGTCGCAAGATTCAACACGTTTATGCTACAACTACCATGGAAAAGGTCACTTCGCCCGCTAGTGTCCTCAGAAGAACCAGTCACTCACTCTAGATGCAAGAATGCCAAAAGTTGTTAAGAGAATTTGCCGATAGGATAGAGCAGATCAGATGGTTTTTCAGATAAAGGCAGTGTCAAATCAAGCCATCAGCTTAGCAAGTGTCAGTGTTGATTGTAAAGTAAATTGTTAGCACAAGGATGTGTGAGAACTTCAGTCTATCCAGGAGCTAATCTTCAGGACGTTAGAGTCAGCTTGTTTGGGTTGAGAGTAAGAATTTCAGTTTTCCCCAAGATCATCTGTGAACAAGACAGTGTCAGTTGAAGATCAGTAAGGCAGTCATTTCAAGTCAGCCAAGACCCCACATCTTTGTAAAAGAGCAAGTCTGCTAGATCGTCAAAAGTGAGTCTTGAGTCAGTGCAGATGGATATTTGTTGAACCCTAGAGTTCCAACCGATGCTAGAAAATCAAGCTTGACCAGACAGTTTTGTCAAGGAAATCTGCTGTTCATTCCTATTAATATCACTGAGTTTGAAGATCGTCTAGCATAGTGGTATACGACAGAGATGGTATTTCGCTGAAATTGGTATAGTGTCAAATCGACAGAGATGATCAGTTTGCACGATATGTCAGAAAGGTTAGCGTCGGACCGAGGATCCCAGTTTACCTCATGTCAGCGACAGAGTGTCTATGAAGCTTTGGATGCTTGTTTCAGTTCAGTTGTGTGTATCGCCTTGAATCCGCCGACAGATTGAAAGAATAGTGAGTGTGCCTTAACTCATGGTACCAGGGCGGACAAGTAAGTGTTCTGTGTAGAGTTTCCCCTACAACACTAGTTGTCACCATCTGAATTCGCAGTGGTTGATTGCCCATCAATTGCTCAGCTAAGGGCAGATCAAGTCACAAAAGTATGTGGATTTTGCACTAATCATGTAACAGAAGACCAAGTGTCTTAAATCCTAAAGGGATTGTAAGTAGCTCAGTTCAAGCAGAAAAGCTACGCGGATTATGCAGATTATCATCCTCGCAGCCATGTCTACCGTCAAGATACTTGTTGAAGACCTGTGTTAAGGATTGTACGACAGAGGTGACAGAGATGTGTCAGTCAGTTCAGATTTTGAAGCCCAGAAGAAGAGTTAGCTGGTTGACCTGAGTTTCCAATCAGTAGCAGGATCTCCCCAACTCCAGAAGTGTCTTCGAGCACTGATCAAGTAGCCCTATTCGAAGCAATCGAGTTTCAAGATGCATTTCCTGCCAAGAGCCAGTTTGTCAAGTTTTGTTGAAGCAGCAAAAAGCAAGACGTTGTCCCATAAGTGTTCAGAAGAGCAGTTCTGTCAAAGTCAAAGCAGTTTAAAAGCCAGAAGAGAACCTGAAGGCTGAGTTCTTTAA
Source organism: Phyllostachys edulis (assembly GCA_036346405.1). Classification (NCBI taxonomy): domain Eukaryota; kingdom Viridiplantae; phylum Streptophyta; class Magnoliopsida; order Poales; family Poaceae; genus Phyllostachys; species Phyllostachys edulis. The sequence continues at coordinate 83,327,490 of CM070550.1, read as the reverse complement.
CCTATTCTATAGCCAGCCTAAATCTCAGGGACGAGATTCCTTTAAGGGGGGGGGGGAGGTTTGTAACGTCCCAAAATTTGGCTTTTCAAAAATCTTTTGATTAGTTTAGGTCCCTGGAAAATTTCACCAATTTTATTTGAATTAATAAAGCTTAAATGGGACTTTCATAAATCAAAAACAATTTAATATGATTAATCTCAACATCAACTATTATCAAAACTATTTTATTTGGATTCTATGTGCTTGGATATATTTTCTAGATTTCTCTAGAAATTTTTCCGAGCGCATTTGCTATTTTCTATTTGCCCTTTTGTCTTTTCGGCTATTTTCTAAAAAGAAAAGGCTATTAAATCTCAGTTAATCCTCTTGGGCCGAATTGGGTCCGGCCCAATTCGCCTTCCTGCCTCCTCTGGCCCATTCCGTTTCCCTCTTTCGGCTTGTTTCCATTTCCTTTCCTCATTTCAGCCCACCGGCCGTGTCGGCCACTCACCACAAGAACCCCTAGCTGCCACGCCTAATCCGCCCATTCCGCCCGAGCCATCCAGCCAGCCTACCCGAGCCACACAAACCCTAAGCCACTGCCCCACTTGTGCAGCAATTGCCTTCGCTTTAGTGCTTCACACAGAGAAGATAAGCGCGCGGACTCTGGCCGCCGCGCCTCTGGCGTTCGCGCTTCTCACTTGCCACAAGACACCGCCATATATATCTTGTGCGTGTTGCGCCGACTTCGCCGCCGCCGAGTCCAAGAGTCAAGACATCACCTGGGCTATAAATAGCCCAGTGAACATCGATCTGCGCGCCCTAGTCACGCCGCCTCCGATGGCCTAGACCCGCCGCCGGCCGTCGTGCCGCGCGAGCTCGCTGGATTGGAGCTGAGTCGTCGCTACCATTGTGAGGCTCGGATGCTTCTCGCCACCGCCGTTTGGTGCATCTTCGTCTTCGCCAACATCACCTCTCGGTCCGTGCCGCCCACATCCTCGACCCGCTGCCGCCTCCATTAAAGCCGCACCGCGCCTCCTCCTCGTTCCGCTCGTCGCCGGTAATACCCCCTCCGTTCCCGTTCCTTTTCCATCCCCGACCTCGCCGGTCCCTTGCCCAACTCATGTCGAAGCCGCGCCACCGGGTCGTTTTGCCGACCCCTCGCCCTTGCCGAGCCATGTTCGCCTTGGCCTAACCAAGCCAGAGTCGCCGCACCTAGCGCCGCCGCCACCGTTGATCTCGTGGAAGCCACTGCGCCGCCGCTCGTCGTCGTTGACGCCGACCCGAGGACGCCATAGACGTCGCCTCCCTCTGCTAAACCCCTTCCATGTGTGCCCTGTCCACATCTCTCTCTCTACACCCCTTGACAGCATGGCCCCACCTCGTGTGTGTTGTCGCCGGAGCCAACCGGTCACCGCTCGTCACCGATGAGAATCACCCGAGGAAGCCATGGTAGAAGCGTGCCCCCTCTGTGCGCCTTCCATGCAGGCCCTGCTCCTCTCTCTCTCTCCCTCTCTCTCCATCTCAGATGACAAAGATGGTCCCGCCTGTGTGTTTCCTTGTCGATTCAAATGACGCCGCTTGTCAGCCGGCGAAGATGACCCGAGTAGACCATGGCTGCCGCCTCCTTTGTGTGCCTTCCAAGTGGGCCCAACACCCTCTCTCTCCCTTGTAGGACTCTGTGACGATCGGGTGTCTCAGATCTGGAACAGGACTGTGCCCGTGCCCTTTGCACTGCCACCACCACCGTGGACTCCATGAATGCCCGCTGCATCGCCGTTCATCACCACCGTGGATCACCTGAGAAGCATGGCCGCAGTCCTTTCTCCCTCTTTTGTTCTCTATCTTTTGCCTACGCTGATCGGGTCAGCCAACACGACATCCACCTCAGCATGGTCGTGCCACATCGCCTGAGTCACTTGCCACCTTGGCCCCCATATACGCCATGTCACCACCATGTTGTCGTTTCGTCCTACGTGGCAGCTTTGTCGGTGCTATGATAGCACTACCCGCCACATCGGCAGCTTCCCCACCTCTTTGCACCACGTAGCCGCCACCTTGCAAGCCACGCAAGCATCGCTGCCACATCACCACCTTGTTCTTCGTGTCAACCACCTAAGCCCCCCACATGGCATCCACATAATCCAAACCCTAAACCACACCGGTGTAGACTCGGTTCACCGTGAACCAAGCCTATGAACCATGGGCCCTGTGTGTCAACTCATTGTTCTTTGAACCCAATCTACCATGAACCTACTCTATGCCCCGTGGACCCCATTCGTGGGCCAGGCATCTCAAACCCTAGATGTAAACCTAACCCTGAGCCATACCCGGGTAGACTTAGCTCACTAAGCTGGGTCATTTACTCGTGGTCCCCACCATATGTCAGACCCTATACGGTGAACCCAGTGCACCATGCGCCTTAAACCCTAGACCGTGGACTTGGTCTATGGACCAATGGCCCACTATCTTTCCCTTTACCTTATTTCTGGAATTATAGTAATTCTAGAAATTCAATTATCCAGTGGGTCCCACCCGTCATCCACTGTTCCTTTTCCGGAGATTGATTTAATTTCTGAAATCCAATTGGTCCCACATGTCATTCACTACCTTTGTTCTCTCTAGCTTACCAGCGGACCCCACTTATAAGTCTCCAACTCTTTTTATCTATTTTAATCCAAAGGAATAATCTCTGAATATTCTTTTCTCTCTCAATTTCATCATTTCATGTGATTCTTCCGAGAGTCATATCTTTTCAATCCGAACTCTGATTGAGTTCATTCGAATTCCTAAATTCATCTCAATTCAATATCTATTTATCTGAGATTATTATTTAATTTTTAGAGTTTGTTTGTTCTTTGTTAGTTATTTATTTGGTTTATTTGCTTGTTTGCGAGTAGACATCGACATCATGAGAAGTGTTGATCAAGAAGGAGCTGAAGATCAAGGAAGTAGAAGATTAAAGATTAAATAAGATCATCATTGCTAGCAAGGCAAGTTGTACCTTTGATCATATTGAATCCTAGTTTTCTAAAATTACTTTGATTCAAATTATTGCATTTACTTTAAGTATTTATTTAAATGCTTTTGGGTTTAGTTAATAATCCAAATTGTTATAACATCCTTGTCTAATTGATATGCCATAATCTTTTGTCACCCTAGCTTGGTTATTTAATAGTTGGTATTATTGTAGCACCAACATGGGTTGGTTAGATGCGATTAGATTGCTTAGCCATGCCACGAATCACCTTTTCATGTAAAGTTACAATTATCAACTTGACTAATTGACTATGGAACTATGTGATAAAACTGTGTGTACTGTGTGCTATTATGGCATGTGTTGCAGTTAACCAACTGGGTGGGAAAGGATTTAGACTGAGGCAAGTGGTGGAAACTGTGTGACATGGTGGCTATGTGATATGGGAATATGAATCTGTGTGTCAAAATAATCTGTGTGACTTAGTTAGAAATTGGAAGTATTGCCTTGGTCAATTAAGGACTGAACTTTGTGCGCTATTGAACTGGGCCTCTCGTACAACCACATGCCTGTTATGGGATGGGCCTAACTTAGTAAGTTATGGAATCTTGGCATTGATTACTGAGGTAGTAGGTTAGGCTCAGTGATGGGTGGAGGTGTGTGCTACCATGTAGTCACATCGCGGGACGGTTCGCTGCTTTCCTGTCCAACGGTATGTGTCATTCTAACATCCTAATTTTCTGAGCTTTAAAAATCCTTTGAATAGTTGGTAGAGAGAAAATTCACCATTTGGATTTATTTGAATTAATTCAAAAGCTTAATATCGGACTTTGTGTAACAAAACAATTTAATATGACTAAAGTCAACATGAACAATGGCCAAAACTATTTTATTTGGATTCTATGTGCTTGGATATATTTTCTAGAATTTTCTAGAATTTTTCCAAGTTCATTTGCTAATTTCTATTGCTTATTTGAATTCTCAGTATTTTCTAAAATAGAAAAGGTATTTTAATTCTCAAAACAGTCTTTGGGCCTAAACCCATTCCTTTCCCATCCCTACCCGGCCTTTATGCAGCCCAGAGCCACGATGCGCCGCTCACTTCGACAGTGGCCCCACCATCGATCTCTCTCTCCCTCTCTCCACGCGCTCCGCTTCAACCTCCACCGTTCGATCCAGTTTGGACGGTCCGATGGTGTCGTGCTGTGCGGCCAGTCCGAACGTCACCTTGTTTGTGAACCGTCCGATCAGGGTTGGACGGCCAGATCTTCGCCCGCACGCGCGCATGCCTCACCCGCACCTTTTTCCACTCGCGCTCGCCCGAGCCTCAGCCGCTGTCAAGTGGGCCCCACCCCCGTTATGTTCTTCGTCTCCGAAAACGTCGCGGAGTTTGTTTGCGCCGCCGCGCGGCCGTTTGGGCGTCCGTGCCCTAGACGCTCCCTTTCCACCGCCTATATAAAGGGAGGAAGCCCTCGCCCTCCGCTCCCTTTCCGCCGCCTCCTCGTCGGCTTAACCCTAGCCACCGCAGGAGCCGAGATCCATCTCCGCCGCCTACTCCGACGAGCAATTTCGTCGAGCCCGAAGCCGCCGGAGCCTCCACGCCTACACCATCGACATCGCGCGAGCAAGAGGAACCTCGGAGTCACCTTCGCTTGCCGAGGAGCCTCTATCGCCGCCGTGCCGAGCCCGGCCTCGCCACGGCCGCCACAGCTTATCCTCAAGCACCCGTGAGCTCACCCCTGTAATACCTCGGCTACTACTCAGATGCGGCCCATGTGGCCCATGGGGAGTTGTGTGATGGGATTAGTCCCACATTGCTTGTCTAAAGTGAGTTGTACTAGTATATAATGCTGTTGGGTCCAAACATAGCACCTCCGGGTTAACCCTTTTACACGAAGCGAGGACGAAAGTGTAAGTGGGTGCTATGTGTGCTGGTCCGCCCACTGAAATTTGGGCATTGGGCGGATTTTGGGCGTGGTGTTACAGATGGTATCGAAAGATCAACCCACGACGGCGCGGGCAGATGCGGGGGCGGGCATATGGCGCATGGCGGTGGTCCCGGAGTGGACACACTAAGATGGCATATGTGCCGGCACTGGACGCACGGACGTGTACCGAGGGGTGGTTCTGGGCATTTGCCGCGTATGCGGTGTGCTGCCGAGGGCGTCAGCCCTTAAGGGGGGGTGAATGTAATACCTCGGCCTACTCATATGCGGCCCATGTGGCCCATGAGGAGTTGTGTGATGGGATTAGTCCCACATTGCTTGTCTAAAGTGAGTTGTACTAGTATATAATGCCTGTTGGGTCCAAACATAGCACCTCCGGGTTAACCCTTTTACACGAAGCGAGGACGAAAGTGTAAGTGGGGTGCTATGTGTGCGCGGGTCCGCCCCACGGTGGGCTGGGCATTGAGCGGATTTTGGGCCAGGGTGTTACACCCCCATGATCCCCTTCGCACCCTCTACCTCCCTGTACCACCCACCACCGGCGACTTGCGGCCGTTCGCTGGAACCCTTGGTTCCCGTGCGCCATCGCCCTCACTGCCGTCCACGTCACCCTCCACCTCAACACTTCCGCCTCAGTGGCGCGTGCGTGTCAGCCACGTGGGCGCCACGTCAGCGCCATGCGCGCGGGTGCGCCACGCCAGTCCGAACCACATCCTACGCCCTCGGTGAACCCAGTCCACGGTGCAACCCGCCACTTACAGGTGGGACCCACATGTCAGTGGGGGCACCGTACAGCCAACCCTCTGATGACGCCAGCATTGCGCTATAATCCGGTTTTTCTTTCAAAGAATAATTCGGAAATTCAGTAAATCCAATTTCTAGGGTTTTCTTTAGATTCAAACTTCCAAACCCCATAACTTTTGCATCCTAACTCCAAATCAGTCCATTCAAATTTCTAAATTCCTATAAATTCAAGATCTATTTAATGGAGGTTTTTATTTATTTTTTTGGAGTTGTTTTGCCTCTGTTATTTATTTATTTTGTTTGTTTGCTTCGTTTGCGAGTAGACTTCGACGCTTCAGGAAGATTTGAAGAAGAAGGAACACATCAAGACCAAGATCAATTGCTAGACCTGTTTCAAGGCAAGTCATGCTTTGACCATGTTGAATCCCAGTTTTCCAAATATTATTTTAATTCAAAGTATTGCATTTTATTTCAAGTAATTATTTAAATGCTCTTGGGATTAGCTATTAAATCCAATCTGTTATGCCTTCCTTGTATAATTGTTATGCCTTGATCCTTTGTCACCCTAGTTGATAATTAGTTGGTAATATTATAGCACCAACGTGGGTTGGTTAGTGCGATTAGATTGCTTAGCCATGCCACGAATCACCTATTCATGTAAAGTGCAATTATTAACTTGACTAAGTGACTATGTAACCTTGTAATAATCTGTGTGTACTATGTGTCTTTGTGGCATGTGTTGCACTTAAATCAACTGGGTGGGAAAAAAAGGTTTAGACTGAGGCAAGTGGAGGAAACTGTGTGACATGGTGGCTATGTGATATGGGCTTGTGAATCTGTGTGTCATATTTATCTGTGTGCCTTAGATAGAACAATGGAAGTCTTGCCTTGGTCACTTAAGGACTGAACTTTGTGCGCCATTGAACTGAGCCCTCCTGTACGACCACATGCCTGTTATGGGACGGGCCTAGCATAGTAAGATATGAATTCTTGGCATTGGTTGCTCAAAGTGTAGGTTAGGCTATGTGAATAGGGTGGAGGTGTGTGCTACCATGTAGTCGCATTATGGGATTTGGTTCGCCGCTTCCTCGTCCAACGGTGTGTGTTGTACCACACACTGTGTACAGTTTGGTATGACATAAGCACATCGGGAGCATCTATGTTAAGATGAAGTTTCTGAAATGCTTTGTTACGATTAGTGCTTGCAACACTGGTTGTATCTTGTGGGTAAAGTGTACAAACTCTGCAGAGTGTAAACAATCTATTCGAATATCCGCGTCCTCGGTTATGGACAATGTAACAGCCCAAAATTTCAAATTTGGTTAAAATTTAAAACTTATTTGAATTTGTGAATTTTCTGAAATTTTAAAAGCTTTTTCCTAAATGTTTTAAAGCTAAAATAATTTAATTACAAAATATATTATCAAGTTTAAGTTGAGGATAATTTTATTAAGTCTAAAATGTCTCTAAGGATTTATGAGAGTTTTTGTAGAATTTTTAGGCTCTTTTTGCTATTTTCTAAGTCTAAAGGGAATTAACCAGATTATTTAAATTAGAAAACTAAAAGAAAACCCTCAGCAGTGTTTGGGCCGAAACCCTAGCTCGGCCCACTTATCTCTCTACGCGTGCGACCCAGCTCAGCCCACTACTCCACCCGCGCCTCCCTCTCTCTCCACCCTTGATCGCCCATCCGACGGCCCGCATTGCTCCACGCCACCCCGTCTGCTCCGCACCGTCGAAGCAAGATCCGACGGCCCGCGCCATCGTCTTCCGCGTTCTTCTCCAGCGGTCAAAGCCGACTCGCCGCCATTTTCGTTCATGGCGAAGCTCAGAACGGCACCGCTCCAACCCCGCTCCTCCCCTCATCGCGGCTGCAAGAACCCGCGCCCACCTCCGCACGTCTCCCACGCCCTTTCCCCCTTTTTCTCCGCGGGCACGCGCTCAACGCCGCAACCGCCGCGCCACTACCCCACCTCCTCCATGCCGCCTCGGACCTCCCCGGCGCCTATAAAAGGCCGCCTCGGGAGCGCCATCACCCCCCAAACCCAACGCCCCCACTCACTCTCACTACCTCCGCGTGTATTCGCCGGAATCGAAGAAATTGTCGCCGTCGGTCCCGAAGATCGGAGCTCCAATTCCGCCGCCGTGGACGACGCCGCGTCCTCGCCGCCACCACCATTCGCAGATCGTCTCGGCGCGCGAAGCTTCTGCGCTCGCCTCGCCGGAGAACACCAGAAGCGCCGTGTCACCTTCCACCGTAGCCGCCGCTCTTCGCCGCCGCCGGCCGCCTGCCTGCCTCGTCAATTGGGTGAGCGCGCTGAACCCCGTGATCTCTCTCTCTTCGCGATCTCACCGCCGCCATCGTGCATCAGAAGCGTGGCGACCCTAGGTCCTCGCGGCGCCGCCGCCATCGCGTGGCCTTGCCACGCGAAGCGCCACGAAGCGCACGCCGCCCGCCCAATCCCGTGGCGCGCCTACGTGGCGACCACGTTGCTACACACGCGCCACCTTTCAGGCGCAAGGCCCGTGGACTAAGTCCACATGGGCCGTGTCTCTGACATAAGGGGCCCGCACGTCAGAATTGTTTTTAATTTCTTTTAAATCCCGGAATTCCTTCGCTGATGTCAGCATTGCGCAATAATTAGATTTCCTTTAGAAAAATAATTCGGGAAAATTGTTTAAAAGGCAGATTTAGGATTTAAATTGAAAAATTCATAACTTATTCATTCTAGATCCAAATTAGATGATTCAAACTGCTAAATTCTTAGAAAATTATTATCTAACTAAATAAAATATAATTATTCAATTTGGAGATCATTTTAACTCTGTTTTAGAATTTAGAAATTCATTTAAAATCCAAATTTAGATTTAAATTTGTAAAATTCATATCATCTCGATTTCCAACTCCAAATTTTGTGAATTTAGTTCCTGAAATTTTATAAAAAGATCATCTAGCTTAATAAATTAAAATCTGTTTATATGGAATTAGTTTAAATTGTCTTTTTAAGTTAAACTATTTAAATTTGCAGATTTAGGGTTTTAAACTTGCAAAGTTCATAGCTTTTATTTCTTGTTTCCAAATTGAGTGTTTCAAATTTATAAAATCTTATAAAATTATTATCTAGCCAAATAAAATATAATTATTTTATTTGGAGTTAGTTTAAACTGTCGTCTTGTATTTATTTGAATTTCAATTGATTGTCGATTTTCACGCTTAGATTACTTACGATTCCGGGGAATTTGATTCTTCCGAAGAATTAGAATTTCAAGACTTCAGCGAAGGCAAGTTATACTTTGATCATCTTGCACCTACTATTTTAAAGTTATTTAAATTCAGTTTTCAAATTATTAAGTGCATGCATACTTTTATTCAAGTATTTTAAATTCCTGTTTAAATGATTAGATATTCCAACTGTCCTTGTATGGCCAATATTGAATATTGAAATGTCATCCCTTGTCCCCATAGATAAATTGTTTAGAAATGCTTAGCAAATACTTAGACCATGATTTTGATTTTGGGGAGGATTTAGCGAATCTTTACAAACTTGTTTTAACTTGAACCTATGGTATTGTCTTACCATAGATTTGTTGTAAAGGTGGTTTTACTAAATAAAATAAAGATGGTTTGGACTTGGGTGTAACGGATGAAAGGTGGGTGCAGGTTTATGCACGGGTTTAATCTGGTTAGGATTAAAGCCCAGGGTTTAATTGGAAAGACGCCCAAGTCAATTAAGGACCGCCTTTGAGCTTCCTTTGCTATGCCAAAACGTACCACCACATGTCCTGTATGGGAAGGACCTGGCTTAATAATTTGGGATACCTCATAGATATTCGTGCCATGTTGTATGAGTGGGTGTTGGTTAGACAGTAGTCCCACATGGCGCAAGAGGGGGCTTCCGGAGGATGGTTAGTCCAATGGAAGCGAAACCTTAGCGGGCATGAGTATTGTGAGGTAGATCATTGTAACGGCCTTGTGATATTTGCTCACACACGCCTTAGGAAGCGTGGATTGGCCGACACAAAGGGTATAATATCTCGTGTGGGTAAAGCTGCACAAACTCGCAGAGTAGAAAACTATTGAATAGCGCGTCATGGTCATGGACATGCTAGCAAAGCCACTTTGAGTTAGACTTGTTTTTGGTTTTAAAATGGTTTCAACAGATGTTTTCAGGATGGATAGTCCTGTGGGAAAATTGGGCGGTTAGCCATTGTGATTGGAGGATATCCATCACCTTTCTGGAAGGGTATCCACATTATTCCATTGTCATTTAAAATATGATTTTAATTAATGTATGAAAATGGCCTTGCAATCTATTATGATTATTTAAATTAAATCGCCGCTACATAAAATAACCCTGCCAATGTCCTTTGTTTACCTTATGCATGCATTACAATTCCATATTGGGTGTAACTTGCGAGCACGGTAGTTGTGCTCATGCTTGCTTTATGCAACAAAATTTCAGGAGAAGACTACTATCAGGACGGTGAGGACACCGACGCCTAGGCTATGCCCCCAGACGATTGCCTGTGGCGGATCGTTCTGGCCTACTACTATCTTCTTATTTCCGCTGTGTTATTTACTTCTTTATTTGGCTTCATGCCCAATTGTATCGAACTCTGATTTACTATTAATGAAATGCGTGATTTGGTTATGTTATCATTTTTGTAACTGTGTACACCGGAAATCCTGGACTGGTGTATGAACACAGAGGGTTCGGGATCTTTCGTTCCCGGGTCCGACAGACAATGCTCGGGGATTTCACACGAGGGGTAGATCTTTAAAACTGTGCGGGAAGGGAGCTGTGTGATGTAAATCATATGGCTCTGTGAATAATCTGTTTAGGCTGTTTGTGTCTTTGTGAAACCAAATTGTTAAATTATTATTGTCTATTTGTTTTACTCGCTGTCAATCTATTATTTGTATTCAACTGCAAAGGTTGCATTTCTGCAAAAGAACCATAAAATGCCATTCCCTTGTAATAAGCCTGCATGTATAACTGCATTTCTGTGGTGTGACTTGCAAGTACGGTGTGTACTCACGCTTGCTTTAAAATAAATCAAGCAGAAGAGGAGGAGTCTTCACCAGCATTCGAGGAGGAGTTTATCGAAGGTGCCTGATCGTGAGGTCTTGATCCCAGTCGGTTGCCTGTGGTGAATCGATGGGATGCCGCTGCCGTTTTTTTTTCCGCTGCTTTATTTCTCTGTTAGCCCTGCGTGGCTTAATAATTGTAAACTCGACCATAAGGTCAAACCATTATTTATTAATCAAAATATTCGTTTATGTTACTATTCGCTTGTGTGGATCGATATTCATTTTTGTTGACACTGTGTGTACTAGCGTGATCCTGGGCTAGTGCATTAAACACAGAGGGTCCAGAATTAAAATTTTGGGTCCCGACAGTCATACCAATCGCTGTGTATAGTTTGGTACGACGGTTCGTAAGTACACTAGGAGTGTCAATGTTGAGATGAGGTTTCTGGAAGGTTTTGTTATAATCAGTGTAGGCCACGCTGGCTATATCTTGTGGGTAAAGTGTACAAACTCTGCAGAGTGTTAAACAATCTATTCGAATAGCCGTGTCCGCAGTCATGGACATGCTCGGGGATTTCACACGAGGGGTAGATTTTCATAAACTGTGTGGGAAGGGAGCTGTGTGATCTAAATTATATGGTTATATAAATAATCTGTTTAGGCTGTGTGTCTTTGTGAAATCAAACTGTTAAAATTAAATATTGTTTATTTGTTTTACTGTATGCTTTCAATCTATTATTTGTATTCAATTGCAAATGTTGCATTTATGCAAAATAACCACAGAATGACATTCCTTTGGAATAAGCCTACATGTATAATTGCATTTCTGTGGTATGACTTGCGAGTACGGTTGTGTGCTCATGCTTGCTTTGACGAATCAAGCAGAAGTGAAGGAATCGCTAGTCAACAAGGTCTACTTCAAGGATCGTGGAGAACTAGGTCGTGCTACCCCAGTCGATTGCCTGTGGGCATATGGATGGGCTTCACTGGAGTTATCCCGTTTCGTTCCGCTGCAGCTTCTTTGAGCTTTTACCTTCGGATGCATTAATTGTAAGCTTTGACCTTAAGGTCTTTACTCTGATATTTATTGCTATTTGTCTATTTATTAGTTATCTTTGTATATGGAAATGATATTTCAGTTATATTGTCACTGTGTGCACTAGCGTGATCCTGGACTAGTGCAGTATACACAGAGAGTCCAGAATTGTATTTTTGGGTCCCGACAGAACAGTAATCGAGAATAGTAAGCGGTCATATGAACAGTAATCGGGCCATGAACAGTGTGCGTGAACAGTAGCATTGCATGAATAGTCACATGGAGAATTAGTACCGAATAGTTCTTAGGCCGAGACTACATATTGAAAGGTAGACCCCTATTGTAAAGGTAAACTATATTTTTGAGATAATAAATAGAACATAAGTTTTTGCTTATTCTTTCATACAAGATCGAGCCACCCTATATCATATTACCTTTGCTTAATGCTACTGTAAAAAGAGTTCCGAATGCTTGCATCATGCTATTTAATATAGAGTTCGAATAGATTTGGTGTCGCACATGATAGGCTTAGACTTAGCTCTATTAAAAAAAAGGGACTGAGGGAGTCGTAATTTCTAGAATAATTAATTCGTAAAATTTTATGAAAATATGGTATGTTTTTATTATAGAAGTAGTCGTAAAAAATTGAAAAGTGATTGAACTTTTTTTTCCAGATCGTCACATGTCACACGTATTTGCGAATAGTGAGAGTAAAATTCTGAAGGGAGGTCCGTTTAAGTAGCAATTGAACACGAGACTTCCTATGGATGACTGGACACTTATGGCTCACCCTCCTGTGTCTCCTTGTATCGCCTTTGCCACCCGCGCTCACTTTTTGTACTTTGCAATTGTCAAAGAAAATAATCTCAGAAAAGACTATTTTAAACTTGTCATTTTTATTTCTCCGACACAGTCATTTTTTTTTCCTTTACTTCCCTATCGCTGTTCATGGAAAAGACCTGTCCACCACCAACCACCCAACGGAGCGGACACTGCCTGTCTTCCCGCGTTGACATCCAAACTCTAGGGCGATGGTGCGTAGAAAGAACTAGTAGCTAACCCGCATATTTGCACGATTAAATTTATTTAAGAATTTATAGTGTCAAACGATATAATTTAGATGTTTCAGAATATATTTACCTCCATAGAAAACAAGCAGCAAGAGATGTCGTTCGAATATTTTGCAACTATAATTAGTATCTAACCAACTCTACAAAGTTCATAACTACTCCCTCCAGTTACAAAAGAGTGACATACTAAAATGTGTGCAGTCTAAACAAAATAATTTTAGCCAAACATATTGTCTTGAATGTATGGTTGGATATATGAAAATGATACAAACGAATTTATCATGGAAAATACTTTCATAATATTTCACTTTTATGACTTTTTATGAATGTATGATGATAAAACAGGGTGATCAAAGTGGCATTTCGTTGACTTTGAAAAGTAAAAAAGTCACCCTTTTGTAACCGGAGGAAGTAATATTTATGAAACATTTGCAAAAACACCTAGACGTCACATGAACTATGATTTTCTCCCCTACATCTTTGTTTTTAGCAAATTACCCCATAAGTATTTGATGACGCGGGGCCATTAGTCCCCCGCTGGATCTAACCGAATTTGACGATATGGTGCTCTTAACCTTTTTTAAAAGGAACTAGCAAGGTGGTCCGCGCCTTTGTGTGGCTAGATTTGTTTCAAAGTTTATAGTATCAAATGATATAACTTACATGCTTGGGAATATATTTACATATCTTGTAGGCTATTTAGATTTGTAAGACATCATAAATATTGAAAATGATAAGAGAAGCTTGAAGAAAAATGCAACTTGAGGAACGCAATTGAAGTATGAGCTTTGATGAAAGAAAATCGTTGAGCATAATAAGTTGTTGGGGCTTCATAGAAACATAATCACTCGCTATCATGCATGGATCATGCAGCTGCATGGTCCTATTATTCCTCCATTAGTTACTCTTTTCCAAAATATATGCATGTGCACATCTCCCTCTATTTAATCTCAAGCAATATGTTGATTATGTGTGCAATAAATTATCTTATTAGTTTACATGGTATTAGAGTATCTTACTCATTCATACACTGATGCACCATGGGTGGTCTATCTTCCCTCAAACGCTAGTTTCTTCATCGAATGGTTTCTTCTATCTCTTCTTGCTGCCACAGCAAATTTATGCTTCAACCTCTAACTGCAAGCTTATATCTTGATCGATCCCTCTCAACTGCTACCCCTTCCAATGCAACACTCTACCACATAGTTATCTTCTACTTCTCTCCAATTGTTGCTTACTGCTAGTCGTTGTGGCATCAACTCGCATACACATGCAACAACCATCCCTGGTCCCTGTTGGGGACACCCATCATGCTCTCTCCAGTGGACCCAAGCCTATTCCCTACGGTTGCGCCGTCTCTACTCTGAGTTCTTTGCTCCTCCACTTCTATATGCCCGTGTTTCTATTCATACGGATGCATGCATAGATATACACATGCATGACGTCATGTGTGCTTGATGTCTCTTCTCCCGCATCGATCGCTCCTCTTATTTGACGTTGGCCAACTCAATGTTGCAGCTTCCTTGCTAACCACGATGACCTTCCATCTTCATTGATGTCGGCATGTCTACTTTATTCGCTGTCTAATGATAATCTTCTCGCCATCATCAGTGACGTCGTGCCCTCACTAGTGCTGGCACACTCCGAGCTATACAATGGCCTCCATATCATCCATAGTCCGTCTTCAAAACAAATCTCAATCTACACTTTGTCAGGGTTGCCCCATCGTCGAGTTTCTTTGGCCACTGACTTCTTCAACAACACCGATGCTCATAACTTATCGTTGTGGCCCTTAGCTCCTGCGACTCTAGATTTTCTCTTCAACAGCTCTGGCGAGTAGCATACATTGTCCTCGTCGAACGACTAAGCTGAGCAACACGATATTATCGTCATGTCCATTGTTGCAGCCTCGGCTCTTTGCTCCGCATATGTCAATGCCTTCTTGTTGGACAAATTGACACCACAACACTCTTTCGTTGTCTCCTCTGATGTTATTCGTGCTATCCTCGTTATAACTTTTATTTTTAATGCAAAATTTAAGTTATTTTTTTATTGGAGTTTGTATACAAATCAAATTGCTAATTTTATTTAATTTATTCTGAATTTTAGTTTTTTGTATTTTACTTTGGAATACATATGGAAATCAAATTATGGATTTTCTTTTTATTCAATTTCAATCATTGTTCGCTGAAATTAGTGATACAAATCCAATTTCTAATATTTTTTCTAAATTATAGTTATTTAGGGACTTCACATTGGAATTAAAGATCGAAATCAAATTGCTCATTTTATTTTATTTTTTTATTCGGATTTCAGATATTTATTTTGAATTAATATAAAATCTAATTGCTATTATCTGCTTAATTTTTATTTTGAATTATATTTATTTAGGTATTTTACTTAGAAATTATTATGGAAATCTAATTCTAAATTTTATTTTATTTTTTTATTACGAATTTTTGTTATTGTTTGTTGTAATTCATATACAAATTCAATTTCATTTTGTTAATTTTTATACTAAATTACAATTATTTAGTCCATATACAAATCTAATTGTTATTTTTGTTTCATTTTATTTCAGATTATATTTATTTAGGATGTTACTTAGGTGTTCGTATGGTAATTAAATTACTAATTTTGTTTTACTTTTTATCCCTGAATTTATGTTATTTATGGATTATACTTGACAAGGACTCATTCTTTTTAATCGATACTGTTATAATCTACACCCACCATGATCAATAGTGTAGATCTTTCTTTTTTTCTTTCGATTATTATGGGAATTCCTAGCCCTTGAGAGCGAACGTGGTGATTTCTTTTTCCTTTGCTTTAATAAGATAACTAGCAGGGTGGCCCACCACTACTACAGAGAAGGTCATCACAAATAGTTCGGAACCATCATCACAGACGATTTTTGAACCGTCTAAATTTATATGTCTGTGATAACAGGTGGTTATCAAAGACAGTTTTTGAGCCATCTGTGATAAGTCACAACACAGACAGTTTTTTGTTGAAACCGTCTGTGAAGGGTCATCACAGACGGTTCGGAATCGTCATCATAGACAGTTTTTGAACCGTCTGAATTTATGTATCTGTGATAACAGGCGGTTATCACAGACGGTTTTTGAGTCCTCTATGATAAGTCACAACACAAACGGTTTTTTTTGTTGAAACCGTCTATGAAGGGCTACTATCCCAGACGGTTTCAACTAATAACCATCTGTGATATGTAGGATATCACAAACGGTTCTCTTTACAAATCGTTTGTGATTGGAGACATATCACAGACGGTTAGTAAATAGAATCGTCTGTGATATCTGTCATATCACAGACGGTTGTTGGTGGAAACCGTCTGTGATAGTAGCCCTTCACAAATGGTTTATACCATAAAACCGTTTGTGATTTCTTTATACCAAACTATTTTTTTTCTGATTTTAGGCTAGCCTCAGGAATTGCTAGCCATGCCCTATGAAAACAAGCAAGCAGAAAACAGATAAATCATAGATGAATCAATTGTTGACAACTCAAAGTGATCATTTACAACTCAAAATCAATTACAAAAGAGTATGTTCAAGTATTGTCGCTAGAGTTACAATCGAATTACAACTAGTCAAAGTGAATTACAATTGAATCAATTGTTTGAAGGTCATTCAGCGGTGTCGACGGAGTGAAACTATCCGTCGTTGCTAACGATCTCCATCTTGATGAAGCTGTAGAGCATTTCTTGAACCTCTGAGATCAAAGTCATAACGAGTGAATCTAAATCGAGATTAATTGTCGAACCCGGGAGCGAAGGATCCCGAATTCTCTATGTTCATACACTAGTCCAGGATTTCTAGTGTACACAGTCAAACAAAAGTGATACTCAAAACATATCACGTATTTATTAATAATTATTCAGAGTTTATTACAAAGGGCCTGAGGCCAAATAAAGTAAAACACAACGGAAGCAAAGCAGTAGTAGTAGGCCACACGACTTGCCACAGACAATCGTCTAGGGGCGTAGCCTAAGCGTCTGGATCCTCACCATCCTGGTAGAAGTCTTCTCCTGAATAAAGATTATTCGGCAAGAGTAAGCACTACTACCGTGCTTGCAAGTTACACCCGTCAAGTAACAGATTGAATGCATGCATAAGGTAAACAAGGGGTATTGGCAGGGTTTATTTGCATAAAATAGCATTTTCAATTTTAAATAATCATATTAATTTCCAAGGCCATTTTTATACTATATCTAAAATCAAATTTTTAAATGACAGTTTTATAGTGTGGATAACCTCCATATTTGAATGGTGAAGGATACCCTCCTATCACATGGCTAACCGCCCAATTTTTACCACAAGGATTATCCATCCAAAATCATCGGTTGAAATCATTTTAAAACCAAAAACAAGTCTAACTCGGAGTGGCTTTGCTAGCATGTCCATGACCGCGGACGCGGCTATTTGAATAGTTTTCTACTCTGCAGAGTTTGTACAGCTTTACCCACACGAGATAATATGTTCTTTGTGTCGGCCAATCCACGCTTCCTAAGACGTGTGACAAAGCAATTATCACAAGACCGTTACAATGATCTACCTCAAAGTACTCATGCCCGCTAAGGTTTCACTTCCATTGGACTGACCATCCTCCGGGAGCCCCCTCTTGCGCTAGGTGGGACTATAGTCTAACCGACACCCACACATACAACACGGCACAAATATCTATGAGGTATCCCAAATTATTAAGCCAGGTCTTGCCCATACAAGACATGTGGTGGTACGGTAAGGCGTAGCAAAATACGCTCAAAGACCGGTCCTTAATTGACTTGGGTGTCTTTCAAAATCAAAACCTTGGGTCTTAATCTTAACTAGATTAAGCCCATGCATAAACCTGCACCCACCATTCATCCGTTTCGCCCAAGTCCAAACTATTTTTTGATTTTATTTTAATAAACCACCTTTACAAATTCTCTATGGTAAAACAATACCATAGATTCAAGTTTAAATCAATTTTGTATTGTTTTGGCTAAATCCTCCCAAAATCAAAATCATGGTCTAAGCATTTGCTAAGCATGAATAATTTCTAAACCAATTTATCTATGGCGACAAAGGAATGATATTTCAATATTCAAAATTGGCCATACAATAACAATTGGAATAACTAAGCATTTAAACAGGGTATTAAAATAATTGATTAAAAATATGCATGCAATAATAATTTTAAAATTAAATTAAATAACTTTAAAATACTGGGGGCAATATGGTCAAGGGTATAACTTGCCTTCGTTGAAGTTTTGAAACTCTAATTCCTCTGAAGGATCTACGTCTTCGGAATCATCAAAGTCTATATGCGAAAGTACGACAAATTCAAATGAAAATCAAATAAATTCAAAAAGACAAATCAAACTAACTCCAAATAGAATAATTTTATTTTATTTAGCTAGATAATGATTTTATATGAATTTACCAATTTGAATCACCCAATTTGGAGTTTGGATGAAAAAGTTTTGAATTTTACAAGTTTAAACCTACATCTGTAAATTAAAAGGATTTCCCGAATTATTTTTCTGTAAGAAAATCTATTTACTGCGCAATGCTGACATCAGCCCTGGGATTTTTGGAATTTTAATTAAATCTGACTGGTGGGCCCCACGTGTCATAGACACGGTTTACATGAACCAAGTCCATGCGGCCTTGGCTTAGGGGGAGATTTGATGTGGCGCCACATAGGCAGAAATGGGCGACGTGGCGCCCATGTGGCGTGAGGTGGCGCCAGGTGGCATGTCGCGTGTCGTGCCACGTCGGTGAGGACGGCGCCAACATGGGACCGATGGTCGCATGGCGCTTCATAGCGGCAGCGCGGCGGCGAGGTGCGCATAAGGAAGAGGAGGAGACGGCGAACTCGAAGCTCTCACCCACTCGACGAGACGAGGATGGAGGCGGCCGGCGGCAAGGTAGAAGCGGCGACGAGGTTCGGGCGATGACGAAGTAGCAGCTCCCGTGGTGCTCCGGTGTGAAGGAGGCGCGCACCGGCTTCGCGGCGTCACGGCGATGCGAATGGTGGCGGCGGCGAGGACGCGGCATCCACGGTGGCGGCGCAATCGAAGCTTCAAACTCCCTTGGCCGGCGGCGATGAACTCCAAAATCCGAGTGTTACGGGGCGAGAGGCGCTAAGTGGATGGCGGTGTTGGGATGAGGGGAGAAGGGCGCACGCTAGGGGCTATTTATAGGGGCTCGGGCGGCCCCCAGATGGCGTAACGGCGGCAGAGTTCTTTTCGGAACCAAAAGGGATAAGGAGATTTGAACGAGATTCAAACTAAATTTTGAAAATATAAGATTCGGAATTGGTTGAGGAGGGATAAGGCTTCTAGAATGTGGGGTTTACGCGGTTAAATCAGGCCGAATCGCCGATGTCGGGTGGAACTCGGACGGCAACAATGGCGGCTGCGCGAGGAAGAAAAGCCAGCGTGAGGAAGAAGGAAAGGAGGTGGGAGACGAACCTGTAGCGGCGGTCCCACATGTCAGTGGAAGAAAAGGAAGGAAAGAAGGGGCGTGTGCGTGAGGCGTCCGATGTTAATCCAACGGCTGCGGTGAGTTGGGCGAATGCGCGGAAGAGGCAGGCCATGCGCGCGCGTGGAGGACTTGGGCCAAAGAAGAATTCGACCCAAACACTGTTGGCGAATTTCTATTGATTTTTCCAATTTATTTAATTCAGATAATTCAAAGTAGTAAATAGATTCCAAAAATTATGAGAAAATTCACTGAAATTCTCAAAGGTATTTTGGACTTAAATAAAATATTTCCAACTATCTTTTGGTAATAAATTTTGCATATAAAATTGTTTAGCTTTAAAATAATTATGGAAAAGCTTTAAAATTTTCAGAAAATCCACACAAATAAATAAGATTTAAATTTTCTCTGAGATTGAAATTTTGGGCTGTTACATTAATGCCCTGTCGCTAGTAGGAGTAAAGTAGTAAGCATATAAATTTAAATTTATAATTAGGAAATAATTATTGCGAGATTAACAAACCTCTAGATCATTCGTCTTAGCACTCATGATTTGCTGCATATGACGGCAAACGTAGAATGCATATATGTGATCATGTTTTTGCTGGTGACACTACAAAAATAGGATTACATGTATAGATATAGTCAGCTCGAGACACATTATTACGAAGTGTGATATAGGATTATTGTGTTGTAGCGTGTACAGGAAATCGTGTCCTGTGTTATAGTGTGATGCTCGATTCCTTGTGTGTCCCTTCCTCGGCAACATAGGCACTAAATGACCTACGTGATTCTACAAAGTTATCCTCAACCATTTCAAATGAAGAAAGACTACAATAGAGTTATGTATGGATGAAATGAGCATACCTGTCAAGTATTCCTTACACAAGGGTGAAGTCGTGCTTTTTGTTGAGTAGGGAATCAAGGGATATTACCTTGTTCCACTTTGGTATAATAACTAAAAAAAATCCAGTGGAACCTACTCATGTATGTTGCTATAGTCATTAAACCTAAGTTCGTGCTGCGTATAAAGTACAAATGAAATTTGTATAGAAAGTAGTGAAGCACTTACTTCTGATTGTAGGGCATCATTATGTAGTCCTTGTTGCCCTGAGCAAGCAATCCCGTCGTTATGTATTTCACGATGTAGGATGCGCCTGCGATGATGCATTGCTCAGAGATCAAGTGTGGGTCGAGAAAACCCACCGGTTCTTGCCATCGCTGGGCCATTTTCATCATGTATATGTACATAAGCAATGAGTTGTGACATTTATCGGTATTACGTGAATGTAGAACTTGTTTTGACACACTTACAGTGTCCAGCATCGTAGAAGCGAGGCGTCGAGGGCATTGAGGTTGTATTGGTCAAATAATTCGTCAAAGCCCACGACAAAGTGGCCCGGCTCGTCGAAGAAATGCTCGTTCGTGTATCTGACGATGATTCCAGTATCGCACCCCTTCTCTTTGGTCTTCTGCATCTATCAGACATGCAAAGACTAAAAACCTACTCCAGCGCGGGCTAATACTGTGTTAGGGGCCAATGGACTTCCGAAGGAGTATTTCCCGAGCTTGGGAGGCACTTAATGTTCTTCAATTTCAATTTGGCCTTAATGACTCGCCCACTACACATCTTCCTATGAGACGACTCGAGAACCGATACGGTGACACGCTTTTCTTGTTCCTTCGGTGTCTTCTCCACGGGAACTGATGAGGCAGTCTTCTGAAGCGATGGTTGAGGTGGAGTCATCGAGGGTCCTGTTGGAGAGGCGTGGTCGTGTCGAGATCGTGGCACTGCAGGGTCCAGGGCGATGTCCTTCTTGGGCCACTGGATAAAAGTGTACATGGCATCCCCTAGTGTTCTGATGTCTTCGTTCGGGCGAATCTCCAGCAGGACGACCATGAAATTGTCATGTACCATGTCCACTGACCTGGTGTAACCTCGCACAGCTTGGGTCTTGTCAGGTCAGATCCCTTCCTAGCATGGATACGCCATCCCCCATCTAGCCTCAATAGAAATGGACTCAACCAGCCTCACTTGGAGCTTGCAGGGTCTCGGCTCCTACAAAATGATACACAATTAACTAAGGTGTCCTATAGGTATATCTTTGGAGCATTCCAGAGATGTACATTACCTTGATGTCGTTGATAGGTAATTGGGCGTCGCCATGTTGAGAATTTTGTGTGGACGCGACGCTACTCCGATGTTGAGGAGGACTAGCTACCAAAATAACGGGGGCGGCTTGCGACTAGTTGAGGAGTTCATTCATTTGATCCTACAATCTTGTTATCTGTCTTTGAAATTTTGCAGTAAGCCTCACATTAATCTCCTCTACCAACCGGTCCTTGCGCTCGCCCTTGGATCTCTTCCTACTCCTAGACATGCAGGAGTTGTTTGGAAATCTGTCCCTCCAAGGTCTGTAAACCCCAACGCCTCGCGTGCGACCTGGGTGCTCCTTGTTTCCCAGGGCCGTCGATAGTATATCCTTCTCCCTGACTGCTTCGAAGGAGCCTTGGGAAGATTCAGTAGTCAATTCTTGCTACAAGAGGCCATCATGTTATTTTAGACACTATGAAGTTATGAACTTATTAACAACTAGGTAGTTCGACAAATTTACCAGACGTTGGGACACTTCCTTGTTTGCCAGGTTTGTGAAAGAGATGCCGCCCGAAGACGTGGCTGATGCCCTCGCTCTTAACTAGCTTCGGGCGCGCTCGTCTGTGATCCCAGCAAATGGTCGGGTTGTCGTCCTCCACCATCCATTGCATGGTTTTACCTGTGCACCCAGCGGTGTCAAGTTTGTGGAGGGTGAGTGTTGTGTGCCTGGAGAGCCTTGTGCGCCGCACTTTGCTCCTGAAATTTGGCCGTCGTCTTCATCCGCACAAAGGCGTCCCATATATCCTGCGATAAGAATTGATACTTCGTGAAGGGCGTCCGACCTCTGTTCACATACTTCGTGACAAGTGTGCCCTTAAAGGTCTTCCACGCATGTCCCATCGTGAGCAACACCGACCGTTCCATGCGTGCCTGGTCTACTTCTGGGATAGTGAGCGAGCTTGAAATTTCAGTACACAGCTAGCCTCTCTCTACGTTCGTCAAAGACTTCTAGCTTTGACGAGGATATAATAATCCTCATCTTATCATTTATCTATAATTCATAGAGGTTGTAAGTTCTTCTACGACCATCTAGTAGTCGTAAGTCCTCTTACGACTATCCCATAGTCGTAAGTCTTTCTACGACTATCCTATGATCGTAGGTTCTTCTACGACCAGTCTGTGGTCGTAAGATCTTCTACGACCATCACCTGGTCATAAGCTCTTCTACGACCAGTCCCTAATCGACAGGGCTTATAAACATGTGGGCCTAGTCGAACAAGGAATCTTCCGCACCATATTCAAGATATGGGCTGTAAACTACGCAGTTATTCTCTAGAATAATGGCACGATTTTAACTCCTTTGTTATGGTGGTAACTGCCTGGCAGCGTGGGAACATTACTACTTCCACAATAACCTCCAGTAATGACTCAATAATCTGGGACATTAAGGCAGCCTTTACACTGGAGATACAACGGTACACCTTGAAGACTGTATAAAAGGCAGAATCATCAAGACAATGAGGGGGATCCGAAGGCGATTAGGAGCATAGTACTCTAGTCTTTGGGTCCATTTTGTAATCCAGCATACTCAATACATACACACAGGAGTAGGGTCGTTATTCTCCCAGGAGAAGGCCCGAACCTATATAAAAATCTCCGTGTCTCCATCTATGTGTGATTTTGAGCCTAGAGGAACCCTCGAATCAAATAATCTTTCCGTAAGTTCGGTCTTAAAACACCGACAAGCTTGGTGTCTTATCTTTCCATCTTTCTTACGCTCCTCCAAGTGCCAACGCAGCAATCTTGCCTCCTTTCGGTTCACAAATAAATGCTTCAAACGGGGAATTATAGGCAGATAACACAACACCTTAGCAAGAGGTCCATGCTTCACCTTGATGCCCTCGCTGTCATCGGAGTAATTCTTACGCTTGTGTCGGGTTGCTTTGCACACTGAACATATATGCATGTCTACATATTCTTTACGATAGAGGATACAATCGTTCGGGCATGACATGTATTCTTTCTACTTCCATTCCCAATGGACAAAGAACCTTCTTGGCTTGGTAGGTTGTTCTGGGCAACACGTTTCTCTCTAGAAGGATGTCCACTAGGAGACCTAGTAACGTCGTGAAACTCTTGTCAGACCAACCATTGCTTGCCTTCAATTTCAGCAGTTTAAGCACGGATAACAACCTTGTTATTTCGGCTTGCAGCCTGGGAACAAAGGTTTCTCCGAGTCCTCCATTAAGCCCACAAATTTACCAAACTCTCTCTCACTATAGTCCCCCTTCTGCATTGCGTGGTATCTGATCCAGATTGTCATCGTGCGACCTACCCTCATCTAAAGCACAGTCCACATCCGGCATATCGTTATCTCCCTCGATGATGTTACTACCTTATGGTATAATCTGCTCTTCACCATGACTGGTTCAACATGTATACTCCTTTTTGAAACCCCTTCATATCAAGTACGCTTCGATCTGCGTCGGGTTGGTAAACATTTTCATATTATCACAGTCAATACATGGACAATACATAAATTTTATCCCCTTCTTCAACATATCTTGCTCGGCAGCTCTTCTAAAAGCAGACACGCCATCAATGCACTCTTCACTCACACGGTTCTCAACGTACATCCAGCTTCAGTCCATCTACGCTACGCACGTAACAAATTAGTGTTAAATTATATTAATGCACGCAACTACTCTTCCTATTGACCAAACATACTACAAATTGAATAGCGATTAACTCAGGGCAAATATAAAGGATTACAAATCGTTACCCTTGGAGCTCATGACGAAGATCCCAAATATCCCGCGAGATCCTCCACTCTTTCTTCCTCCTTTCCTTCTCCTCCCTTCCTCCTTCATTTCACATAGTCAGAACTGATGCTCACTTTGATGTAAAAAATTATAATTTTACACAATATAGGACAAGTCAATGTATATATACATACTGCTCATTGTTCTTTTGTAAATATTAACTGTCAATAACCTCCTTGGATGATAAAACTAGCTGTCATCGATCTCTCTAGATTATAATGCATATAATTAGAAGCAAATACTAACCTTAGATCACCAAGAATAAATAGATCTATAAGTACACATCCAAATCTACGGTATTAATTTCTTTCACCAAACACCCCAGAGCCGGCCACCTCCTTCAAAGCGGCTGCATATCAGAGACAGATCTCACTACAAATAGATCTGTCAGGACGACTAGATAGTTAATGCCGCATATCATAGATGGTTCTTATTAAGAACTGTTTGGGATACGTATTACAGACGGTTTAAAATAAAAAATCGTATGTGATATTAAACTACCGCAGACGGTTGGTATTTAAAACGGTCTGTGATACTTATCATAGACAGTTCTTGGGATATGCGTCATTAAATATCTGGTCATCCCAATAGATCTGTCTATAGTGAGATCTGTCTTTGATATATGGCTGCTTTGAAGAAGACGGTGAGTACGCCTCAGAAAGCAACCAAGCCACCACGAAGCATGATTTTTTTTGGATGGTTGTGCACGCAGCATGAGGAGGATGAGACAGTAGCCACGACATACTTCATCGAGCCTGGAAGTCAAGAAGAGGGCTGCCTGAGCTTTCTATAGCCAAAAAATATTCGCACGCGAGCATAAGTAGGGCCAATCCTGAGCTTTCTCATCTTCTTCTAGTACTTGAGCTCACCTTTTTCTCCTCTCATCTCCTTCTATTCTCACCTCACCTCATCTCTTCCTCTTGAGTGAGGGCCATGTCTGAGGCGTCAAGCTCACTGAATCGGAGGGCCCTAAAGCTAGCCACTGCTAGGCGGGTGGATTGTCCTAACTGTCATGTGCAAGCAAATGCGTTCTATGACAACACCGAGGGAAATACTGGTCGGGTGTTTTACAAATATCCTTATTTCTCAATAAGTAAAATTGAGTCTTATTTCTTATGGTTTGAATGTTTCTCTAGTAGGTATGAAATATGTGTGTTGTTTTGGCGTTTGTACGGTTCTGTAGATTGGAGGATGTCAATATTTTCAGTGGGCAGACACCATGGACAAAGCAAGGGAGCGTAGCAATACAAGGCAAAGGATGGATTCTGGGCTGGAGCAGAGAATGAAAGTTGTGCTGGAGTAGAGGCTAAACATGCTGGAGTTGAATATGGAGCGCATTCTGGACCATATCAAGTGGTTGGAGAAGATTTTGTGTGTGTGTATCATTGTTGTAATTTATGGCATATTTGTGAAGTAGCTGATTTCCTATAGTTGTATGCAAACCACAAACCGTCTATGATAAATAAATAACACAGACGGTTCTTTGTGTTTTACAATTGTCTGCGGTAAATATCACAAACGGTTTGTTCCACTAAACCGCCTGTGATAGGTAAAAAAAATGTTCTGTTTTCGGCTGCTAAAACCATAGACAATAACTTAACTTCAAACTGGAATTTTTTTAATCATTTTTTGTATTTATATATGGCCAAACAGCGTGGTCAGTCGCTTCTGACAAAAGATTTTCTTAAAAAAGTATAAATAAAAAAAGTTCAACATATTCCCTACAACTCAGGTAGATTGCTATCTGCGTCTTCAGTTCTTCGTAGGCGACATGGTCGGCATCGGAGTGTTTGGGGTCAGCGTAGGTTCCCTGAAACATGTTCACCCATTATCGCACTCGTTGGAGAGTTGCACAAAGACGCTTCAACTCAAAGACCAAGTGGAAAGGCGCCCAAAGGCTCTCTTCCCTCGCTTTAGGTGCCTCGGCTTGGTCTACCCGATCGGCCGCCGTCTCGATGTCGGAGTCCAAGCGACGGTAATCCTCCTAGAGGCATGCAACGTCTTCCTCGAGGACTACGTTGATGGCGAGGTTAGCTCGCCGAAAGAGGGAGACCACCCGAAAGACGTGGCGGAGGAGGATGTCGAGGCGGTGGAAGGTATAGCCACCACATGCTCTAGCATGTCCTCCGTCGGAGGATGGAGGACGCTGTTCACACAGTGTCCTTCCACAGCATCCGCTACTGTACAGCCGGTGACGTGCTCGTACAAAATGGCTAAATAGGCCATCAACGTCGGCATCAGGATAGAAGAGTACTGGGGAGCCATTGGTTTTTTTAAACTCTACTAGATGTTGATGGAGGGTACAAAAGAGATTAGAGTGACGTGGGGATTCATCTTCGGTGGCGGATGGTCATTCTTATAAAACCATCAACGCACGAGACGAAGAGACACATCTTACGTAACGTCGGCGTGAGAGACAAAGAGACGCATCGCGCCAGAGCCGAAGCGGCATTGATCACCTTCTGTGACGTCGGCAATTATCACAGACGGTTTGTGGTTGGAAGTGTCTGTGAATTATCACAAACGGTTCTAATTAAACACCGTCTGTGACGTCTGTGATTATCACAGACGGTTCTTGTGAAGAACCGTCTATGAATTATCACATACGGTTCTAATTAAACACCAACTGTGACGTCTGCAATTATCACAGATGGTTATTGTGAAGAACCGTTTGTGAATTATCACAAATGGTTCTAATTAAAAACTGTTTGTTATAATTACGTATCACAGACGGTTCTAGCCATCGTTACATATCACAAACAGTTCTTATTAAAAACCTTCTATAATAATTATGATGCAGACGGTTCCACGTGAATCATCTATGATGAGCGTCCAATATAGCCTATTTTGTAGTAGTGCATCCAGCCCACCGGCTGGCCAGGTTGCCATCGTCGACCATGTGCGAGACATTGAGTTCTCAATGAATGCCTTTTGTATTCTGCTCGAGGCATGGTTTGCATCGGATATGCACTCCCCAATTGGGATTGTTTTCACCTTTCCCTCATGATACCTATACATTATCGGTCATTGAGGAATACTTAGGCTTAGAGAGTGGCTCCCTTTCTCACATAAAAGTGACCATCATTCGAACACGCCGCGTTTTACTAGGAAGGATCGAACCATGGGAACGAATGAACAGGGCTATCACCTTCTTTGGCCAGATCTTTCAATAATTTTAGAAAACCAATTCACTGCACACCCCAGCCCGTCATCAGTCCTGTGTTGGCTATGATTGCACCCCAAAATGGTTGCTGACTTTGTCCAACTTCGTAGGGTGTGTTGCGGCAACAAAGCCTACACTTGTTGTTTGTTGGTTTTTTCCATCATCCAATCCACAACAAATCGAATCAAATCACTTCAGATTTCTTTTTTAACCCTTGTTCTGCTCTTGCTCACCGCTACTAACGAGTCTCGATTGATTTTCCTTCCTTTAGATACTCAGATGTTTCAGTTCACTAAGTTTGAAAAGTCCAAAGAACGCAGACTAGCCATGGAGCTTAGATACGGTTTCCCGATCGGAGAGCCATGGATCACAGACACTCTCTCTCCCTATGGCCTTTCGCCTATGAAAGCATCCTTCCTTCTTAGTGCCCAGGCATCCATCCAATGCATATTTTTTATAGTGTCGAACATGAGTGGCAGACTGAACACCCTCACAATCTCGATTTGACATAGCAACACTTTCCACCTCTCTTCCTTCCCTTGGATCAGATACGAAATCCTCACTTTTCCAAGATAGAAGAGAAGCAAGCAACAAATTGAGCAACTAAGGCAAAAGCTATTGCACTGACATGTAGCCATTTTGTTGCTTGATTTTTGTACGATTTTATGAAGATAGAAGTGTGGTACCATGAAAAAAAAGAAAAAATGGCTGATGATGGATCTTTCTTGAAACACTGCACAAACACGTTGTAAAGTAGTAAATGAAATAAAAAGACCTTATCTTCTATTGTAAGCAATTCTTGTTGAATGTTTCCTAACCCTTCTTGGGGGATTCCATCCACAAATGCAAAGTTTGTGGCTGGCCGATATTGCTCATGCAGTTAGTACAGTAAGTAGGTTCATGTCAAATCCTGGAAGACTACATTGGGAAGTAGTGAAATGGATCATGAGATGCCTCCGCGGGAGTTCGAAGTTGAAGCTTTGCTTTGGTAATGGAAAGCCTGTGTTGGTTGGATACACAGATGTAGATATTGCCGGAGATGTTGACAATAAGAAGTCCACTTTAGGGTACTTAATCACTTATGCAGGGGGAGTTGTGTCATGGCAGTCTAAGTTGCAGAAATGTGCTGCATTTTCTACAACAGAGGTTGAGTTCATTGCTGCGATCGAGGTGTGCAACCGCAATTGTTTGTCGGTTTGTTCATCCTATTCTTCTATTTAGGACCAAGAGGTATTGGATTCTCTTTCGGATAGACCCTAAAAGGAGAAGAAAGGCTGAAATGTCAACGGAAATCTGCCTATTCTCTAATTCACCTGATCCCTATCCGCTTTCCAAATGGGAAGAAAGCATGAACCACGGCAGAGGAGAAAGGACAGATGACCTGCTGATCTTTTACAAAACTATGCCAGAAAGAATAGAAAGATTGACCGGTACAAAAGCCATCTCCATCAATTTACGCTCATTAAGGAGAGAATTCCATAGAGAGAGAAAATGAGGAGCGAACAAAAAAGATGTGTGGCTGAGGGGAGGAGAGAAAGAACACATGCGTGGAAATTCTTTGTCTCCTATTTGAGAATATTTGATAGGAAGGACAACTAAGGCTAAGGAAGAATTCAAGAAAGTCCATTACTAAGAAGTGGTGATCTAATCTCGTCTTGCTTGCTGGGAGATAGGAAGCTCTCGGCCCACCTTTTCAAGCCAAATAGTGAGCGATCACTCGGCAATGATACCGTTGGCCGGGAATAAGTACCTATCCCTTACGGGAATTGATGAGGATTAAAATCTCTATGTATTACTTTAATACATAATAAAAGACCATATGTCTTCATGGTCATAACCCCTAAGGCTAACGACCCCTGTGATCGTAAGGATTCCAGAGGTTACATTATGGGTACCTTGGTTGGGCGAGGTCTAGTGCCTTAACCTCGACCAAGTGACTACTCGAAGAAGCAATGAACTGGCATTTGAATCTAACTCTAAGTATATTCCTTACCGTGTGATGAATTGAATACATAACATATTTTCTCTATACTACATGACGTTTCATGGTCCTAAGACACTAGCAACAACGACTATACGGTTTAGTGTCTCACAGACATCAACCGGCGATGAGTTACTGTTTCACTAATTGTAACTGTCCTTCCGACTAGACGCGACACTTCCAACAGATGCCTTCTCCTGGAATAACTGCCACCCTTTCGATGGTTATTTAAAGATAGAGTATGGAGGAAAAAAGGCATCGGATTGAAGCATCACAATCCGTATTAGATTCATGTTTCAATTCTGATTCAACACAAGACAATAGCGTAGCAAACAACACACTCAGTTTAATTAGGATTAGTCTACTGCCTTGTCAAAGGCACCCCTACAAAGGATCCAATTCATAGCAATAAAGAGCAATCTCATTCTCTCCCGAGAAATCTTTGCCATTTTCCTCTATTTTATTTCGTAAGATCGGCAACTCGATCATTGACAGCTGACGCCATCCGTGGGGAAGAAGGTATTTGAGTTCTTGAAGATTACTTCGCTCAAGCATTCCTCATTCACTCCTTTTACTCCATCGTCACTTATGCGAACATGGGAGGGACTTGGGATGAGGAAAACTGGTTTGACCTAGCGGACTACTCCAACCTCGATATAGACGCATGCATCTGCGCCATGGAAGAAAATGGGATGTCGTCATCATCCTCCTCTGTCAGCTCGCCATTCGCTGAGAGTAGCGAGATCGACCTCATGGATGAGGATTCACGTCACCATCCTTGGCGCTCCTAGAGGAACTGGTCGTTCTGACCAGTTCAGAACGTCTGAATGTCTATACAAGCCCAATCCGTCTAACTAGCAAGAACGGTGATGGGAGTCCAACGCTGCAATCAGAGAGTCCATGTACTCTCACTATTGTCAAGGGCGACCAGTATTCGCCAACGGCTCCTACGTATTCCAGGGGCCAACCGACACCAAGTAATGGTGCCAATAAAGTTACCACTGGTCATGGGCCAAGTAGGATTGATAAGGCTCAGCATACGATCGGTAATTCGCCGGATCAGGCTGAGTCCACCACAAAGCCCACCAGAGGTGGTAATCTTCGACCGCTCCCCATCATGGAGTCTCCTCGCCGAAGTGCTGGAAGGCTCTCCCTTAGTTACAACAGGGGCTCGTCGGAAGATCACTACTGGAGGCACGAGGTTAACACAATCGCAGATACCATTCAAGATCCCATGCGCAATCCTCCACAGCTTAACCCGCCACCACATACTGATGGAAATGGTGTAGGCACTCAAGCACCAAGTGGCAGAGGTGGTCGAATGTAACATCCCAAAGTATTGTTACCAAAATAAAAATAAATAAAAATATTATTTTATTGGATTTCCTGAAATTTGAAAGAGTTTTATTGCTTTATTTGAATTTCTAAAGTTTTCAAAAGTCAAAAGTAAAATTTATTGAAGTCTTTGAAGTTTTATTTAATTTAAATTAAAAATTAAATTAATTTCTACAATTTTACGGAATTTTAAAAGCTTTTCCTTAATTATTTTAAAACCAAAATAAATTGTGAGCTAAAACTATTACCAAATAATAGTTGAAAATATTTTACTTAAGTCCAAAATGTCCTTGAGAATTTCTATGAATTGTCTCATAATTTTTGGAATGTATTTGCTATTTTCTAAAAACCCTTTTGAACTATCCAAACTAAATTAATAGCTAAGTCAATTTAAATCGCCAACAGTGTTTGGGCCAAAAGTTTCCGGCCCACTCTTGTTCTCACGTGTGCACCAGCCCATTCAGTCCCTTCACCTGCTCGAGCAAACGTCAGCCGTTAGATCCAAAAAGGACAGCCCGATTTTGATGAACTTCCGAATGGTCCGAACAAAGCAGACCGTCAGATGTAAATCCAACGGCTGTGAAGCAGCCGTTCCTTTCCTATTCACATTGTCACCGACATGTGGGACCGCTTGCTATGTGTCGTCTTCTTTCCTTCTTCGTCTCCGACGCTTTCCTTTTCGCTCGCCATGGACGCCGTGTAAAAGCTTTCCTAACTCGCTCAAATTCGGCCACATCCCCGCAATCTCGTGCGCGTTGATGACGTCGCGTCACGCCGCGTCCATCTCGGCCTCCACTACCAGAATCGTCTAATTTCCCGAGTGCTCAGAAGTTTCCCGAGTGTTTTGAATAATACACTCAGGAACTTCCCGAGTGCCTTACGAAACACTCGGGGATCGAATAAAACACTCGGGAAATTAACATTTCCCGAGTGTCTGATCGGACACTCGGGAAACTTTGACGGGAGCAACGGGGAAAAATGATTTCCCGACCGTCGTTCGTTACAAACACTGGGGAGCTAAAACAACAGGCCGCACCATTTTTCCCCACACCACACACCCGTTCGTTTCTAACTCCCCCCCATTCTCCCCAACCCCCCCCCCCCGCGTTGCTGCTCCTCTCCCCAATCCCGACCCCCACGCTGCTCCACGATCGGCGCCACTCCCTCCCCGTCCTCCGCTGCCTCCACCGCCTCCGCCGCCGCCGCCACCCCTCGTCCTTGTTGCCTCCCTCCTCCTCCCCCCCCCCTCATGGCCGCGCCGCCTCCCTCGTCTCCCCCACCTCCGCGGCCGCGCCGCCTCCCCCTCGTCTCCTCCCCCACCTCCGCGACTGCCGCCTCCCCTCGTCTCCTCCGCCCATGGCCCGCCGCCTCCCCCGCCTCATGACCGCGCCACCTCCCGTCTCTCCTCCCCACCTCGCCAAGCCGCCTCCCCACCTCAAGAATCGGCGCGCCTCCCCACCTCCGCGACCGGGCTTGCCTCCCGTCCTCCTCTTCCTCCTCCGCCGCCCCCTCCACCTCCCTCTCAGATCCGGACCCCGCCGCCCCAAGTCTAAAGTCTCCAAGACTCCATCCCTAGGCGGCATTGGGTGGGCAAAGCGACGGCGACAATGGGCGGCAACAATGACAACAGCAAAGGCCTTGATGAGGGTCGGCAGAGTAGGGTGAAGGCACGCAGCACCAGCGTCTGTGGCTGGCGAGGCAGGCTGGGCGCTGGGGAACGGCGGCGGTCGACGTCGCCTCGGGCGTGAGCCGTGAGGTGAGAGTGAAGGCTTGTCATTGGTTGGTAGAACCCTTGAATAAGGGTAGCGTGGGTAACTGATTTCCTCCCCTTTCTTTCACTTTCTCTGCTTTATTTACATCTTGGATATAAGCACTTTAAAGTTCTGATGATGATTGAGTGGCACATCATGTCGATTTTTATGTTGCAAGTGGTCTAACTTTGAGTGGTTCATTTAGATCCTTTCCTGCCATTGCCTCAAAGCTCAAGAAGCTTTGAAGCTTCCTCATCCATCTAACTTTGAGTGGTTCATTTAGATTATCTCATTGCTTAGAGGATTTTTGTTTCACGGTTCTTGGCACCTTCACCGACGACCTAGTGAGCCATGACAATTGACAACTACTTTAGCTTGTATTCCTCATCACAAGGCAAGTCTGCCATGTCACTGAAATTGTATGGTTGTTAACAGGCAGTATCAGTTTGATAAGTTTCTTTTGTCGCCAACAAGTGAATCTTGCAAAAAACAGAGAGGTTGTGGAATGTGGATGAGTGCTGCTGTTGCATAATTCTAATTGACCTCACCTAGCTATATATCTGAGATTGGTGATTTGGTGATGTATAGAGAGGATGTTTGGTTTTAGTTGTGGATGAGTGTTGCACTGCTGCTGCTGCTGCATTGGTGAGTAAGGGAGCAAGAAGATGGCGGCAGTGAGGAGGGTAGATTGGTTTCTTGGGCTGTTATATGAATTCGTAAAATAGAAAAAAGAACATGTATGTTGCAGTTGGTAAACCAACATTGTGCCTCATAATGATAGATGATGCAACTAGTGGGAACTGGGATAAGTGTCCACTCATGGACAAATCAATAGGTGCCTGATGCAGCTAATAAGAGTGCATTTACTGATTTACATCTTCTAGTTTTAACTAAAATATCTTTTGGTCATGGAAATCTTCTGCTTATTGTGCTCATTTGAGTCATTTTCTACTGACTAGATATTTACTTTCTAGTAACTCTATTTTCATGGTAAACCGCAAAATATTAATTGACACTCCCTTTATCTTGCAGTTCTTAACGATGTGGCGTGGGCGCCTGGGCACGTGGTGCCGCTGGTGCCGGGCGTTGCTTCATTAGTGAGGTATTTCTCGATATCTTACCTTTATCTTTGCTTGTTGATACCATGTAGTGTCTTATGCTCGTATTGGTGCGATTGCAATATAATTTCTTCCCTTTTGGGTTATTAATGGATATAGTACTAGAAAATGACACCGCTGCATAATTTGTTGAGCTATATCAATATGGACAAACATGAAACCACGATTGGTTCTGTAGCACTTTCAACGTACACATTCCCCGTGCAAACTTAATTAGTTTGTGTGCATCGATATGTGGTGGTGCTCCTCTCCTTTCATGTGATATGATATGTGGTGGTGCTCCTCTCGTAACAGAAGACAACTAGTCTATCAAGCTACAGAAAATTTGTGGCAGTGCTATAGATATTGTCCATTTTAAAGGATTTTTTTGTTTTGTCTAAATTTCAATGCTTAAGTGCCGATTTTGTCCTAATATAGCTCATGGTTTTCAATACAGTCCCTAGTCAGTAGATACTACAGTTCGCTGAGGCTTGATTGTTTTCGGCACTTGCCTCACAAGGTCTTTGCGCCTCCCTCGACCATTGCCTCCACCGACACACAGTGCAGACCCCCCACCGCAGCCCTCGGCTCCTCACCCAAGAAGTATCAGAAGGTAATGGATAAGTGGAAAAGAAATAAAGTTTGCTTATTTTCTTTTGTGTTGTCCATTTATGGTGGATTGATATCTTTGTCATTACAATGCTACATTAACGTGTTAATAAATAATGGTATTCATATATATTGAAAGAAAGTGTTTTTATGTCTGCTGATCATGTATATTGTCTTCATGTCAACTGCTTTAGTGTACATATATAGGGCATGCATCCTAGGTAGCTTCTAGCTAGCTCAGTAGTTGTAATTTTTGATATAAATAAAAGTTGGATTAAAATATGCATTATGTTTTGCACACTAGGATGGCTAAGGATCGTAGTTGGATGTACACTGGGCGTAAAGCGATGGGTGACTGTAGCCAAGAATGGATGGAAAAGTCGATTGATTTTGTGGATCGAGCATTTGCTAGGAGTAATGGACGGGGTGTGTTGTGCCCTTGTTCTCGTTGTTCGAACACACGGCCACAAATGAGGGCAACAATGATCGCACATTTGTGCAAGTACGGATTTAGGGCAGGCTATACCGTGTGGGTCTATCATGGCGAGTCACAACGTAGTAGATCAGATGTGCTAAGGGAAAAAACGGACGATGGCGGCCACAATGAGAGTAGGATAGAAGACATGCTAGATGATGTGCGTCATGCATATGGGCCACCTGCTGAGGAAGAACCGAAGCCTGCAACAAGGGCTTTCTTTGATATGTTGTCCGCAGCGAGTCAACCACTTCATGGGCAAACACAGGTGTCCCAACTAGATGCTATCACACGACTACTTGCTGTCAAGTCTCAGTTCAGCACAAGCATTGCTTGCTTTGATTCATTCTTAATCGTGTTTAGCATCCTTCCCCCAGATGGTCACAAACTGCCAGCTAACTTGTATGAGGCCAAGAAATTGATAAGCGCACTAAATATGCCATATGAGAAGATAGATGTTTGTCCAAATCATTGCATGCTATTTAGGAATGAGAATGTGGACAAAGAACACTGTGATAAGTGTGGTGAGTCTAGGTTTATTGAGGTTGACTCCGGTGATGGTCAGAAGAGGCAGCTTCCTATTGGTAGAAAAATACTTCGCTATCTACCATTTGTGCCACGAATCCAAAGGTTATACATGTCTGAGGTTTCTGCCAAACAAATGGTATAACACAAGTATGGTCATCGGTACCATAATGACAAGATGGTCCATCCATCTGATGGTGAAGCATGGAAGCAATTTGACGGAGACTATGTAGAGTTTGTCATGAGCCTCTAATGTTCAATTGCAATTGCAACTGATGGGTTTAACCCATTTGGTATGGGGGCTGCGCCATACAGCTGTTGGCCTGTGTTTGTCATTCCCCTTGACCTCCCACCCGGCGTTTGCATGCAGAAGCAGTACATATTCCTTTCCTTGATAATCCCTGGTCCTGAATACCCAGGGAAGAATATGAGTGTATTCATGGAGCCGGTGGTGGATGAATTGTTACATGCTTGGGAACAAGGCATAGTGACATATGATCGGGCATTGAAACAGAACTTCACCATGCGGGTCGCATACCACACATCCATGCATGACTTCCCGGCGTACGGGATATTCTGCGGGTGGTCTATACATGGGAAGATGCCATGCCCAATCTGTAGGGAGACGTTGCGTGGCTGTTAGCTAAAGTATGGTCGCAAGCACTCCTTCTTCGATTGTCATCGTCAATTCCTTCCAATTGACCACGAATTCAGAAGTGACACAACTGGATTTAGGGCCAATATTGCTATCCGCAATGGACCACCACATTGTCTGGCAGGTGAGGAGGTTCGTGCACGGCTAGATGCTTTGAAGCCTCTTGATGATGGTGATGGGTTCGAGAAATATGGTGAGGAGCACAATTGAACTCACATTCCAAGTTTGTGACGGCTGCCATACTTCCATAAGCTCATTCTTCCCCATAACATAGATATAATGCATAATGAGAAGAATGTTGCAGAGGCCATATTTAGCACATTCTTTGACATTCCGCATAAGACGAAGGACAATGTGAAGGCTCGCCTTGATCAGAGGAGCTTTGCAATGTGCCTTGTTGAATATGATCCATAAGCCGCCCATCTTGGCAAGTGGGAGAAGCCAAGAGCTAGTTATTGCCTAACTAGGGTTCAGAGGAAGGAGATTTTAGAATGGTTTTAGACCCTAAAGTTTCCTGATGGGTATGCAGCAAATCTAAGGAGAGGAGTGAATTTAGCTACCATGCGCATCAATGGCCTAAAGAGCCATGACTACCACATATTCATGGAACGCCTTTTGCTAGTGATGATCCGTGGCTACGTCCCCGAGTGTGTTTGGTAAGTGATGGTGGAGTTGAGCTTCTTTTATCGACAGTTATGTGCGAAAGAGATAGATCCCATGGTAATGTCAACTATGGAGCGTGAAGTACCTGTGTTGCTTTGCAAGTTGGAAAAGATCTTTCCACCTGGCTTCTTCAATCCAATGCAACATTTGATTCTCCATCTTCCCTATGAAGCTAGGATGGGGGGACCAGTGCAAAACCGGTGGATGTATCCAATTGAGAGGGAACAAAAGGAACTACGAGGCAAAGAAAAAAATCGATCGCATGTTGAAGCATCCATAGTGGAGGCGTACATAATTGAGGAAATTTCCCATTTCACATCAATATACTTTTCTGACAATGTTCGCACGGTGCACAATCAAACCTCACGATACAATATTGGCATCCCTCAAAATAATTGCCAACTTAGCCTCTTTACCAGAAGAGGTGACACTTCAAGCGGTGGTACTCCCAAAGTTTTATCGCGAGATGAGTGGTTGACTGTGATGTTGTATGTCTTTACCAACCTCTCCGAAGTGGATGATTACATTAGGTATGCAACAATTATTTTTTTCCCAATAATTGATGCATGAGTGTTTTAATCTACTTGTCTTGTTGCCTATAGGGAATTTGTTAGGAGCGAGTGGAAGCAACGTCGAGACCCATCCAAAAAATAAGTTGAGACCCTTCTTAGGAAGGGTCTTTGGGAATTGTAAACCGAATTTCCGACTTGGTTCTATCAGAAAGTAACTTCTCTATTAGCTAGTCCCCCTTGCACATAATATTTACTAAGTAAAGAGGAACTAATACATGAAACCCCTTGCTGTAGAGTTTGAAGGACAAGTCTATGAGCAGCGAATTGAGGCAAGTTTCTCAAGGATGCCACACTTGGGTGCTGTCCTATAGTACCTACGATGTGAATGGGTACCACTTCCGAACATCGACACATGAGAGGGAACGGCCTAATGCAACAACAATTAATAGTGGATTGGTGACTATAGGACAAGATGGGAGCAATACACCTGTTGAATACTATGGAGTAATTGAAGAAATAATTGAACTATATTTCCATGGTAGCAAACCTCTCAAACTTATGTTATTCAAATGTCATTGGTTCCATCCGTTTAGGGGAGTCAGACGGGATACATCACTTGGGCTGGTTGAAGTTGCACATTAATCAATCTTACCAGGCAATGATCCATTTATTGTGACTCAGCAAGCCACCCAAGTATACTACATCCCGTACCCATACAAAACTATGAGTAGTCTAGTGGATTGGTGGGTAATACATAAGGTGCAACCATATGGTAAACTACCTACCCCTAGTGAGTAGGACTACAACATAGAGACCAACAATGGTGTTGACCTATTCTTTCAAGAAGATGGGCTACCAGGGACTTTTCAAATAATAATTGGGGAAGAGGACGATCACATGGATGATATTCAAATCGATGCCGATGAGGTTGTAAACCAAGAGGACTTGGAACTACTTAATCGCTTAGACATTGATGGCACCGAAGGGGATGAGGTTGAGTCAACACCTCATGATAGTGACGATGACTTTTTAGAGGGCCCATCTGCGGAGGATCCTATTGTAGACGACTACTTCTAAGCATGATCTTGTATGTCTTGCATCTATTTGCTGCTTGTTTTTAATTTTTTGTATGAGCTTACTTGATTACGTTATATTACATTTTTCTATGAGCTTAATTGATTACGCTATATTACGTCTTTCTATGAGCTTACTTCATTGCGCTATATTAATTGATTTATTTTATTTCATTTCATTTCAGGACACCAAAAAATGAGTGGCGTCGAAGAGGCAGCATACTCTAGTCGAGGCAGATGCTTGTTTTCCACTCGAGGAGGCAGAGGGGCAGCCGCGGCCACTCGAGGAGGCAGAGGGGCAGCCGCGGCCCCTCCAGGAGGTAGAGGGGCAGTCGCGGCCCCTCGAGGAGGCAGAGGGGCAGCCACGACCCCTCGAGGAGGTAGAGGGGCAGCTGCGGCCCCTCGAGGGGGTAGCGGGGGGTTTACCTCTAGTAGATCAGGCTCCTGTACCCTGCAGCCCTTGTGTGCTGATGATGTGGAGGATGAGCACCGTGAGGCGGAGGGTGAGGAGGAAGAGCACCCTGAGGCGGAGGGTGAGGAGGATGCGCACCATGAGGCACAAGAATTTTGGTTGCGAGGACCTACGAACCTGCCACGATGACCAACCCAAGAGGAGGAGAAGACTGTCATCGTTCCTGTTGGCGACACGTAAGTAACTAACTGTTTACACTTTCACTAATTTAGCCCACTTACTTGCATACCTCAAAAAACTAATATGCAGGCAATGGCGAGAAGAAGGCGGGGGTGAGAAATGTAGACTTCCGAATGGCATAATTGGCGTGTTGATTCGATGGCACTTCACGGCTTGGTCTCCTCACAGAGGAAGGCGGAGCTGCATGGACATGGTGCCACTACAAGGCGGCCAAGGAGAGGTTCCATTTGACAACTGCTTTATTGGTGGAGGAAAGTTTTTGGGTAAGGATGAATATTCAAATCTGCTTCTATGTGTTCCTATGCATGTTAGGGTTGATTTGGTCACAACTCTCGAATCTCAATTTAGTTACTATACTAACTTACCACACAGTAATTAAGGGTTTGTTAATAAAGTGCGAAACATTGCTTGTATATACAAATCACTCAGATGTATATACCATTGTAATTAATATGTTGGGAGGGCAGAAAGATAAACTTTTAAAGATAAACTGGATATTGTTTTATCATCAGATCATCTTCAATATAGATCTGTTGGGAGGGCAGAAAGATACACTATTCAAGTATAATATACTTTGGCATGTTGTAAACTTAGGCTTTACAGAGTATCAAAATAAAGAGTGTTTGACCCGAAAACTAGATACATCAATATTGGATCAGGATCTTTTGGATGTTTAGTAGCCAAGTAATAAATGTCAACTAACTTAATCATCTTATTCTTTGTCAATTCCTTTTCGCTTTCATCAACTAACTTAATCATCTTATTCTTTATCAATTCTTTATTCTTGGATTGTAGTGGTGGTTTCGATGAAATTTGAGGGACAGAAGTCGATTCTAGGAGAGTGCTACGTAATTGTGTTAAGAAGTCGATCCCACAGATGATCTACGAAGCACGCATCCAAGCGGTGATCTGTTACCACACACAAGTCCTTGGACAGCAAATTCGTAGGGCCGAGGCTTGCCAAACGCATATCACTTTGGACGAGTACATGAAGGTAACCAACTAAACAAACGATGTCCTTGATTACAATCAATTCTAGTTTATTCATATTTAACACTTGGTTAATTTAGACAATACCTTAGTGGGCCCTTAAGTGTGAAGATGCATGGCAGCAGATTGCCCAAGAGAGGTGGTGCAACGAATGATGGTTAGAGGACTCTCGTGCTGCTAGGGAGCAGAGATTGTTGATGGACGGGATAGCACATTGTCAAGGCAACTCCTCCATGCCTCGTTACAAGAAGAACCTGGTAGGTCAACATGTTCATATTGATTGTATGTTGCAGATACATATTTATTGACCGCCGTGGTTTTTTGGGTGCGAGAAAAGAAGAAGCAGAGGCTGTCTCGATATGGAGGCATATTTAGAAGCTAGGAGGGTGATCAGAGGGCACCTTGTGCGGACCAGTAGACGATAGAGAACTTGGTACGATTTCGATCATTTTGTCCCCGATGATTTTCGCTCTCGATGATTTTGTCCAACAGGTTGCATATATCGATCTTTGCTAAGGAGATTCATGGCCGGACTACGACGTCATGAATTCACCACTAAACGCGATTGTTGTGTACAAGGTGGAAAGGGAAGAAACATGTTCGTTTCTTCATGGGTGCCGCTACATTAGCACACCGACAACCCTCTCTGAGGTCCGATCCACGAGTCTTTGCATCAACGGATGAAGTACACCTTCAAAGTCGATCGCGACCATCACATGGGATCGATCTCGGGTTTCGAGCTTTAAGCACGATTATGACAGAAATTGAGGCTAGGCGGTTGGAGCAAATGCTCCTGCGGAGTTAGTTGGGCGTGGTAGTACAATAACAAAGTAATATGCATATATATATATATATATATATATATATATATATATATATATATATATTCATACTTGACTAATGTATGGCAATGTGCAAACAAATATGCAGGCACTCGGGACCAGGACTCGACTTGGCCCTCCGCCGGGGGAACCACTGCCTAACTTATCTGCTCCGGTTAGTAACTGCATACTGATTATTATATTGTTAGTCTCTTATGAGTGCTTGATTAAGAAGACATTGAAATGACATGCAATGTAATTATTGGTCGCTACTGCAAATTTCTTATAATGCGATTTCTTATGAAAATGTAGGGAACGGCGGGATCAGTTGCTTCTACTACTAATGCTGATGCTGGTGCTAATGTTGAAGATCATGTGAATGCGTCCATCGCCAAGAGGCCACCACCAGGTGCTTGCTATTTTCATGATCTACTAAAAGGATACAAATATTAGAAAACATTCACAATCAGGTGCTTGCTAAAAAATGGATAAAAATGGCTACATATATAACTAATTCTCTATATCTATATCATAAATTCTTTTGAAATGTGTCAACATATAATAATTTGTATGTACACTCCTTTCTATGAATTTGATGATAAGTGCTTGAGACATAAATGTTGATCAGTAGTTCACAATGACAAAATATTGAGAGTTGGAGTTTAACATTTTAGCACTTTTGTGCTTTTCATGTTCTATATTGTTAGGTGCTAATAAGCACGTCAACATATGAATTTGCGAGCTTTTAAAAGGTACACCATACAAGTGGATACCATGCATGTAATTATATATCTAACAAAATATCACTCCTCGCACCTCTTAATTAAGTCCATATATAGTTTGACTCATTCCTTTTACGGTAGTACATCATTATACTAAAATTTCTCTTGCATGTCTTTGTAGATGACATAAGTAAATGATCAATTAGGCCACAAGCTAGTGGCCCACACCCTGTGCACGCCCTTAAGCGATTTGCCATGTTATTAGGTTGCTCATCATGATTTAAAGGAATTTTTTGCTTTGTCAAAAGTTTGGTTAATTATCTTTTCATGTAATATCAATTCCTAACTTTTGTTGTAAGATGGCACTAATATTAAGTTTTGCTCTATCTGCAGAACTCCCAAAATGATGCTTTTGTGCACGTAAGATTGAAGCAGAAATTACATGCATGCAAATGGTTGTAGTGATACTTGCTTTTGTTTGATGTATATAAGACTATGAAATTACTATTTGGAACTGTCATATGTATAATGCCTTATGCTTACATTTTCGAACTTGAACTTGAATGTTGTGAGCTTGGGAACTGTTATGATGTCTTTTGTTTGATCTATACATATACATATATATGTACATATACATACATACATATATATATATATATATATATATATATATTGTGGAATGGATGGATTATTTGATTGCTATGGAATGGATTTTTCTTGAATTTGTGAAAAATGGGGTTCTGCTGGTTTGTCGATTTCCCGAGTGTTTGGCCTCATTTCCCGAGTGTTTTTGGCACTCGGGAAAGCGACCAAATCTTTCTCGAGTGTCGACACTCGGGAAAGCGACAAAATCTTTCCCGAGTGTCGTTTTTGCCATGCACTCGGGAAAAATAGCCAGGTGTCAATTTTCCCTGGTTTCGTCGGTCAAACGTTGGAAACATTCCCGAGTGTTTCTTCAGCATCTTCCCGAGTGTCAACACTCGGTAAAGATTCCCGTTACGGGTGGAGAAGCTATTCAATAGGGTTTTCTCCCGAGTGTTTGAGTTTCCCGAGTGTATACATATACACTCGGGAAAGTAATATTTCCCGAGTGTAACACTTGGGAAAATGTTTTTTATCCCAACTAATCGATCCCGAGTGCTGTTTCCCGAGTGTGACACTCGGGGAAAATAACTCCCGAGTGTTTGGCCTCATTTCCCGAGTGTTTTTGGCACTCGGGAAAGTTGCTGTTTCTGGTAGTGCTCACCCCTTCCATCTCCAGCCTCGAATGCCTTTAATCCCGCCATTGAACTCGCGCGGCCATCTTGCTCTCCACGCCGCCCAAGCCATGCCCGTGCCCTATAAATAGGAGCATCGGGAGCGCCTTGGTCACCGCATCCCAACACCACCATCCTTCTAGCCCCTCTTGCCCCATAGCGCCCGAATTTTGAAGGTCTTCGTCGCCATCCAAGTCTTCTTCAATCTTTGATTTCGCCGCCGTTGAAACCGCTCCGCCCCCGTCATCTTCACCAACAGATTCGCGATGTCACCGCGAACACGGTGCGCCCACTCACTCCCTCGGAGAACCCACGGAGCCCCTTCGTCATCGACGACCCCATGCCGCCGCCACTAAACCCCTCGTCACCGGTGATTCTTTAGCGCCCCTCTGCTGCAAGGTATACCAGTGTGCTCAGTAGAGCCTCCCCGTTCGTTTGCGCACCTCCTTTTGGCTCGCCGTGGCGCAACGCGCCGGCAAGCCTGAGGCCTAGCACCGCCCCTCACCGGTCTGACGTGGCTCAGCCACGCCAGCGCCAAATCAGCGCCACGTAGGCGCTAATCCGACGTGGCTGCCTACGTGGCGCCACGTCAGCAAGCACAGAGCGCCCCACACCCCCACGTTTTCTGTTCCATGCACCGGGTCCATGGTGGACCATTGACCGAGTGTGGACCGGGTTCATTGACCGCAGGCCCACTTGTCAGTAGCACGTCTTGGCACTGACGTCATTTATCCGAATTTGCTTTAGGAAAATAAGTCAAGAAATTCGGTAAAATCCAAATTAGGGTTTTATTTAGGTTTAGATCTTCTAGGAGCTCGTATTTCTTCATACGAACTCCGATTTAGGTGATTCAAACTGCTAAATTTATACAAAACCAATATCTAGCTATCTAAACTAAAATTATTTAATTTGGAGTTCATTTGGATCTTCATTTGAATTTTGTTTGAATTTGGCT
This sequence comes from Phyllostachys edulis, assembly GCA_036346405.1. Classification (NCBI taxonomy): domain Eukaryota; kingdom Viridiplantae; phylum Streptophyta; class Magnoliopsida; order Poales; family Poaceae; genus Phyllostachys; species Phyllostachys edulis. The sequence continues at coordinate 83,284,066 of CM070550.1, read as the reverse complement.
TATTTTCGCGTATAGATTTCGACGACTTTGGAGAGTTAGATTTTGTCGCCGTATCAGAACAATGATTAATCAAGCAAGGCAAGTTACATCTTTGATCCCATTATTTTAAAATTTTTAAATTCTGTTTTAAATTATTATTGCATGCTTATTTCTATTCAATGTAATTTAAATACCTGTTTTAAATTGTAGTTATACCTAAATCCTTTGTCTTGCCAATCTTGATATTGAAATAATTCATACCTTGTCACCTTAGATGAAAACCTAGTTTATGCAATAGTATGAACTAGAACATTTTGTCAAAAATTATGCTTAGCCATGCTTAGACCTGAAATATTTGATTTTGGAATTTTTTTCAGCCAAAAATCAAATGTTGTTTAAAATGTATCCATAGCATTAGTGTGCCATGGAAGTTTACAAATATTTTGGAAAATGAAATAAAATTGAAAACCGGTTTGGACTTGGGCGAAATGGATAGTTGGTGGGTGCAAGTTTATGCACGGGCTCAATGTAGTGAATGGTTGAGGCCCAGGGTTTGTTTTAGAAGCCGCCTAGTTAATTAAGGACCGGTCTGCGAGCTGCAGATTGTTAAGCCAAAATCATACTACCACATGTCCTGAGTATGGGGAGGGGACCTGGCCGACTAATTTGCAACGTCTCAATGTGGTTGTGCCATCCGGTTGTGTGGGTGTCGTGAAGACTTATTGTTAATACTCACATGGTGCAAGAGGGGGTTATCGTTTGGTGCGAAGCCTACGGTAGCGAAACCTTAGTGAGGCATAACTACGTTGGGATGAAGCATTGTAAAAGCCTTATCACGTGATCTAGACTGCTTACCTAAGGTAGTGAGCAGTGGTACCGACGGATGCCAAACAAACTAGAGAAGTCGTGTCTTGTGGGTAAAGTTGTACAACCTCTGCAGAGTGTCAATCAATTCGAATAGCCGTGTCGACGGTCATGGACATGCTGAGCAAAGCTTTTCGCGGATTATACTTTGGTTTTATTTTCAAAAGTTTTTGTAAAACAATTTTTGGCATGGATGGGTGTCCATGAGGAAAGTTATGGGTTGAAGCCCTGGGTTGGTGCCTGTGTTTAAGTTAGTGTTAGGTTGGTGCCTGCACTAGCTTTATTAATTAAGTTAAAACTCAATTTTAGCTATTGTAAAAATTGTGCTTTTGAACTTAGTATTGTATTTAAATTATCAAATTTGCTTTTGCGCAAATAATCCTATAAGCCTTCCTTTGGTGATATCCATGCATGCATTAACTCTATTATTGGGTGTAACTTGCGAGCACGGTAGTTGTGCTCATACTTACTTTATGCAAACAAATTTTAGAGGAGAAGGACTTTCCTACTGGTGTGGATCTTGACGACTAGGCTGCTACCCCAGTCGATTGCCTATAGCAGATCAGCTGGACTCCACTACTTATTCTTCGTCTTCTGCTGTGTTCTTTACTGTTGGCTTGTAAGCCTCTTTTGTAGTAAACTCTGTTGATTATTAATAAAGTTATGCGATTTATGGATGTTACCATATCTGTTTAGTGTGTGAACTAGCTACTGATTATGGGACTAGTTCAGAAATGCACAAAGGATTTTGGGTGTTAATCCTGGGTCCAACATCGAACTGATGGACGTCGATCAGTTAATTCACCTGTTCCAACCTCACAGTGCCTAACAACTCAGACAGGGCAAGACGGAAGGTTGGAAGGACATTCGACTCATCGAATGCCCACTGCTAGTCAGAATCCTCCAAGACATTTGGTAACAATGCAAAGCCTTCAACGGGTTCGGGACATTCTGAATAACCCAGATCCTGCTGTGGTAGGGACTCCATGTTATGTCCAACTTGCAAGGCAGGTATCTAAGATCCTCCAACAGACCATGTAGTGTACAAAATGTACCGGGAGCAAAGCAACTCGCAAAGTCATACCATGACTTCGTCCTAGTGCTCCTCCCATAGTAGAGGACAACATGGTTGGATGGAGGACCAATCGATGCCAAGACCCCCTCATAGACCAGGGAATCGCGAGGGAAGACGGCTCTTCGCAACAGTCACTCCTCCTCGTCATCAAGAGGAACGACCTCTGGGATCGGATGATCTTCGACATCGTCTGAACCAAGCAAGCGGTCAAAGACGTTACACCAACGTCCACGGCCATATTAGGACACTGGATACTAGGTATGTAAATCTAAGGAACTGGTCCCCGACCGACTATAATATGGCTCCTTTTCAAAGAAGGCGTCACGACTCTATTACGGGCTGTCGAGCATTCTCAGCAGGGCTCCAAGCTGTTCGTTGGCCGGTCAGGTTTCGACCAGCCAACATAGAGAAGTTCAATGAGACTCAGGACCCATTAGAATTTCTTCAGATTTATACTACCGACATCAAAGCTGCTGGTGGTAATGACAACGTGATGGCAAATTACTTGCCCATGGTCCTTGAAGGATCTGCCCGGTCGTGGTTGCTCAACCTACCGGTCGGATCTATCTACACTTGGGAGCAGCTATATGATACTTTGGTCGCCAACTTTCAAGTGACGTACGACCACCCTGGAAAGGAGGATGATCTCCATCGGATCAGGCAAAAGACTAATAAAACTCTTCGACAGTACATCTAGAGGTTTAGCTAGGTTCGAAACTCTATCCTAGAGGTCGCAGAGTCTTCTGTTATCCAGGCTTTTAAAGTAGGGGTGAGGAATCGGTAGTTTATGGAGGATATTGTAATGACTCCTCCACGAAGGACCATCGAACTTTTTGACATGGCTGACAAATATGTAGCCACTAGCAAAGCGGTTGAATGGTGCGAGGCTATTGATTGAAGAGACAAAATCCCTCAACCTAGCTTGGAGAAACAAGAGAAGAAAAGCAAGAAGTCTCTCAAGGGTAAGAAGAATCGTAAGCCCGGCAACAAGGAAGTCCTTGCGATTCCAGAAAAATTTACCAAGGGCAAGAAAGACTTTTCCGGTCAGAACAAGGCTAAGGTTCCGACCGACAACTACAAGAAGTGGTGTCCACTTCACCTGGCGGCAGGGCATGATTTGCTCACCTGCCAAGCCTGACAAAAGAAGTTGGGGGTTTACTACTAAGTTAAAGGTCCCTTCCCCTCCGTAACAGAGCTTGGAAAACTAAGCTCCAAAAAGGACAAATATGGTGATGAAGAAATAGAGTACCTGGAGCCTTGGCACACTATGGATATGATCTTCGACGGATCTTCCTTGTACAAATCAAGGCCCATCTGAAGGCCGTGGAGCGGGAGGTGAACCTTGCTGAGTCTCCGATCACCGTGAAGCCATCTAGGTGATCGGAAATAGTTATCTTCTTCAGCAAAGAAGATTGCCCCATCCCGTCGACTCGACCAAGTAGGTTTCCTATCGTTGTTGAACCTACAATTAATAATTGCAAAGTTAATCAAGTCTTGATAGATGGAGGCAGCTCTTTAAACATTTTATTTATAGGAGCATTGGAAGAAATGCAAATTCCCAGGTCAAAGGTAAAACCTGTGAAATATATCTTCCATGGCATAGTTTCTGGTTCTACTGCTAAACCGATATGGCAACTGTCCCTACCGGTTACGTTTGGAAAGCCTGACAACTTCCGAATATAAAAGATTCTATTTGATGTAGTGGATTTCGAAACTGCATACAATGGAATCCTTGGTCATCCGGCGTTGGCAAAATTCCTGATAGCTAAGCATTACGGCTATCAGAGTTTAAAGAAGCCAGGACCAAAAGGGGTAATCACAGTTCGAGGTGACAGAAAGATGGCATACACATGTGATCAGAAATCCTTAGAACTGGTCGATGACCTTCCGAACAGGGACACTAATCTGCCTTCCATACATGTCAAGCACTAGAGACCAAAGATGGCCCTGAAGCCTTCCTACCAGACCAAGGAGGTCCCACTCGACAAAGGCGTCTCTCTGGAAAGTGCCAAAATGTCGTCTGGGTTAGAAAATGCTAACACATCTGCCCGAAAGGTCCTGGCCGGGGCAAGACTCAACCCCAAATAGGAAGAGTCGCTTGTCTCCAACCCCAAATAGGAAGAGTCACTCGTCTCCTTCCTCCGAGTAAACCTGGATGTATTTGCCTAGCAGGCATCCGACATGCCCGGAGTCCCCAGGGAGGTGATCGAGCATAGGCTAGCTCTCCAGCCTGATAAAAAACCGGTCAAGCAGAAGCTAAGGTGCTTCGCACCTGATCAAAAGAAGGTAATCCAATTAGAGATCGACAAGCTTCTTCAGGCTGGATTCATTCGTGAAGTCGACCACCCAGAGTGGCTCGCCAATCCTGTAATGGTTAAAAAAAGCAATGGAAAATGGCGAATGTGTATTGACTTCACAGATCTTAATAAAGCCTATCCAAAGGATGACTTTCCCCTTCCGTGCATTGATCAACTTGTAGTCTCTACTTCCGGGTGTGAGTTGTTGAGTTTTTTGGATACATATTCAGGGTACCACCAGATTAATATGAGCAAGGATGATGAAGATAAAACTTCCTTCATCATCCCATATGGTACTTACTGCTATGTTAAGATGCTATTTGGGCTCAAGAATGTTGGTGCAACTTTTCAAAGGTAAATGCAAAAACATTTAATTCTTAGATAGGTCAAAATCTGGAAGCCTACGTTGATGACTTGGTTGTGAAAAGCATCAATGTTGGCGACCACATTTCGGACTTACACGAAACCTTCAATAATTTAAGAAGGCATAACCTTAAGTTAAATCCCAAGAAGTGTGTATTCGGAGTTTATTCTGGAAAGCTTCTTGGGTTCCTAGTTTTGACTAGAGGGATTGAAGCAAACCCAGCAAAAATATCAGTCATCGACCAGATGCTTCTTTGGGCACCTATTGGCATAGTACCTGGTATTGTTGTAGTGGAAACAAGTCACTCCTGTAGCTGAGGAAATTGTGTTCTTCTAAAATTAGCCACCTGATGAATTGTTGTTGCGGAAGCTGGAGTTGTTGGGGCGTTGTGCTGGCACAGGCGCTCTGGACGAGAAAGACTGGAATCTGCCACGCTGAGGTGGCGGAGGCTGAGCAATGCGGGGCTTGGGAAAACCATCAAAGTTGAACTTCTGGGCCGTCATTCGCCTCTTGTGGTTTTCCATTTCTAGGTGCTTGCCCTCCTGGTGGATGGCCTTGTTCACCAACTATTGAAAGTCGGTGTAGTCCTAAGCAATGAGGTAGACCGAGAGATCATTACTGAGGCCTTCCAGGAATTGCTTGGCTTCATTAGTAGCTACATCTTTAGGGTTATAGCTAGCCAACTGGTTGAACTTATGCAGATATTCGTTGACAGAACGGTAGCCTCGACGCAGAGTACGGAACTCCTTATTCTTCAGGGTTACCATACCTGAAGGGATGTGTGCATGTCGAAAAGCCTATACAAACTCGTTCCACAAGATGGTCTGAGTATCTGCATGAGACTGAGTGAAATTGTCCCACCACTCTGATGATGGTCCACTCAGCTGATGCGATGCAAATAGTACCCTCTCGTGATCAGTACACTGGACAATGTCCATGTAATATCCCGTTCAAATATAAAACATATAAGTGACTAGTTCTAAAATTAAAAGTAATTAGAAAAGGAAAATTCAGAATTTTGGAGGAGTTTTAGAACTCGGGCCTTTGGCCCATAGCTCTTTGGGCCCATGTGGGGGGAACTAAACCCTAGCACCCTAATTACTGTAGCACGGTACTATAGCGCCACTGTCACTGTAGCACGGCGCTACTGTAGTGCTCCCCTCTCCTCCGGTGCTTCCCCTACAGATTGGCCAGCCATAAGTAAGAGGAAGGAGAGGGAAGAAGAGAGGAGGACGGAGAGGAAGAAGAAGAAGGTGGGGGTGATCTTCACGACGACTACAACGTGGTCCAGCGGGGGATTTCGAGGGTAAGATCATGATTCTCAATAGCTAGTTCGGTTCTATAGATGTGTTTTGCTACCGATTAATCATTGTAGTATCCTGCTGTCGTAGATCGGTAGTACTGCAGTTCTGTTGATTCGTGAGATTGGGTTAGTTCCATGTAGATTAAGTGTTTATGCTCTCCTGGATATAGATGGGGAATTTCGTTAGCTTTTTAGAAAGTATTAAATCATAATTATTGGATAAAGGATGAATTAGTTACGAATTTTGTAAGACTGGGTGCTAATTCAGTCTTAGGATTTGTGCAGCGGTCGTAGTTCTGTACATTAGAGTTTGGATATGGCCGAATTTGGTCCGATGATCTCCATGAGATATTTAGATAACTTTATGCTGATTCCAAGAAAGTAAAGTTCATAAATTTTGGACGGATAGATCAAAAGTTATGAATTTTTAAAGTTATTACTGTAATCTGTCCTTCTATTGTGGACAGGGGTGAAAGGCTTGGCTGTTTGAAACCATTGCTGCACAGTGGGAATATTTTTTTTTTATAATTTTATTGGGATAGCTGGTTTTTTGTAGTTTCCAGGGAGTCTTAGAACAATGAGTTTGGCTGTGCCAAACAAAAGTTATGATTTTCCCAAGTCAGAGATACCGAGGATGATAGAACAGTCTTCGGGATTAAAAACAAAGCATTAGGTGTGGTATTTTGACCTTTCGGTCACCTGAGAAGTTGTAGCTAAGATTATGTAGATTCCATGAAAATTGGATTCATGACTTTTGGAGTTTTGACTCAAAAGTTATGGATTTTTATTTAATAGCTGTCTGTTTGGACAGATTTGGATTTTGGGAGTATATCGGTTAATGTTCGGGTTTCGTTTAGGAACGATTGCTCTCGTTTTGTTCCAATGCAATGTTGTGCAAGTTTGGTTGATTTTTAGTATAATTCACGGTTGCCAGGTGGTGGTGACCCCCGGGGCTAGAGGTTTCTGTCGTTGTCTTCCGTCTCACGGTTGAGGCAAGTACTTTAAATGTTCCTATGATTATAAAATGTTGAATGCCTGTTGTTGGTATTGTGTTTCTAAGATCCATATTAATATTTAAATGTTCATATTCAATCCATATGTGTTACCTCCATGATTAGAGAGCATGTCTTTTCAATATTCATATTTCATACCATGCATCCACAATTCATGTTTCGTCCATGGGAGTGGATCAATATATAAGACCCATCAATTCCAGTATGGGCACGTAAGACCCACCATTCTAATGTGGGCAGTTTGGGACACCCGTATGAAACATTCTTCATACGGGGCTTGGATCCCCGCATTTTGTTAAATGCGGGCTTAGATGAACACCGACGGGTGTGTCATCAGCAATACCGGTATATGCATGTGTGTAGTCCCTTTATTTCATCCAAATCATTCATTCCATTCATTCAAATGTTCGTTCTGTGCTTATTTCATATTCTTCAATGGTGTTATCATGATCATGGTTGTTATGTATTAATTATTTACTGTACTTGCTGAGTCTCGGACTCACTCTTGTGTTGTTTGTTTCTTTTAGGTGATCTTCGAGGTTGGTTCCATTGGGAGGGAGTAGACACGCACTACTCATTCACTTCACCTTAATCAAGTCCAGGATTACATTTTAGTTCGATTTAATCATTCATTAATGATGAACTATAATAAATAATGTTGGCTGTGGTTGATAACCCTTCTCCGTTAAGATTGATTAAGTACTGCGTGTGAACTTAGTTCATCCTTACGATATAATTGCTTGAGTTCAAGATATACTCTGTGATGGTTACGATAATTGTTGATTCTTATTTTGTCTTGACATTTATGAATGTTGGAACCTCCGGTATAGTTAACTATCTGAGGAGGTTCTAGAAATTTAGAATTTTGTCTTCTGTTTTAATTTTGTTAACATGTTAGTTTAATAGCATTCCAGGCCCTTATTGGACTGGGGTGTTACCGTCCATCTTCTTGCCGATCGCCCTAAGCCAATCATCAGCATCCACTAACTCAGTACTACTAGAGAAAGTCGGAGGGCGCATCCTCATAAATTCAGAGATATTGGCTCTTAGTGGAGGTGGAGCACAAGCTACTGATGTTGTTGCTTGTACAATCTGCGTACTGTTGAGAGATTGGACGAGAAAATCAACCAAGTGAGATTGATTGGCCATCATCTGGCGCCAATCAGGTCCTTCTGTTAGAGGTGGTGGCGGCTGCAGAATTGGGTTGGCTTGGTAGTCGGTATTCTCATTGCCCTGACCACTGGCACTGCCGCTGCCGGTTCTGTGGGTTGTCACCATCTACTAGATCCTTCAAAGACTTAGAAGAGAGAAAAAGAAAGAGAGAACTAAGGGGGAATAAGTCTAAAATGGCCCAAGAACCAAACAAACACAAGGCAAAAAAGCAACTTTTCAAAATAGTTCTTTACTAATTTATTTCTTTAATCAACTGTGGTTGTCACAAAAGGGATTGGCAGCTCACAATTTGTATCTAATGGAAATACTAAAGTTAAAATATAAGGAGCCATAGGGGTATAGTCTGAGGTGTTGGAACTGGCATTGCCTTCCTTGTAGCGGGCCAATTCCTCCTCTACTGCTTCTAGCCTCAAGTGGATGGCACGTTGTTCATCCAAGGTGCACTAGTAGGCATGATCCATCACTATCATCGAATCGACCTGATGTGTCAGCTCTGGGAAGTCCTCTTCGGCTGTCGGGGCCCAAAAATGCAATTCTGGACCCTCTGTGTATAATGCACTAGTCTAGGATTACGCTAGTGCACACACTGTCAACATAGATCAATATCGATCCACTCAAGATGATTAATAGCATAAATGAGTAATTTGATTAACAAATAACCATTTTGACTGTATGGTCGAGTTTACATTTATTAAACCACGCAGGGCTAGCAATAAAGAAATAAGCAGCGGAACAAAACAAAACTCAAGTGGAATCCCATCAATTCGCCACAGGCAACCGACTGATATCAAGACCCTAACGATCGGCACCTTCGTAGAACTCCTCCTCAAAGGCAGGCGATAACTCCTCCACTTCTGTTGATTGATTATAGCAAGCATGAGTACACAACCATACTCGCAAGTCATACCACAGAATGCAATTTATACATGTTGGCTTATTCCAAAGGATGGCTTCTGCGGTTCTTTTGCAGAAATACAACATTTGCAATTTGAATATGTATAATAGATTAAAACATGAAGTAAAACAAATAAACAATATTAATTTAACAGTTTGTTTCACGAAGAACACAAAGCTTAAAAAAGTTATTCACAAAGCCATATGACTTAGATTACACAGCTCCCTTCCCAAATGTTTTATGAAAACTACCCCTCGTGTGAAATCCCCAAGCATGTCCATGCCTGCGGACGTGGCTATTCGAATAGATTGATTTCACACTCTGCAGGGTTTGTACACTTTACCCACACGATACAACTAGTGTTGCAAAAACTAATCATAACAAAACGTTTCAGAAACTTCATCTCAAGCATTGATACTCCCGATGTGCTTTACCGCCAGACTACCCCACACAGGAAGTGAGTCCGACACACATCGTTGGACCCGAAGATGACAAACCGCTCATAAATGTGCACTGCCTGGTAGTCTACACCTCCACCCATGCACATAGCCTAACCTACTACCTGAGTAGTCAATGTCAAGAATCCATAACTTACTAAGTTAGGCCCGTCCCATCAGGTATGTGGTTGTACGAAAGGCCCAGTTCAATGAAGCACAAAGTTAAGTCCTTAATTGACCAAGGCAAGACTTCCAATTTCTAAATATGTCACACAGATTATTATACCCACACACACAGCTCCACCATACCTTTTTATGTCCACCACTTGGCTCAATCTAAATCCTTTACCACCCAGTTAGTTAAGTGCAACATACGCCATCACGAGTAATAGCACACAGTACACACAGTTTTATCACAAAGTTCTATAATCATTTAGTCAAGTTCATATTTGCAACTCACATGAGATGATGACTCGTGGCATGGCTAAGCAATCTAATCGTATCTAACCAACCCACGTTGGTGCTAAGATAATACCAACTAAATAATGAACCAATCTAGGGTGACAAAAGATTATGACATAACAATAGACAAGGTGGATGTAACAAATTGGATTAATAACTACACCCAAAAGTATTTAAATAAATACTTAAAGTAAATGCAATAATTTGAATCAAAGTATTTTGAAAACTGGTTTCAACATGATCAAAGGTATAACTTGCCTTGGAATAGGTCTAGGTACTGATCTTGCTCTTGAGGCACTCCTTCTTCCTCAAAGTTCACCAAAGTATCAACGTCTACTCGCAAGCAAAGAAACAAAACAAATAAATAACAGAGGTAAAACAAACCCCAAAAATTAAATAAAAATCTTAGATAAATAGATCTCAAATTTAGATGAATTTATAAATTTGAATGGGCTCAATTGGAGTTCAATTGCAAAAGATATGGGCTTTGGAAGTTTGAATATAAAGAAAATACCCTTAAAAGGATTTATCAGAATATTCTGAACTATTTTTAACAGAAAAACCGGAATAATGATGTAGGCTCGCGTCAGCCCTGGAAATTATGGAATTAAAGGAAACACTGACATGTGGGACCCACATGTTAGTGGCTCGGCTCACGGTGAACCAAGTTCACCAAGCCATGGATCTAGGGTTTTGGTGGACTGCCACGCATGCGCGCACGTGGCTTTGACGCAGCGCCAACTGGATGACACGCATGCAAGGGTGGCTAAGCTAGCTATGCACGGGGTAGGACACGCTAGACCGGCGGCAGTGGAGCTCAGGAACCAAGGGTTCTAGCGAATGGCAGACCCTCACCGGTGATGGATGGTACCAGTGTGTAGAGGGTGCAAAGGCGAACTCGATGGGGTTCTCACGGGTGCACAAGGACAACCAGAACGTCCGACGGCAAGGTCGAAGTGGCGGAGTTGGTTTGGGCTCGTCGGGATCTGTCCTCCGGTGGCGCTCCAGCGGAACGAAGGCCACCAAGGTGAAGTGCAGCTCCGTGCGATGTCGACGGCGGCAACGATGGAGCACGAGCTGCACCAACGGCGGAGCAAGGGCTCGTCAGAGTTGCAGCGGCAAGATTGCTTCCTCGAGCTAAAGCGATGGCTAGGGTTTCACGCTGGCGATTCGGCGGCTTGGGTTGAGGTGTGGGGCTCGAGGGCGACCTCTCCCTTTATACCCAGTGGCTCGGAGGAGTCCCAGGCACGCACGCCAAGAACGGTACGCGGCTGAGCAGTCCAGCTCGAAAATGACTCGGAGACGAAGAACAGTAACCCTAAGTAGGACCCGCATGATAGTGGGTGAGGCTTGCGCAAACCCGCGTCGCTCACGACACCGGTGAGGCTGACTTGTGGGGTCAAGGTGGCTGCACGTGGGGAGAGAGATAGGGAGGCTGACGAGCGGGGTCCGCCTGTCAGTGACTGCAAGGCACGGAAGCGTTCGGACCATCAATCTTGATCTGACCGTCCGAACGGCCAAACTCCATCAGACCGTTCAAACTCGATCGGACGTGCGGCGGACGAATGGGCTGTGCGCGTGCGCAAACAGGCTGGCGCAATTGGGCCGTGAAGCGAGCCACACGGGGAATAGGAGTTGGGCTGGGAGGAATCTGGCCCGAATCTATTTCCGAGATTTTAATTAGTTCTTCTTTTTAGAAATTACCAGAAAATCCAAATAGCAATTAGAAAATAGCAAATGAACTTAGAAAAATTCTAGAAAAATATATCCAAGTACATAGAATCCAAATAAAATAGTTTTGATAAATGTTCATGTTGGAATTATTCAAATTAAATTGTTTTGGTACGAAGATTCTAGGTTAAGCTTTTGAATTAAATTCAAATAAATCCAAATGGTGAATTTTCAACTACTAACTAATCAAAAGGATTTTTAAAGCTCAGAAAATTGAGGTGTTACAAACCTCCCCCCTTAAAGGAATCTCGACCCCGAGATTCAGGCTAGCTAGAGAAAAGACTAGGGAACTCGCACTACTACAAAATGTTAATACTGGACGCCTGATCACAGACGGTTCATCGAAACCGTCTATATTAAACACAATCACAGATGGTTTTTGTTTACCGACCGCCTGTGTTCCTTTCCGTGGTAAAAACCGTCTGTGAAGAGGTAATATCACAGACAGTTCATATTAAAAACTGTCTGTGAAGTATCACAGATGGTTCTGACAAAAAACCGTCTGTGCTATTACTCAATATCACTAACGGTTTTTTGTGAGAACCGTCTGTGATACTTCATAGACGGTTTTCAACATGAACCGTCTGTGATATTCCTACATATCACAGACGGTTTTTTGTTGAAATGCGTCCATGATAATTAACTCATCACAGACGGTGCAGTGTACATAGCTCCCCAACAGAGTCTTCTTGATCTCCATCTCTGGTGCTACGATAACCGCGAGAGATCTCCAAGCCCGGTGAGTCCATCGCCACTCCGTGCCCAGTTTGAGTATCGCCTCACCTCACTGAGCCCGCTCGTGTGGTCCATTTTAGCTATTGTTGCCCACGCTGAGCTGTTACCGTGGACCTCTCTGTCACCGCTGCTGCCATCGATGCCAACTCTTCTCTAGTGAGTCCTCGACCCCACCAAGGTCGATTTCCCCACTTATAGGTCCCCCTAAAGCTATGCATGTGCTTGGTTTCAGTTTATTTCCACCAAGAAGACCTGTCACCGAGGACCTTGCCGCCGTCGCCTCTGTTCACCGATGACAAGCCGCCTTGGACCTTCCCCGACTTCGACTAGCCACCTTGGACCTTCCCGGACTTCATTGACACCTTCCTCGTGATCGAGGTGAGCTACTAGAGCATAAACATCATTTAATTTGAGTAGTTTCAGGCATTTACGCCGAAATCACTAGTGAAGCCTATGGCACCGCCACAGGACATCACCGTTGGTTCTCCTCAAGTGACCTTAGGGCCCCGAGCCACGACTGTTAGCAATGCGATGTCACCCTGAGCCCAATTTGAGCTTCAAATCCTATTATTTTTAATCATTTAGTTAATAAACTAATGAGTCTATAACATGTGGGACCGCCATAGATTTTATAAATAAAATCATGAAACAAAAAATGAGTCACTAACAAGTAGGGCCCACATGTAAGTTAATAAAATCCAGAAAACGTAAAAATAAAAAAAGCCACCTTTAGTTCAGAGAAAAATATGCTTTATCTGTTGGAAAACGTAATTAAGCCTCAGAAAATACGCTTTCGAAGTCACCCTTTTATTTATTTCCAGGGTTTTCAACACGAACTGTGTGACGGACCGAAGCTAGATGTACGATGAGAACCGTGTGAGTGAAGAGTACATTAATAGCGTGTCTGCTTTTACAAGAGCTGCCGAGGAGGATATGTTGAAGAAGGGGGCGGAATATATGTACTATCCATGCATTGACTGCGAGAATCTGAAGATGTTTAACAACCGAGCGCAGATCGAAGCACACTTGATTCGAAGGGGTTTCGAAAAGGGTTATACATGTTGGACCAGTCACGGTGAAGAGCATATTATATAGGAAGTCAACGTTATGCCGCCGGATGATGTCGATTATGGTTCCAATTCGGATTGCCTGCACGATGATCACAATCTAGATCAGATACTTCGCGATGCAGAAGGGAACTGTGATGAGAGGGAGTATGTTAAATTCCAGGGCTTGATGGAGGACTCGGAGAAACCTTTGTTCCCGGGCTGCAAGCCGGAATACACAAGGTTGTCATCCGTGCTAGAACTGCTAAAATTGAAGGCAAGCAATGGTTGGTCCGACAAGAGTTTTATGGGGCTATTAGGTCTCTTAGCGAACATGCTTCCGAAGGGAAACGAGTTGCCCAAAACCACCTACAAAGCCAAGAAGGTTCTTTGTCCATTGGGAATAGAAGTAGAAAGAATACATGCATGTCCGAACGACTGTATCCTCTACCGTAATGAGTATACAAACATGCATGTATGTCCAGTGTGCAACGTATCCCGATACAAGCGTAAGAATCAATCAAATGACAACGAGGGAATCGAGGTGAAGAAAGGACCTCCTGCTAAGGTGGTGTGGTATATTCATGTAATTCCCCGTTTGAAGCGGTTTTTTGCAAACCCAAAGTATGCAAAACTACTGCATTGGCACTCAGAGGAGCGTAAGAATGACAGAAAGCTAAGACACCCTGCTGATTATGCCTAGTGGAGAAACATCGATAGGAGGTTTGCAGACTTCGGTGCAGAACCGAGGAATATAAGGTTTGGATTGAGTACAGATGGAATGAATCCTTTCGGTAACATGAGCAGCCAACATAGCACTTGGCCCGTGACGATCTGTATCTACAACCTTCCTCCTTGGTTGTGTATGAAGTGGAAGTATATTTTGCTGTCAATACTTATCCAAGGGCCAAAGCCACCTAGGAATGATATTGATGTGTACCTAGCACCATTGATGGAAGATCTAAAAATATTGTGGATTGAAGGGGTACAGGTATGGGATGCGTACAAATGAGAGAACTTCACTTTATGTTCCTTGTTGTTCTGCACCATAAATGATTATCCTGCCCTTGCTAACTTGTCGGGCCAGAGTATAAAAGGGGCCAAAGCCTGTATTCACTGCTTAGATGATACCGAGAGTGTGTGGCTGAATCACTCGCGCAAAACCATGTACATGCGTCACCGTAGGTTCCTTCGGAGGGCTCACCCATACCACAGGATGAAGAAACAATTCAATGGAGAGAAGGAGGACAGTTCAGCTCCAAGGCGTTTAAGCGAAAAAGAGGTCTATGATATGGCTAAGGATTTAGATGTTGTGCTTGGAAAGGGACGTAAATCGAGGACACGTGAGAAGAACATCTGGAAGAAGAGATCAATATTTTGGGATTTATCTTATTGGGAGTACCTAGAAGTTCGCCACTGCTTCGACGTCATGCACGTAGAGAAGAATATATGTGACAGCTTGATTGGTCTCTTACTGAACATTCGTGACAAAACAAAGGATAGTGTCAACGCACGGCTTGACTTAGTTGATATGGATATCAGACCTGAGTTAGCACCAACAAAGACCGATAAAGGACGAACGTACCTTCCCCCTGCTTGTTACACTCTGTCCAAGGCCGAGAGAACTGAACTTTGCCAGTGCTTGCACGGTGTGAAAGTTCCGTCCGGTTACTCCGCCAACATAAAGAAACTTGTTTCGATCGAAAATTTGAAGTTAATTGGCATGAAGTCTCATGATTGTCATGTGCTGATGACACAAATGCTTCCTGTTGCAATTAGAAGTATTTTGCCGATCACGGTCCGAGAGACAATCATGAGGCTGTGTTATTTCTTTAACACAATTGCTTAGAAGGTCATCGATCCCGAAGGACTAGATGCTATGCAGGACGAGGTGGTGATGACTCCATGTGATCTTGAGATGTATTTGAAGGGTGGCGGGGTAGGCTACGATAGCTACAAACAAAAATTTCTACCACGCAAACCAGGAAGCCAAGCAAGTAGATGATCACAGATCGTTACCACCAGACGCGCAGAGCAGCGGAAGAAGGCTTGGAGTAGCCTGGTCCAACGAAGAGCGCGTCGATGTAGTGGTCGTAGTTGATCGTCCAACGTCCAGCAAGTCGATGCGGTGGTCGTAGTCGATCGTCCCCTCCAGCAACCTCTGTAGTTCCTCATGAAGATCGCGGATCGTCCTCAAGCGCAACAATTGTAGTAGCGCCTCTACGGTATCCACATGTCCAGGGCAGGAACAACCATACGCGGGTGTGCTAGCACCAAGTCGCACGGCAGAGCTCTCAGGAAGATGGCGGCTAGGGTTTTAGTGGTGTTTTCTCGCGTGCCTCCCAACAGCCTCATGCATCTCCTTATATAGTGCTTGTGACGGATCCTATCCGAACACGTTTACGAATCGTATTCGTACTGGTTTGTTCCAACCCGTTAAGTGTGTGACCCTGTAGGTTCATGCGTAATCGGTTGTGACTCGGAAACCCTTTCCGATCACTAGTCGTAGCGGCTCCTAGCAGAACATAGCGATTCCCGAATACACACAAATTATATCGGACGAACCTTAATGCAATATGATCTACGACCAGGTCCTCATCACTTACGACCAGGTCTATACTCTATACGACCAGTTCGTTTGTGGTCACGACCAGTTTGTAACTCCTTACGACCAGGTTACGACCACTTTGTGATTACGTTCGACCAGTCTACGACCAGCTCGTATCTCCATACGACCAGTCTGTAACTGATCCAACTGAGTGACCTACTCGTGTATACTCCCTTTGCCTCATGATGTCTGGTTGAACTCCAGGTGAGATGTTGTGTCATCCATGGACTGTTCAATTCTTTCTCGATCGAGTGTCGGATAACTTCACGTGGTCGAACACTTCGACTACTAGTGGCATGGCCATGCACTTTCTTTATCCGATCACAATGAGGGGCCCAGAGACATCTCTCCTGTTATGTTAGGAGGGGCAAATCCTATATCCGACCAGTCACATTCCTCTCCATGTTTCATAGCATACCCGAAAGCTACCTTTATAACTACCCAGTTACGGAGTAGCGTTTGGCAACCCCTAAGAGTGCTATTACACATGTAGGAAACTATGCTGATCTTAGGTCTAAGGATTATACATCATCATTGCTTGAGACCAACTAACGACACGTAGAATCATAACAATCTCAATAGTGCCTCAAGGTGGGTCTAATCCAACATCATGTTCTCTAACATGTGTCCATATTATTGGTTTGATATCTCCATATCTATGACTCGTGAAACATAGTCATCAACCAATACATATGCTAGTCTATTCATATGTGTCCTCATATATTTCCGACCAGGGAACGTATAAGAATAACTATCGCAGAAATATATAGTTTTACAACTAAGTCACATACTTGATAATAAATATTAACAATATTATTCTAGGAACAAGATAACACATTATCCGATGTCATGAATATAATGAAATATAATCATCTCTATGATTGCCTCTAGGGCATATTTCCAACAGTCTCCCACTTGCACTAGAGTCAATCATTTAGGTATCTAATACCGATAGCTCTTGTGTGTGCCTCATGCTTCGGCTGTGTGAGAGGCTTTGTCAACGGATCAGCAACATTCAAATCCGTATGAATTTTGCATATCTTAACATCTCCTCTATCCACCAATTCGCGAATAAGATGATAATGCCTGAGTATATGCTTGGACTTCTGATGGGATCTAGGCTCCTTAGCCTGCGCAATGGCTCCATTGTTGTCACAATAGAGATCCATTGGGCTCAAGGCACTCGGAACCACACCCAAATCAGTAATGAAATTTCTTATCCAAACACCTTCTTTTGCAGCTTCAGAAGCCGCAATGTACTTAACCTCCGTCGAGGAATCAGCAATTGTCTCTTGCTTGGAACTTTTCCAGCTCACTGCTCCTCCATTCAAAATGAATACAAAACCAGATTGCAAACGATAATCATCTTTGTCGGTTTGAAAGCTTGCATCAGTGTAACCATTTACAACGAGCTCTTCATCACCGCCATAAACTAAGAACACATCCTTAGTCCTTCTTAAGTACTTAATAATGTTTTTCACAGCTGTCCAATGACCTTCACCGGGATCAGCTTGGTATCTGCTCGTAACACTTAGAGCATATGATACATCTGGTCGTGTACATATCATGGCGTACATGATAGATCCAATGGCCGAACCATATGGAATATTACTCATTTTGTCTCGCTCATCAGTGGTCGTAGGACACTGATTCTTGCTAAGATTAATGCCATGTGCCATGGGCAAGAATCCTCTCTTGGAATCTTGCATGTTGAACCGATTCAACACTTTGTCTATGTACATACTTTGGCTTAATCCAATTAGCCTTCTTGATCTATCTCTATAGATTTTTATTCCCAAGATATATGCTGCATCTCCTAAATCTTTCATTGAGAAACTATTTCTTAATGAAGTTTTAACAGATTCAAGCATTGGAATGTTATTTCCGACCAGTAGTATGTCATCTACATACAAGATCAGAATAACAAGTGCGCTCCCACTAACTTTCATGTAAACACAAGGTTCTTCTTTGTTCTTGACAAAACCAAACATTTTGATCTCCTCATTAAAACGTATATTCCAACTCCGAGATACTTGCTTCAACCCATAAATGGACTTTTGAAGTTTGCATACTTTACTAGCATTCTTTGGATCGACAAAACCTTCAAGGTTGTGTCATGTACACATCCTCATCTAGGTTTCCATTAAGGAAAGCTGTTTTGACATCCATTTGCCATATCTCATAGTCGAAATATGCAAACAATTGCTAGAATGATCCGAACAGATTTAAGCATAAACTCTTGGTGAGAAAGTTTCATCATAGTCAACTCCTTGAACTTGTCGAAAACCTTTTGCGACTAGTCGAGCCTTATGAATGTGAACATTTCCATCCATATCAATCTTTTTCTTATAGATCCATTTGCACTCAATGGTTTTAACACCATCAAGTGGATCGACCAGATTCCAAACCTGATTTTCTCTCATGGAGTCTATCTCGGATTTCATGGCTCCAAGCCATTTCTCAGAGTCTGAGTCCATCATTGCTTCCTCATAAATCTTAGGCTCATCATTATTCAATAATAATACGTCATGTCCATACCCTGTAGGTAATTGACGTGGCCTTTTAGATCTACGTGGGGCAGGTGCCTCATCTATAGGTTCAACAACATTTTGTTCATCTAGTAGAGGTTCAGTAGGAGTTAAAACACTTTCAGATGTTTCCCGAATTTCTTCGAGTTGCACCTTTCTCCCACCGACTCCTTTTGAAAGAAACTCTTTCTCCAAAAGACACCATTTCGAGCAACAAAAACTTTGTCTTCTTCGGTTGTAGAAATAATATCCTTTGGTTTCCCTAGGATATCCTATAAAGAAGCATTTATCGATTTGGGTGTGAGTTATCGGGACGTCAAACGTTTAACATAGACATCACATCCCCAAATCCTTAGAAAAGACAAACTAGGACTCTTCCCAGTCCACATCTCATATGGTGTCTTATCTATTGATTTCGATGGTACCTGATTCAAAATGTAAGCGGCGGTTTCTAGAGCATAACCCCAAAAATACAAAGGCAGATCGGATTGGCTCATCATTGATCGAACCATGTCCAACAAGGTCCTATTACGCCGCTCGGACACACCATTCCATTGTGGAGTGCCCGGTGGTGTAAGCTGTGGAACAATTCCACATTGTTTCAGATGATTGCCAAATTCATGGCTTAAAAACTCACCTCCACGATCAGATCGTAAAGATTTGATTGTCTTGCCAAGTTGATTCTCAGACCTCATTCTCGAACTCCTTAAACTTTTCAAAGGATTCGACTTGTGCCTCATTAAGTAGATATATCCATATCTACTATAGTCATCGGTGAAAGTAATGAATCATGAAAACCACCTCTAGTCGTCGTACTCATTGGTCCACACACATCGGTATGTATGAGTGCCAACTGGTCGGACGCCCTTTCACTCCGACCAGTGAAAGGTGTATTGGTCATCTTTCCGACCAGGCAAGACTCGCATGTTTCAAATGATTCCAAATCAAATGAGTTTAGAATTCCATCATCATGGAGCTTTTTCATGCGTTTCTCACTTATGTGACCTAAACGACAATGCCAAATGAAAGTGGAATTCGTTTCGTTAGACCAAGCCTTTTCGCATTAATATTATAGATGGACGCATCATCAAGATTTAAGATAAACAACCCATTCAAAACAGGTGCATAGCCATAAAACACTTCATTCAAAAATATAGAACAACCATTGCTCTCAATAATGAATTTATAACCTCTCGCCATCAAACATGAGGCGAGATAATGTTTTACTAATGGTGGAGCGTAATAACAATTATTTAATTCCATAATAAATCCTGAAGGCAAAAGTAATGGCAAAGTCCCGACAGCTAATGCAACAACTTTTGCTTTATTCCCGACGTGAAGATCCATCTCGCCCTTTGGAATTCTCCTACTCCTTGTTAGACTCTGCATCGAATTGCAGATATGAGCAACCGATCCGGTATCAAATACCCATGATTTAACAGAAGAGTCAGTAAGAAGAACATCTATAACATTAATACCTGTAGTGGAAGTTTTAGTTCCACCATTCTTTTTCTGATCAGCCAGGTATTTCTTGCGGTTCCTCTTCTAATGGCCTAGCTCTTTGCAGTAAAAGCATTCATTCTCTTGAGTCGGGCTGGACTTAGTCTTGGGCTTAGGCTTATTGGTTTTGATCTCATCTGAAACTTTAGCCTTACCCCTTTTCTTGACCCAAGTCTTGGCCTTCTTCTTGAAGCTTGTACTCTTTTGCACCATCATCACATGATTGTTGCTTTTCTTAATCTTGCCCTCATTGTCTTAAGCATCACATGCGATTCGGTGAGATTCTTGTCTAAGTTGTTCATATGGAAGTTCAAAATGAAGCGCCTATAGCTTTCAGGAAGCGAAACAAGAATCAAATCTGTAGCCAACTCTTGGCTAAGTGGAAAACCAAGTTTTTCCAAGCTCTGTGTGTAACCAACCATTTTGATTACATGAGGGCTCACCGGACCACCCTCAGCTAGCTTACATCCAAACAAGTTCTTTGAGATCTCAAATCTCTCAGTTCTTGCTTGTGTCTCAAACATACCTTTGGCGCTACGATCATATCGTAGGCCTCTATGTTCTCAAACTGTTTCTGAAGGTCTGAGTTCATAGCAGCAAGCATGAGACAGCTAACATCAAGGGACTCATCACATGCCTTTTTATAGGCGGTTTTAAGAGCAGCAGCAGCATTCTCTGTAGGCACATCTGGAATTGGTTCCTCTAGAACATGTTCCTTTTTATCTTGCCTAAGAACAATTCTTAGGTTGCGGGACCAATCCACAAAATTTGTTCCATTCAGTTTTTCGTTTTCAAGTATCGAACGTAAAGCAAAACTGGATGTAGGTACAGCAGTAGGTGCCATGATCCACAACATAAATTATGCAAAACTAAGACATATGTTCAAGAAAAGTAACTTCTATTAAACAATTGTAACAAAGATACTCCCTCTTATGACATTTTAGTGATTCAAGATCCATAATCATTTAATCTACTAGTGAGCTATGGCATCACTACTAGAAGACTAGTGAAAATGGTAAGCAACCCTTTGCTAATCATATCTCTATATGACTCTTGTTGTTGGGCAGCAACTTTATGCTTCGGCACCCAACCCTTATGCCCCAAGGTCCACAACTGTTATGATAACCTTGTTAAGTTAAACCAATGCTTAGCGTGTAAGTGTTCGACACAAACCCATCTAGTCAAGGATTGTTAATGGCATTACTGCTATGGCAAGACCTACCATTAAAATACATAACTTTGGATGGTGCAGCATTTGGGAGGGCATCAATTTAACCTAATATTATGTGAGGGATTTTTACTTCTACCATGTTAAAAGCATTAAAAGCAAAAACATGTGTAGAAATAAATGAACAGGAATATAAAGGCATTCACAGACAATCAAATTGCATTGTGATATAGTATGACCCTTCTCCACGGTGATCTCCATCGCCATGCATCCTGTTCACCGTGTCTCCAAGTGGTCGACTCCTCCAAGTACTCCCACTAAGCCATTACTCCTAATAGCACTAGTAATGAATTACATGGAGCAAAGAAGCATCACAAGTCGACACGCACGCCGTTATACAAATATAGACAGCCTTGGGCTGCAATAAGCATGACACGCAGGTCATGGAAATTGCATACATACATGCATCCCATACATGAACCAATATGGGTCATACTATTCACATCAATCCCTACAAAAACAAGTTATGCAAAGAATCCAATTCTATCGGACGACATGAGCACACACTACCTATAGTGCGTGGTACGAATACCCAGCACGGTGGTCCCGCTAGCCGAGCCTTGGAAATCATCAGATTAATCACATTAACCCTATTCCGAACCACTCTGATCATTGCCTTTGATACGACCACACACTGCGGCAAACTCCGATGGCGGAATTCGACCGTAGGAGTGATATGCGATCAGTCGTGAACAAGCGCAATTAATCATCTAGTCCTTATAACTCATACCTCCTCGTAAACCCATCTACTACCACCGAGAAACTGATCGATCAAATCGACCAGGGCCTAGATCATTGCATCTATATGAACCGATCTAAGTTATCAGACCCGACCAGTAATAGATCCAATCTACTATTACCACATATCAAGTATATGCGATCGATCTAGATCAAAAACTACGCAGGATGGCTCTGATACCACTGAAGGGTGGCGGGGTAGGCTACGATAGCTACAAACAAAAATTTCTACCACGCAAACCAGGAAGCCAAGCAAGTAGATGATCACAGATCATTACCACCAGACGCGCAGAGTAGCGGAAGAAGGGTTCGAGCAGCCTGGTCCAACGAAGAGCGTGTCGATGTAGTGGTCGTAGTCGATCGTCCAACATCCAGCAAGTCGATGCGGTGGTCGTAGTCGATCGTCCCCTCCAGCAACCTCTGTAGTTCCTCGTGAAGATCGCGGATCGTCCTCAAGCGCAACAATTGTAGTAGCGCCTCTACGGTATCCACACATCCAGGGCAGGAACAACCATACGCCGGTGTGCTAGCACCAAGTCGCACGGCAGAGCTCTCAGGAAGATGGCGGCTAGGGTTTTGGTGGTGTTTTCTCGCGTGCCTCCCAACAGCCTCATGCATCTCCTTATATAGTGCTCGTGACGGATCCTATCCGAACACGTTTACGAATCGTATTCATACTGGTTTGTTCCAACCCATTAAGTGTGTTACCCTATAGGTTCATGCGTAATCGGTTGTGACTCAGAAATCCTTTCCGATCACTAGTCGTAGCGGCTCCTAGCAGAACATAGCGATTCCCGAATACACACTAATTATATCGGACGAACCTTAATGCAATATGATCTACGACCAGGTCCTCATCACTTACGACCAGGTCTATACTCTATACGACCAGTTTGTTTGTGGTCACGACCAGTTCGTAACTCCTTACGACCAGGTTACGACCACTCTGTGATTACGTTCGACCAGTCTACGACCAGCTCGTATCTCCATACGACCAGTCTGTAACTGATCAAACTGAGTGACCTACTCGTGTATACTCCCTTTGCCTCACGATGTCTGGTTGAACTCTAGGTGAGATGTTGTGTCATCCATGGACTATTCAATTCTTTCTCGATCGAGTGTCGGATAACTTCACGTGGTCGAACACTTCGACTACTAGTGGCATGGCCATGCACTTTCTTTATCCGATCACAACGAGGGGCCCAGAGACATCTCTCCTGTTATGTTAGGAGGGGCAAATCCTATATCCGACTAGTCACATTCCTCTCCATGTTTCATAGCATACTCGAAAGCTACCTTTATAACTACCCAGTTACGGAGTAGCGTTTGGCAACCCCTAAGAGTGCTATTACACATGTAGGAAACTATGCTGATCTCAGGTCTAAGGATTATACATCATCATTGCTTGAGACCAACTAACGACACATAGAATCATAACAATCTCAATAGTGTCTCAAGGTGGGTCTAATCTAACATCATGTTCTCTAACATGTGTCCATATTATTGGTTTGATATCTCCATATCTATGACTCGTGAAACATAGTCATCAACCAATACATATGCTAGTCTATTCATATGTGTCCTCATATGTTTCAGGCGAGGAATATAAGAATAACTATCGCAGAAATATATAGTTTCACAACCAAGTCACATACTTGATAATAAATATTAACAATATTATTCTAGGAACAAGATAACACATTATCCAATGTCATGAACATAATGAAATATAATCATCTCTATGATTGCCTCTAGGGCATATTTCCAATAGTATTTCCCTCTGTCATTTTTCGATATCATGGTCCATCTCATTGTTCACATTGTGCGGGAGATAAAGATGTGCGGGCCCGTGTTCCTACGTAGGACGTACCCGTTTGAGAGGTTCATGGGAATTCTCAAGTCCTATTTATGGAATCGATCTCGGCCGGAGGGCAGCATCATCGAAGGTTATGCAACCGAAGAGGTTATTGAGTTATGCATCGATTACATAGCTCAAGTCAAACCTGTCAGACCCGGGATTAACACCCCAAATCCTCTGTGTATTTCTGAACTAGTCTCATGATTAGTAGCTAGTTCACACACTAAACAGATATAGTAACATTCATAAATCACACAACTTTATTAATAATCAATAGAGTTTATCACAAGAAAGGCTTATAAGCCAACAATAAACAAACACAGTGGAAGATGAAGAAGTGGTGGAGTCCAGCTGATCTGCCATAGGCAATCGACTAGGGTAGCGGCCTAGTCGTCGAGATCCACACTGGTAGTAAAGTTCTTCTCCTCTGAAATTTATTTACATTAAGCAAGAGTGAGCACAACTTCCGTGCTCGCAAGTTACACCCAATAAAAGAGTTAATGCATGGATGGATATTAACAAGGAAGGCTTATAGGGTTATTTGTGCAAAAGCAATATTTAACATTTTTAAATACAATACTAAGTTCAAAAGCTCAAATTTTACAATAACTAAAATTCAGTTTTAACTGACACTACTACGGATCACCTCATCACAGACGGTTCGAAACCGTCATTACAGACGGTTTTTGAACCGTCTGTATTTGTTCGTCTGTGATAACAGCAGTTATCACAGACGGTTCGGGAACCATCTGTGATACAAATATCACAGACGGTTTTTGTGCTAAAATCGTCTGTGAAGGCATAGTATCACAAACGGTTCTATCGACAAACCGACTGTGAAGGCGTAATATCATAGACGGTTCTGTCGACGAACCGTCTGTGATACGGAATTTCACAGACGGTTCTATCTACAAACCGTCTATCACAGACGGTTCGTAGATAGAACTATATGTGAAATTCTGCATATCACAGACGGTTCGTCGACAGAACCGTCTGTGATATTACGCCTTTACAGATGGTTTGTCGATAGAGCCGTCTGTGATGCTACGCCTTCACAGACAGTTTTAGCACGAAAACCGTCTGTGATAGTTCATTATCCTAACTACATTTTTTCTAATTTTTAGCTAGCCTCAGGAATTGCTAGCCATGCCTTGTGAAAAGAAGCATGCAGACAAACAGATACATCACATATAATCAAATTGTTGACAACTCGAATGATTATTACTCAAAATAAATTACAAAAGATCAAATTTGTTCAAATATTGTCGCTATAGTTACAAATGGATTACAATTGAGTCAATTGTTTGCAGGTGGTTGAGAGGTGTCGGTAGGGTGAAACTCTGGGTCAGCGATGGAGTGAAATTCTCCCTTGTCCTTACCGATATCTGGTATGATAAAGGCGCATAGCTTCTCTCGAATGTCCTTGATCTCATCCGCAAAGAGTCCATCTAATTCTATTATCAAGTCCTGTCGCTAGCAAGAGTAAAATAGTAAGCATACATATTTAAATTTATAATTAGAAAATAATTATTTCGAGATTGACAAACCTCGGGATCCTTCTTCGTAGCACTAATGATTTGCTGCATATGATGGCAAACGTGGATTGCACATAGCTCATCATTTTTTTGCTGGCGGCATTGCAAAAATAGAATTACATATATAGGTATAGTCAATTTGAGACGCGTTATTATGAAGTATGATATAGGATTATTGTGTTGTAGCACGTACTGGAAATTGCGTCCTGTGTGTTATTTCGGCGCACGATTCATTGTATAATCCTCCGTTGGCAACATAGTTGATGAACGACCTACATGATTCCAAAAAGTTATCCTCGGCCATTTCAAACGAATGACGACTACAATAGAGTTATGTATGGAGGAAATGAGCATACCTCTCGAGTATTCCTTGCAGAACGCTGAAGTCGTGGTTGTTGCGGACTAGGGAATCAAGGTATATCACATGGTTCCTCTTTGATATAATGACTAAAAGGATCCAGTGGTACCTACTCATGTATGTTGCTATAGTCATTAAACCTAAGTTCGTGCTGCGTACAAAGTACAAATGAAATTTGTATAGCAAGTAGTGACACTTACCCCTAGTTGTAGGGCACCACTATGTACTTCTTCTTCTGCTGACGAAGCAATGCCGCCGTTATGTATTCCTCGACGAAGGACGAGTCTGTTTCGATGGTTTGCATAGATATCACGTGTGGGTCGAGGAAACCCAGCGGTTCTCACCATGCCTGGGCATTTTTCATCATGTATCTATACATAAGCAATGAGTTGTGATATTTATCGGTATTATAGCGGTATTACCTGAATGTAGAACTTGATTGTACACACTTACAGTGTCCAACATCGTAGAAGCGAGGCATTGAGGCCAACGAGGTTGAATAAGTCATATAAGTCGTTGAAGCCCACGACGAAGTTGCCCACCCTGTTGAAGAAATGCTCATCCTTGTATGCGACGGTGATTCCAGTATCACACCCCTTCTTTTGGTCTTACGCATGTACGGGCATGCAAAGCGACAAGCATATCGGTATGAGTATCTTGTGTCGAGCACAACGGTTTCCCGATGGAGTGATTCCTGGACGTCCCGGGCTTCTTGGACTTGGGAGGCACCTTAATGTTCATTGATTTCGATTTGGCCTTCATGACTGGCAGTGTCTTCCTACAAGACAACTCAGGAACCGATACGACGGCACGCTTTTCTTGTTCCTTCGGCGTCTTCACCACGGGAACCGATGAGGTGGCCTTCTGAGGTGAAATATGAGGTGGAGTCATCGAGGGTCCCATTGGAGAGGAATGGTCGTGTCAAGATCGCACTACTGGGTTCAGGGTGATGTCCTTCTTGGGCCACTGGATAAAAGTGTGCACGACATCCCCTAGCGTTCTGATGTCTTCGTTCGGGCGAATCTCCAGTGGGGCGGCTATGAAATTGTCATGTACCATATCCACGGACCCTAAGCGTAACCTGCTCCAGCGGGCACCGTCTTTGCACTACCCTTCTGGTTTGGGTACACCATCCCCTTGACCTCAATAGAAATGGACCCAACCATCCTCACTTGGAGCTTGCAGGGCGTCGGCCCCTACAAAACGATACGCAATTAGCTAAGGCATCCTATAGGTCTATCTTTGGTGCATTCCATAGATGTACATTACCTTGATGTCGTCTATTGGTAATTGGACGTCGTCATGTTCAAAATTATGCGTGGATGCGACGCTACTCCGATGTCGAGCAAGACTGGCACCCAAATTAACAGGGGTGGCTTGCGACTGGCTCAGGAGTTGATTCATTTGATCCTGCAATGATGCTAGCTTTCCTTTAAATTTTTCAGTAATCATCTGTACCAACCGGTCCTCGCGCTCGGCCTTGGATCTCTTCCTACTCCTATACGTGCAGTAGTCGTCTGCGAATCCATGACTCCAAGGTATGTGAATCTCAAGGCCTCGCGTGCGACCCAGGTGCTCCTTGTTTTCTAAGGTCGTAGATAGTATATCCTTCTCCCCGTCTGCTTGGAAGGAGCCTTGGGACGTTTGGGCAGTCAATTCACGCTGCAAGAGGTCATCATGTTATTATAGACACTATGAAGTTATGGACTTATTAACAACTAGGTAGCTCGACATATTTACCACATGTTGGGTCACTTCTGTCTGCGGGTTTGTGAAAGAGATCTCCCAAGAGGCGAGACTTTTCCTCGCTTTTAACGGCTTAGGGAGCGGGTCTATGATATCGAAATGGCCCGATTGCATTCTCCTCCTCCGTCGCCCATTCAGATTTACTCACGTACCAGTGGTGCGAGTGCTGTCTTGGTGAGTGTTTCGTGTCTGGAGAGCTTTGTGCGCCACACTTTGCTCCTTAAATTCAGCCGTCGTCTTCATAGCCACAAAGGCGTCCTAT
The DNA here is from genome assembly GCA_036346405.1 of Phyllostachys edulis. Classification (NCBI taxonomy): domain Eukaryota; kingdom Viridiplantae; phylum Streptophyta; class Magnoliopsida; order Poales; family Poaceae; genus Phyllostachys; species Phyllostachys edulis. The sequence goes on along the minus strand of CM070550.1, from coordinate 83,256,331 downwards.
GTTTCCCGCGTCAAGAATACATACTTCGCGAAGGGTGTCTCACTCATGTTCACGTACTTTGTGACAAGAATTCTCTTGAAGGTCCTCCACGATTTATCCATCGAGAGCAACGCCGTCTGTTCCACGCGTGCCATGTCTGCTTCTGGGATAGTGAACTTGCTTGAAAGTTCTATCCACAGCGCGCCTCTCTGTTCTTTCATCAGAGACTTCTAGCTTTGTGTGGTGATTGGGACCCGTTCCCTTGCAAGTATCCCGCAGATGGTCTAGAATCTCGCCACTGATCTCTTGGGACGCAAAGGCACCCCAAAGTCACTGACCTCCGTGATGATCAGTTGGCCCCCAGGCATTTTCGATTTTCCTTTGCCATCTCGCTTACGTATCATTATCATCGACAGAAATCCAAACGCATTAGGCGGCGTCGGTGATGGCGGCGAAGATGGCACCTCTGCCATTTGCGGCATCGGTGACGACGGCCAAGATAGTGCCTTTGCCATCTGGCTTACTTGCTATCTATATAAGTTACATATGCAATAAAATGGATTGCAAGTGTCCCAAATTAACATATACATATGAAGTATCTTCATGTCATTTAAAATGAATAATATGCTCAACATGTGCAATATTAGCAAATAATCATAATTAATTCCAGCAAGAAAATCAATCAAGTCATTTAAAAGGAACAATATGTTCATCAAACACAATAAGTGTACACTTAAAATCAGCATAAAGCTAAGATTTGATTGTATGATTATTGTTCTCAGAAAGCTAGTTGCACAAGGTTTAACCTTGGCCATCACAGCACTTATGTCCAATGTAATCATCAATTGAATATGACAATTTATAGATTAGGCCTTTAGTTCAATTTACAACTTGCTATTCAAATCAACCAGATTCAAGCAAATTTACTCAACTTAACCTATATTGGACCACAGGAGTAGAGATCAATAATATTCTTCGATGCACCAGACAATCCAAAGACTTACTAAATACACAAATAACAGAAAGAAGGCACTGAAAAGATACAGAACTGCAAGAAGAATTGAATGATATAGCTACAAGAACAGCAGGTATAATAGGATGAAATAAATTGCTCAAAGTTATAGGAATCAGCTAGACAATCTACAACTCAAGGCTTAATCTATATACCAATTCACATTCAATTTTATTTTCTATGACAATTCATCAAGAAGCGAGATCAAAGAACCCACCAATCACAGATCGCATATTTCAACTAGCACATCATATATATATATATATATATATATATATATATATATATATATATATATATATATATGTGTGTGTGTGTGTGTGTGTGTGTGTGTGTGTGTGTGTGTCTATATATATATATATATATATATATATATATATATATAGGAAAAATACTTTCTACTCTAGGGTGTAGTTACTCCCACTTTTGATATACCACCTAAAAGAACTTGACATACTCCTTTATCACTTTGGGTATACTCATATACTAATTATAAGATACTCCAATGTGAACCACACGAAAAAAATTGCAAGAGAGTCTATAGTTTTAGCATATTTTGTAAATACCTTCATATTAGCATATAAAAAGGAGTATGTCACATAAAAAGGAGTATGTCTAAAAAATTGTACATACCACCTCTGAAAAGGTGTGAATACCACCTAGGTGGTCTTATATACTCGTATACTACACACACATACTCTTGGTTGCGCAAGATGCTCCCTACGTTGTGAGATACGGAATAGGGAGTAACTACACCCGGGAGTAGGAAAAAAGCTTCCTATATATATATATATATATATATATATATATATGCAAAGAGACTGTGCACGATATGTTGAAATACTCACAACGGCGATGGTACTTAAAACCACCGAGAAGATCAATAGACAAGGCACGAGGGAGGTCCAAATTAACATAATCAAATGTAAATCAGTCAAGTCATTTAAATTGATTGAAATGCTAATATCTCCAACTTCAGATATTCACTCAATTCTTATCTAACCAATGTGCCATGTAGAACAAGGAATATCTTAGTCCAAACTAAAATAGGAGAATGACATGTATGATCAATTATAAAATCTGAATGTAATTGTTATTCCAATTGAATATTCCTGTAAAGTTCATATAATTACTTTGCATAGAAAACATCAAAACAAGTAATCATAGCCATGCTATATTCACAGTGGAGGATTACTGACCTAACATAGATTCATCAGAACATTGCCATTCCAACTATGAAACCATCAGTTAAATTCATGGACAGACAATGAAAAAAATGTTCAAGAACCATCTAGCATTAATCACAATAGCACCGAGTCCTACATATACTCATGCATTCCATACAAAGAATTTCAGATCTGTGCAAATCCAAAATATGACCGAATCCTAACAAATCACAACCAAAATACTACATATTATCATACACATTTTCATCTAATTAGCAAATCCACACGCATCTACACATTACAAATAAAACGGGGATGAGGGAGGACAAGGTGGAAGGGTGGCACCGAGCTCTTAGCCTCTTACCTCCACGGCTCCGAGGGAAGAAGCGATGAGGGGAGAGTGAGGCCGCTGGAGGGGAAATTCGACGACGAGGGCACATGAGGAGGAGGCCGTGTGTCGAGGACGGTGGCGTCGTCGATGTCGGGGGCGGCGGCACTGAGGTCGGAGGTGGCGGTGTCGGCCGGGGATTAAGGGGAGTGAACGGGCGAGCCCTAGAGGAGGCCGGTGTAGAGGGAGGATGCTGACACGGGGAGGAGGCCGTAAGGCCGCGGCGGCGTGGCGGCGATGTCAAGGGCGGCAAGGGGGCTTCTGAGGGAGGTGAACGGGCGTACCCTAGAGGAGGCAAAGGAGCGCACGAGAGCTAAGCAAGCTAAGGACTAGGGAGATGAATGGGTGGCACAGGGGAGATGATGGGCGAGCCCTAGGGTTATGAAGGCTTATCACAGACGGTTCTATTATGGAACCGTCTGTGATACGTTCTATATCACAGACGGTTCTATTCAATAACCGTCTGTGATATGGACGTATCACAGACGGTTCGTAAATAGAACTGTTTGTGATAAACTCATATCACAAACGGTTCCTGATTAGAACCGTCTATGATAACCTGACATCCTAGTCACAAATGAACAAGTCTCTTCATTTTCCCGCGTGTGTCTCTTCGTCTCACGATTGTACGGCTTCGTCTCTTCATTTTCCAATGTCGCTACAGCTCCCAAATATCTCTTTGTCTCCCGCTCCGGCTTTAGTACTTGTTTTATAAATAGATATCCCCTCCTACAATGGATTTCACACAACCTCCTTGATCCCCTTTCTTCACAAACTCCAAATGGCTTCCCCTCTCGTGCCAGCTGTATTGGCCTACATTGTGCTTCTTTACTCGCACCTCTTAGGTTGCAACTTGGCCCAAGCTGCGGACAAGCCTTTCGTTCGCAATGTCATCCGTTGTAGGCTCTCCGATCTACCGGGGACCATAGCAGCCATCATCTGTCGACTGGAGATCCTCCTCAGACTGGCCAATGCGAGGGTCCGTAGCATCCAGCAAGTAAACCTCATTGTGGAGATCGTCCTATGGAACTACTTGGTCTGTACCGAAGATGCAGCCCGGAGAGTCGAGGACGACATCCGAATTGCAGGAGAGCGGGTCGACCTCGCCGAGATGGAGGAGACCAAGGCTAATGGCCTCTGGGCTATATAGGGCTTGGTTGCGGAGTTCGAACGGCTACAAGCGCGAATCAAGCATGCAAGGTCGCAGGTGGAGGCATTTGATCTGACAGTCGCTGATCCCACCACCACTGAAGTCGACGAGAAGGCTTATGAAGATTTGAAGGCTAAGATAGGATCGCTAATCCTTTTTTTATCATCTGTGATGTAAAAAGGATATGGTCTTTTTATCGTCTGTTTATTACATGCGCATAATATTATCATTCCATATTACAATGAAGTCCGCATTGACATCAAAATCAGATATGACAATTCCATGTTAACATCAAAATATATATAAGAGATTACAAGTCCATAACACATGTCAAGTCCACATTGACATGTCTCATGTTATGGAATAAATTAATTACAATGGATTAAATTCTTAATTAAAATATAGCCCTTCATGATAATCGATGCACATATAGCTAGCTTCCTCACTGGGTTCTTCCTCGAGCCTGATGCCGTCTCCGAAAGGAGGCAACTTGTCAAATTGACTGTATTCTTCCTCGTCCACTACATTCTCAACTCCGACAATCCTCCTTTTTCCATGAAGAACTACGTGGCGCTTCTTATTTGCCGGGTCGGTTACATAGAAGACTTGAACAACTTGGTTAGCCAGTACGAATGGTTCGTCTTTGTATCCGACACGTTCGAGGTCCCTGAGAGTGACGCCGACTTGTCGACCTTCACTGTGGGAGATGGACCCAATGGCACGAAATAGGGGATCTTGAAAAGCACGTAGTCGAGCTCCCATATCTCCTCTATTTGCCCATAGTAGGAGCTCCTCAGCCCATCGGTACTAAATGCATCTATGCGGACACCGCTGTTCTGGACTGTGCTCTTCCTATATTGAGCTGCCGTATAAAATACATACCCATTTATGTCGTATCCTTGCCATGTGACAATTGTAAATTCGGGCCCTTTTGCCAACCATAGCAGCGTATCATCACTTGATGACCTCCCAGTGATTCGCACCTTTAACCATTCGTTGAACCGATGGTTGTGCTCTCTCGTGATCCAAACCTCCGACTGGTCTGGATTCTGTTGGTATACCATGTCTTTGTGCTCGTCGATGTACGGGGACACTTGGGTCATGTGTTGCAAGACCGTGAAATGGGTTTGAGCGTACGTATCCAGATCGGGAAGTGATTGATTTCCTTCCGATGGTCCCGATACCATCCAGTCTCCCCTCATGACGAGATAGAGGCACACCTATTGGTTCCACCTGAGCCATGTAGTTGACACAGAACTCAATGACCTCTTCAGTTGCATAACCTTCGATGATGCTGCCCTCCGGTCGAGATTGATTTCGTACGTAGGACTTGAGAATTCCCATGTTCCTCTCGAACAGTACATGTGACGTAGGAACACGGGGCAGCATATCTTTATCTCTTTCACAAGGTGAACAATGAGATGGACCATGATATCGAAAAATGACGGAGGGAAATACATCTCAAGATGACATAGAGTCGTCACCACCTCGGCCTACAGAGCATCTAGTCCTTGGGGATCGATGACCTTCTGAGCAATTGAGTTGAAGAAATAACGCGGCCTCAAGATTGCCACTCGAACCTTGTTCGGCAAGATACTCCTAATTGCAACAGGAAGTATTTGTGTCACCAGCACGTGACAATCATGAGACTTCATACCAATTAATTTTAAATCTTGCATAGAAACAAGTTTCTTAATGTTAGCGGAGTAACCAGACGGGACTTTCACACCATACAAGCTCTGGCACAGTTCATTTTTCTCGGCCTTGGACAGAGTGTAGCAAGCTGGGGGAAGGTATGTTCGTCCTGTATCGGTCTCTTTCGGTGCTAACTCGGTCCTTATGTTCATATCAACCAAGTCACGCCGTGCATTAACACCATCCTTTGTTTTGCCACTAATATTCAGTAATAGACCAATAAAGCTATCACATACATTCTTCTCCACGTGCATGACGTCGATGCAGTGGCAAACTTCTAAGTGCTCCCAATAAGGCAAGTCCCAAAAAATTGACCGCTTCTTCCAGATGTTCTTCTGATGGGTTCTTAATTTACATCCCTTCGCAAGCACAACATAGATATCCTTAACCATATCATAAACCTCTTTCCCTCTAAAAGCCCTTGGAGCTGAATCGTCCTCCTTATTTCCGTCGAATTGTTTCTTCCTCTTGCGGTATGGGTGACTCCTAGGAAGGAACCTCTGATGGACGATATATACGATTTCTTGTGAGTTTTTGACCATACACTCTCCGTAGCATCTAAGCAAAGGCGGGCTTTGGCTCCTTTTGTACTAAAGCCGACAAAGTTACCAAGGGCGTAAAAATCATTGATGGTGCAGAATAACATGGCGCGTAAAGTGAAGTTCTCTCGTTTATACACATCCCATACATGTACCCCTTCGTTCCACAGTGTCACAAGATCTTTCAGCAATGGTGCTAAGTACACATCAATATTATTCCCAGGTTACTTCGGCCCTTGGATAAGTAGTGACATCAAAATGTACTTCCGCTTCATACATAGCCAAGGAGAAAGGTTGTACATACATAGATTCACGGGCCAGGTGCTATGTTGGCTGCTCATGTTACTGAAAGGATTCATTCCATCTGTACTCAACCCTAACCTTATGTTCCTCAGTTCCGCACCGAACTCTTCGAAGCTCTGATCGAAGTTTCTCCACTGGGCAGAATCAGAAGGGTGTCTTAGCTTTCCATCTTTCTTACGCTCCTCCGAGTGCCAACGCAGCAATCTTGCCTCCTTTGGGTTCGCAAATAAACGCTTCAAACATGGGATCACAGGCAGATACCACAACATCTTAGCAGGAGGTCCTTGCTTCACCTTAGCAGTATTCTGCGCTTGTATCGGGATGCTTTGCACATGGGACATACATGCATGTCTGCATCCTCTTTACGGTAGAGGATACAATCGTTCGGACATGCATGTATTCTTTCTACTTCCATTCCCAATGGACAAAGAACCTTCTTTGCTTGGTAGGTGGTGCTGGGTAACACGTTTCCCTCCGAAAGGATGTCCGCTAGGAGACTTAACAACGCCGTGGAACTCTTATTAGACCAACCATTGCTTGCCTTCAATTTAAGCAGTTCAATCACGGTTGATAACCTTGTGTATTTCGGCTTGCAACCAGGGAACAAAGGTCTCACCGAGTCCTCCATTAAGCCCTCGAATTTACAAAACTCTCTCTCACTGTAGTTCTCTTCTGCATCGTGTAGTATCTGATCCAGATTGTCATCGTGCGACCTATCCTCATCAAAAGCACAGTCCACATCCGGCATATCGTTGACTTCCTCAGCGATGTCATCATTATTAACTTCCGATATAATCTGCTCTTCACCGTGACTGGTCCAATATGTATACCCTTTTTTGAAACCCCTTCGAATCAAGTGCGCTTCGATCTGCGCCAGGTTGTTAAACATCTTCTGATTACCGCAATTAATGCATTGACAGTACATAAAATTTTTCCCCTTCTTCAACATATCCTACTCAGCGGCTCTTCTAAAAGAAACCACACCATTAATGTACTCTTGACTCACACGGTTCACACCGTACATCCAGTTTCGGTCCATCTACGCTATGCATGTAACAAATTAGTGTCAAATTAGATTAATAAACCGCAAGTATGTACTCTTCCTATTTACCAAACATACTTAAATTGATTAGCGATTAATTTATAGCAAACATAAAGGGTTATAGATCGTTACCCTCGGAGCTCACGAAGAAAATACCAAATATCTCTCAAGAATCCTCTCCTTCTCCTCCCTTCCCTCTCTGTCGGCGGCGCAATGGGCTTCCTATTTACCAAACATACTTACATTTATTAGCGATTAATTTATATCAACATAAGAGCATCTCTAGTGTATTGAACCAATGTCAATTCAAAGAGATGCCACGTAAGCATTCAAAGAACTACTCATTTTTCCCCCAATGTATTGATCCGATTCTTACTCTTAAGTGGGACCGACATCTTATTAAAAATCAGAAAAGAAATAAAATCTCTCTCAACCGCTCTCTCTCTCTCTCTCTCCATTTCCTTCCCCCTCACAGAACTTAATGCATATGCTAACCACCCGATGAAAAATATTATTCTATTCACTTGCATCCGGATGCAAAGTTTGCATCGGTTCCTAGAGTTTTGCTTCGGAATCGGCAGCTTCCAATGTGTGGAATCGGTTCCTAGCATTAAATCTAGCCATTTGAACCGGCTAATTAAGCACGTACATTGTAGATGCTCTAAAGGGTTATAGATTGTTACCACGAAAATACCAAACCTCTTGAGAATCCTCTCCTTCTCCTCCCTTCCCCCTCTGTCGGCAGCGTAGTGGGCAAACACCTGGGTGGCGGCTCAAATGGGAATGGGCAGGGGGTCTGGTCCAGGAATTTATAGTGCGAGGATATCACAGACGGTTCTTATTATAAACCGTCTGTGATATACAACTATCACCGACGGTTTTTCAATAGAACTGTCGGTGATAGTTCACAGACGGTCTTTATTGACAACCGTCTGTGGTACATGAGATTATCACAGACGATTATTTAATAGAACCGTCGGTGATATTTCACAGACGGGTTGTGTTGACAACCGTCTGTGGTGTAGGAGATTATCACAGACGGTTATTTAATAGAACCGTCTGTGATAGCTCACAGACGGTTCTATTAATAAACCGTCTGTGATAGTTGCCTATCACAGACGGTTATTAATAAGAATTGTCTGTGATAGGCTGGCACGGTAAATACCTGGTCCGGATAGATCCAACACAAACGGTTCCATTTTAACCGTCTGTGATGAGGCGTCTACTATTGCCTGTTTTGTAGTAGTGTGAATTAATAAAGCTAGTGTAGGCACCAACCTAACACAAACTTAAACACGGACACTAACCCAGGGCTTCAACCCATAACTTTTCTCATGGACACCCATCCATGTCATAAATTGTTTTATGAAACATTTTGAAAATAAAATCAAAGTCTAACTTTGAGTGGCTTTGCTAAGCATGTCCATGACCGTGGACACGACTATTCGAATAGTTCTTAACACTCTGCAGAGGTTGTACAGGTTTACCCACAAGACACGACTTCTCTAGTTTGTTTGGCATCCGTCGATACCACTGCTCACTACCTTAGGTAAACAGTCTAGAGCACGTGACGAGGCCTTTACAAAGTATCATCCCACCATGGTCCTACCTCGCTAATGTTTTGCTTCCATTGGGTTAACCACTCGCTGGATTCAAGCCCCCTCTTGCGCCATGTGGGAATACATAAAAGTAGGTCATTCTAACACCCACACATCAACATGGCACAACCACAATGGAATTTTGCAAATTAGTTAGCCAAGTCTGTCCCATTCTAGACTTGTGGTAGTACGGTGGGGCGTAGCAAAATGCACTCGAAGACCAGTCCTTAACTGACTTGGGTAACTTCAAAAAACCCTGGGTCTCAATCCTACTCGGAATGAACCCGTGCATAAACCTGCACCCACCAACCATCCAATTTGCCCAAGTCCAAACCAACTTTTCCTTTTATTTTATTTTTCAAAGCATTTTAAAACTTCCGTGACACACCAATGCCATAGATACAATTTAAACAAATTTTGATTTTTGGCTATAAATCCCCAAATCAAATATTTCAGGTCTAAGCATGGCTAAGCACAATTTATCTCAAAATGTTCTAGTTCATACTACTGCATAAACTAGATTTTTATCTAAGGTGTCAAGGTAGGTTTATTTCAATGTCAAGATTGGCAGTCCAAAGAATTTAGGCATAACTATCATTTAGAAACAGGTATTTAAATTACAATGAATAGAAATAAGCATGCAATAATAATTTAAAATATAATTTAAATAATTTGAAATAATGGAATCAAATATGATCAAAGATTTAACTTGCCTTGCTTGATTATTTGTTCTCAAACGGTGTCAAAATCTGACTCTCCGAAGTCGTCGAAATCTATACGCGAAAATAAGCCAAATCCAAAGAAAATTTAAATGAAGATTCAAATGAACTCCAAATTAAATAATTTTAGTTTAGTTAACTAGATCTTTAATTTATATGAATTTAGAAATTTGAATCGATGAAATCGGAGTTCGTATGAAGGAGAACGAACCCTTGGAAGTTTGGAAATCACATGAAATGAAGGAATTATAAATTTTCTGAATTATTGGATTTATTCTTCTAAAGAAAAATCAAATTAATGACATCATCAGCTGATTTTGTTTACGGGGTGCCACGTAGGCACTAACGCGGTACTAGGGCAGAGGTGGCGATGACGTGGCTCCGAGGTGGCAGCCACATGGCAGTGCCACGTCATCAAGGCGGCCGCAGCGCTCGGCGTTGAGCTCGCCGACGCTACGCGCCGCGGCGAACTCCGGCGAGGTGCGCATCAGAGAGAGGAGAGCGAGAGGATCATGATGCTCACCATGGTTGCTCAGGAATGCGAGGACTTAGCCAGCGGCAAGCTCAAAAGGCGGCGGTGGTTCTAGGTCAACGAGGCAGCGGCGATTGGTTGGGTCTCCAATGAAGCTAGCGTGCGCACAGGGTCGGTAGAGCTACGGCGATGCCGTTGGTGTAGTCGGAGTTGCCGGGGTGTCGTCGACGGTGGCTCTAGAGGCGGCGGAGGGAGCTCGTGGCCGACGGCGAAGACTTGCGAAATCTGGCAAATTTACAAGGGGAGAGGAGGAGAGATTGAGGGGGAAATGATGATTGGAGTATTGCGCACCCGGTGGTCCCTTTTATAGGGGCCGGGGAGGTCAGGGGGAGGAGATCGAGCCCGTGAGGAGCTCGGCGGCAATGGCGTGGTTCCGGTGATTTCGCGCGCGGTGAAGGGGGAAACGGTGAGGAAGATAGGCAGCGTCATAAGGGGGATTTAATGCATGTGATGACGCGGGAAATCAGGGCAAAAATGGCGGTGGCGAAGGAGCTCCATGCGCATCATTGGCGGCTGGCTCGGGTGCGGTTATTAAGAAGAAAGCGGGGAGAAGAAGTAGATGAGCGGGGCCCATTGTCGGTGAGAACGGGGAACGAAGAAGAGAATGACGAGTGGGCCCGGGGTGGTGAGAGAGAGAGAGGGGTGGGTGGACTGGCTGGCTTGCGTGAGTAGGCCAAAATGGGCCGTGCACACGGAGAGAGGGAAATGGGTCGGAAAGGATTCGGCCCATTAAGGGTTTTGGATATTTACATGATTTAGCATTTTAAATAATTTGATTAATTCAAAAGGCTTTAGAAAATAGCAAATAAAATCCAAAAATTCTAGATAAATTCACAGAAATTCCTAGAGTTATTTTGGACTTAAATAAAATATTTCCAACTTAAAATTGGTAATAGTTTTTGCACATAATTTATTTTGTCTTTAAAATAATTAGGGAAAAGCTTTTAAAATTTCAGAAAATTCTAGAAATTAATTAAATTTTATTTTTCAAATTAAATAAAGTAAAACTTCAAAGACTTCAATAAATTTTATTTTTGACTTTTAAAACTTTAGAAATTGAAGAAAAGCAATAAAACTCTTTTAAATTTTAGAAAATCTAATAAAATAATATCTTTATTTATTTTTATTTTGGTAACAGAACTTTGGGATGTTACAGAACCGATAGGTGTGCCTCGATCTCGCCATGAGGGGAGGCTCGAGGGTATCGGGACCATCGGAAGGAAACCAATCACTCCATATATGGATGCTTATGCTCAAGCCCATTTCGCGGTCTTACGACACATGACTAAAGTGTCCCCGTATATCGACCAGCACAAGGACGTGCTTCAACAACAGAATCTGCAGCGGTCAGATGTTTGGATCACGAGACAACACAATAGTCGGTTCAACCAATGGTTGAAGGAGCGACTCGCTACGAGCTCGTCAAGTGATATGCTGACATGGTTGGCAAAAGGGCCAACATTTACAGTTTTGACATGGCGAGGATACGACAGAAATGGGTACACATTCTATACGCAGGGTCAGGATATAAAGAGCACTAACCAGAACAATGGTGTCCACATATATGCATTCAGTACCGATGGGCTGAGGAGCTCCTACTATGGGATCATAGAGGAGATATGGGAGCTCGATTACGTGCTTTTCAAGATCCCCCTATTTCGGTGCCGTTGTGTCCATCTAGCACAGGTGAAGGTCGACAAGTACGGCATCAGTACCGTGGACCTCGAACGTGTCGGATACAAAGACGAACCATTCGTACTCGCTAACCAAGTTGTTCAAGTCTTCTATGTAATCGACCAGGCAAATAAGAAGCGCCACGTAGTTCTTCATGGAAAAAGAGGATTGTCGGAGTTGATAATGTAGTGGACGAGGAAGAATACAATCAATTTGACGAGTTGCCTCCTTTGGAAACAAACATAAGGGTCGAGGAAGAAGAAGCGTGTGAAACTAGCTACATCTGCGTCGATCATCATGAAGGGCTAATTTTTAAAGATTAATTGAACAATGTTTGTATATGTACGTTATGATGAATGGTTAATTTTAGTTCATTTGAGTTAATTGATTTGTACTGTGAAATGGATGTGCTTGTTTCTAAAATGAATGTGAATTGGATGTATATACATGTACTTGTTGTGTTTTCTGCTTGTTTCAGAGGGCATGGCTAGCATTTCTTGAGGCTAGCCAATAAACAAAACTAGATTAACCAATAAAAAATAATATAACAGACAATTTCATCTACAAACCGTCTATGATTATATATCATAGACGTTTCCTTGGTAAAAACCGTCTATGATACGTCATATATCATAGACGGTTGTTGATCGGAACCGTCTGTGATACATCATATATCACAGAAGATTGTTGATTGGAACCGTCTGTGATACATCACATATCACAGACAGTTCTACTTTAGAACCGTCTGTGATGTCCATCCCTATTTATATTCAGACTCTAGGGTTTGCCTGCGCCCCCCACTCAAACGATTAAGTTTCTCAACTCCTCCCTCCTTCCCCGAGCCTGACACCGCCGTCCTCACCGCCGCCTCCTCCTCGAGCCCGACGCAACTCCTACCCCGAGCCCATCGACGTTGTCCTCGATGCCGCCTCCTCCTTGAGCACGGCGCGCCTCCTCCCCCGAGCCCGCTGCCTCCTTTCCTCCCCCGAGCCCGATGCGCCTCCCCTTCGACGCCACCCTACTACTCTGGTACTGCTCCCTTCTTGTCATTCTCCTTGACACCCAAAGGTAACCAATGTCGAGTTGCCGACCCCGACGCCCCTTTCCCACACTCTTTCTATCAACAATCTGTCATGCTGTCATGGTCCTCATTGACTCATGATAATTGCGCTGATATCTGGTTCAAACACTGAGTAGTATGAGGTGTTGTACTTGTTTTAGGAATTTGTATTTGTTCTAGTCAGTAATTCATATGGTATTTGTTTTGATACTGCTATTGGAATATATTGCAATGTGGTGTGGTGGGCTTGAGATGAATGCTTTGTCATGATAATAGTCTTCTACTGAAATTGTTTTGATAATCAGGTTTGAACTTAAGCTCTAATTGGAATGCTTACTCTACATCTGAGAGCAATATCAAAATGTTAAATCTTAGCTTTATGCTGATTTCATTTGTTCACATGATGTTTGTGTTGAGCATATTATTCCTTTTAAATGACTTGGAGGATTTACATGTTTATGTCAATTATGTCATTGTATTGGTCCTAATTTCTTTCCTGCATATCCCAATTATTATTAATTGGTGTGTATACCCATACACATAGAGACCGAATCTTATGATAATATGTTCATGTGTGTCAGAACTTCTATTTCTTATGAAGATGTCTTCCGCTCATTCTTCGTCATCGTCACCTCATGTGTCTGACGCACCGTCATCTGGAATATCCAAGCGCAGTAGAAGAAGAGGAATATCGAAAAGGCCCGCGGGCCGATTTACTATCATAGAGGTCGATCAGTTCGGGACCCCTATCAATCCTCGTCAAGCAGCGTCCACATTCCGGAGAACGGTCGGAATAGTTGCACGGGAACAGGTCAACATCACCTATGATTCGTGGAAGGAGTTGACCAAAGAATAGAAAGGTCAGCTGCTGACAGATATTTTTTGATCGTTCGAGATCCCGGAACAACACCAGGACTTCGTGCGACGACACACATTTCTACAAGCGTGCAAAGCATGGAAGAACTTCAAGAGCACGCTTGTCAAGAACTACATGGAGAAAGATCTGAGGCCCTTCCACAAGTATCCATTCTTGGAAGAGTGCTGGGCCAAGTTTGTGGCGAAGAAGACGACAGATGATTTTAGGAGTGAAATTACGGCGCACAGGGCCCTCTAGGCAAAAAAAACAAGCACCCCCACAGACTCGGCACCGCTAGGTATGCGGGTAAAATCCCGATATGGAGGGATCAGGACCAGCAGGCAAACCGTTCGAATGTCTCCCCGCTTGACTGAAATGTTGTCTTCATTAGTTAAAGAAATAGATCGTCGAGCACAATTAATTTGCCCTCGATTCTTGGACAGCCAATCCATCCCCAAGATGACATCCAACCCTTTTGAATCTAACACCATCAGGTCTGCCTGAAAATTTACCCCTTGAATGTTTATGTTGGCGTTCTGGGCAGATTTGATCGATTTGAAAACCCGACCAAAGTAGTAAATAACATGCGGTGGGTGAAGTTGATACATGTCCAACTGATGTTGAACAACAAAATGCCTACTAACAAAAGAATGGGATGCTCCAGAATCAAATAAAATAGTAGCTGAACTGGAATTAACTAGGAGCATACCGAGAACAACATCAGGTGCATCAGCCGCCTCTTCCGCAGTAATCTGGTTCACACGACCTCGGGCCGGAACTGGATTGTGAGACCCCGATGTTTATTAGGCTCATAATACTTAGTCATCCGATTGACCCTAGTATTATCAACCAAATAAACCCGGTCTCGAGAGATGTATACTTCCCAGAATGCAGTATACATACCTCACAACAAAAGAATGTATCAATTCCATACAACACATAGAACATAAGCAACAAACCATAAGTTAATATTAATATGGAATAGATATTACAAAAGAGAGGCCCTTAGGCCAAATAGCAACAATTCTACAAAGATAACAATGAAGCAAAAGGTGCCATAAAGATGGCTATAACACAAAGCCAATCGGTGTGCCTTAACCCTAGGCATCTGACCGACCGCCAAGCTAGTCGTCGAAGAAAGCGCAACACGTAGCACAAAAGAGAGGCTCTTGGAGCTCTCCTTCTTCCTCTGCACAAAAGCCACAAAAATTGCCACAACCACGGGCAGATGAGTACATAAAGTACTCCGTAAGACTTACGTGTGAGATAACAGAACTATAAATAGCTACATGCAAGCTTTATTTAAGTGGATGAGGCTTTGGACTCATTTTAGCATAAAGCAACATTTATTTGCAATAACATAATAGATTGAAGGCAATTTGACAAAGCATTTTTAAATGTTGAAGTAACAACGGATAATAACATAGTAACAACAACAAGAACAATCACGGAAGTGACTAACCCAAGTCACCACAACAATAGCATGAACTCCCGTTCATACCAACCATGTCAAGTTTTAATTAAAGGTTGTAGTCTAGTCTTGAACGACCTTACCAAGCATGTCCATAACCTAGGGCGAGGCTATTCAATAGTTTTATCCTGCGGGGTGTACCACTGTACCCACACGCCAGACCGCCTTTCCTTTACGCACACTTAGAAGGTGTCTTTGCACGGCTAAGTCCTCTGAGACCTTTCCAAAGGATGAATGCTAATTACGAGCTGCACAACCCACGGGAGAAGGAGACATCACAACCTTCCGGAAGCTAATGCTCCCTCCCACACTATACATATACATTTGTTTTGAAAACACACCAACCGAGCTCGCTCATAATTAACACCTCCTAGAGTACTTAGTCAAGAGGGGTTCCATATGCCCTCAGCGTGGTTAGTACGTGAAATCGCTTGGCTTAGTGACCCAAGTACTCGGTCCTTAGGGACCCGGGCATACCACCACATCCAAAACCGCACCATCCATCCAATATGCCCAAGTCTAAATCAATCTTTTATTTTCAGTTTTGATTTTACAAATTAATCAAAGCACAAGTGCTGGACATATAGGAGTAATAATCATTTTGAGTGATCAAGACCATCGACTAAGTCGATGATCGCCCATTCTACCGATAACTAGGCATGTCTAAGCAATTTACATCGAAACTACTAAGTGATAAGAGCTCATCCAACGAGCTCCCACCACAGCAAATAACCTAGGCTCATGGTAGTAGAGGATAAACAATTCCTACAGATCATGCAACTATAGGCTCGCTAGCGACATTTAACACAAAGTAGCATGCATACATAGAAGTAAAACAAAGTATTAAGCTTTAAAGTAATGGGACAATGATGGAAATGGTCAAACTGCTTGCCTTGTTGCTGGTGGTCAAATTGTGGCAGAGGGTCGCTCTCGGGATCACCACAAATGTCGAAACCTAACGGAAAAGCGATAAAGAACCGATAAGAACGATTTAAAGGCAACAAAGATAGCACAACAAACGAACTCCAAATTCTCTGAAAATTTTACAGCAGCAAGACAATGATTTATCATGAATTTAGCAACAAGAACCAATTGATTTGGATTCTCAATGCAAAAGATATGATGAAATCAATTCTGCTCAGCCTACTAAAATACCAAACTGCACTATTCACTAATTTAATTATGAGGCAACATTTTCTAGAACAGCAGCGAAGCTGAAATTTTTACTGTAAAACCAGCACCTCATGAGATGAATAACACAATTGAGTTCATCTCATTTGGAGCTATATTGCACTTTCTATAAATTTTCAAAAACAAGAACTTGAACAAAATTATAATGCACAAGTCCTCATCTTCCTAACAGCAACATGCTCAAAACTAATTTTCACAGTGAGTTCACTAAGAGAGAAACCAACAAAGTTGGTCTCACCCAAAAATAACCTATAGAGCATTAGTTATGTATTTTACAAGTTAAGCATTGATTTAAGTGCACATTTTAAAGTTGGTTTTAAAATCTAATGGCAAACTGTGCTCTGGAGCTGAACTCAACTTACAATCATTTTTGGATTAAAGTCAAGTTCAAGACAGAGCTAACACAATTTGAATGACCTCATTTGGAAATAAAATGAAAGAGATATGAAATTCTAAAGTCTATACCTTATTTCAGGTTTAACTAAGACCTCCTTGGAATTCCTAAAACTCACAAGGGTATGGGAGGGCGTGAGCCACCGATCTTAAATCCAGCGGCTCAAGATCTCCCGGAGAACATCACACACAGCGACGTGAAAGTCCAGAGGTCTGGACCTCTTAGCAACTCACATGCGCGAGGTGAGGGGAGGTCGTGGCCGTAGATGGGAGATCCAGCGGACCACAACACGAAGGAGGTCCGGAGCGGACCAGATCTAAAGGGAGGTCCTCAGCGGTTGAGATCTTCCAAAGGAAGGTCCAAACTATCAAGATCTCCCGGAGGAAAATCTACATCGTCAAGACCTCACAGGGAGGTCTGGGCGGTCGAGATGTTCAAGGAGGTCCTCGATGGTTCAGATCGTCGAGGAGGACCTTGACGGTCAAGATCTACCCGGGAGGTCATGAGCAGTGAGATGGCTACGGAGAGGTCCTAAGGGAGGTCTAATGTTCTGAGACCTCCGGGGAGGTCAGGCGGCCATGATTACGCAAGGGAGGTCTTGGGCGCTCGGATCTCCTCGGAAGAGGTGCGGGCGCCCTGCACCAACGTGCGAGCTTTGGACATGAGATAAATCTTGGCGGGACCACGAGAAGGTCCGCGAAGGGTTTTAATGCGCAAAGGGGCGGGGTTAATGGCGGTTAAGACACCAATGATTGCGATGATTGGGCATTTAAAACGGTGAATTTATGTCCTAAAAACGACAATGACACGCTCGGGACGTCCGACAAAATCCCGAGCGTGAAGAAGTGATCCTCGCCGGCGATGTAGAGCTCGCCGGTGAGGTCCAATGATACCACTGAGTGCACAATAACGTTGCGCACCCAGTGGACCTCCTCTCGGCGGCGACGGCGGCTTTGAACGCCATGAGCCGAGAGGGCAAAGATGACCAACCGCGGCCAAACACGAAAATGCAAAAAGCGACTCGCGCAACATTCAAGCTTGTGCCAAGAAAAGCTCCATAAAATCATTCATGCGGGTGCGGCATCTAAAGAACTACGGGAGGAGTACGGAGGTCCTAAGGTGCTGGGGAGGTCGTGGAGGTGATGGCCGGTGTTGGGGAAGACAGTGAAGCTTCACCGCCTAAGACACCAGCTTCAGCTCCAGCTTTGTCCTCCTCTGAAAAGTGCCCAAACAACTAAGTCAGGGATAACTTCCAAGAGGTGTTGGGAGCAAAAGCGAACAAGGGTTTGAAAAGGAAGCCCTTGGATCTTCTTGTGCCACCGAGGAGCTCAAGGACTCAACAATGGCAGCCACCGGTGAGGAAATGAGTGAGGAGGAGCTCACCACGCACAAGTGCAAGACCGAGATCAACTGGGTGTAAAGGAAGCCAAGGAGGCTCCCAAAGGATACTTTATAGCTTTGAGTGAAGGTTTTGAGCGGGGCTAAGCTCCATGGTGAGCTTAGCCCAGGTTGGTCCATGGGTGGACAAGACATAAAGGTTGACAACAAGAGGCAGTGTCTTGACTGAGATGAAAGTCGACCTGCATTAAATGCGGTCAAGAAAGAACATTGAAAGGACACTGATGGGCAAGTGGACATTAACTCCCTTCGAGAGCACGCATGCGCGCCAGAGGAAGGAGAAGAACAGGAGGTCCTTATGACCGTTGGATAAGACACGGGAGGTCCTAACCATCGGATCTCATTTTTGAACCGTTATGTTTTAAGTGGTGGGAGGAGGTCCCACCACACGATCAAGGATGGAGAGGTCGTGGCCCTCCGATTTTTAATCGTCAAAACGCACGTGAGGAAAAGGGACAGAGGTCCAAAGCGTTGGATCTCCATCCAGCAGTCGCGGACCTCCGGTGAGGACTTAACTGCACGCGATCAAAAGACATGAGGGAGGTCATGGCCTTTGGATTTAAATCCAAGGACACAGACACTGATGGGGAGGTCGATATGATGCGCAGCGAGCAAGGGAGGTCGGGACCGTTAGATTTAGATCTAAGGTTCGATCAAAAGAGGTGGAGGTCTGAGCTTGCGCAACGCACAAGGGAGGTCATGGCCTTTAGATTTAGATCTAAGGGCTACGATCTCACGTCTTGTTGGGGAGGTCTGTGCGCATGAGACAAAAAGGAGGTCGTGGTAGTAGATTTTAAATCTACGGTGCACAACAAAAGATGGGGGAGGTTGTGAGTGCTTGATAGCGCAGGAGGTCGTGAGTGTTGGATTTGATCCAATGGCTCGACCTAGGTTAGGTGGAAGGTTTGTTTAGTTTAGGTTGAGGGAGGAGGTCGGGGCCATGGATCTTGGATCCAAGGGCTATGACCTCACGTGAAATGGGATGACTGTTGAGTATGTTGAGGAGGAGGTCGTGGTGTTGGATTTGATCCAACGGCCTCGACCTCAACAAATGGGATGACCTCATGGCGATGGTTTACAACTCGAGGAGGTCTTTGAGGTTTAACACGGGGAGGTCATGACCATGGATCAGCGATCCAACGGCAATGACCTCATGAGGTGGGGAGGTCCTCGCGGTGTTGATCATGAGGAGGTCGTGGTGTTGGATGTAAATCCAGCTAGTGCGACCGATCAAGTGGAGATGAGGTCTCACGAGGTGCAGACATGGTTGGGCTGGACCAACTTTGAATATAGCTAGCCCAAGGAGCAGTGTAGGCTTTTAAATTTAGTTTTTAACAGCTGAAACTTAGCAGAATTATTTGAGATAGCAAATGAACTCCAAATTTGATGAAATTTTAACTGGAGCTTGCTGACAATGAGATCAACCTTGCATAAAATTTCCAGAGGTTATTATGCAATGCATTTTTCTCAGGAAATTCATGAAGGTTGTTTAAAGGATTGTTTTGCCTCCAAAATTATCAACAAGTGTTATAACTCATGATATTTTTAGAAGGGTCCCATATCAGTTTTTGGGACCAAGGAAAATATATTCCAAATGTTTGACACAAGATTTAAGATAATTGGAGAATGAGTTTGATTTTTGGTCAACAAGAGCTTTGTGTTTTGGATTACACAACTCTTGGACAAAAATCACATGAGATTTTAGGGTTTTTCAAGATGTGAGAAAAAGTTTTAATTTCTACACATATAATTATACTTGATTAACCCTAATTATACATTTGGGATGTTACAAAATCTCTCCCCTTACGAAATCTCGTCCCGAGATTTGGCTCACTCGATAAAGAAAGATGGATAGTCCGCACGCAGCGATCTTCTCTTTCCCAAGTAGCCTCATCCTCGAATGGTTTGACCACTGAACTTTAAGGAACTTGATGGTCTTATTCCTTGTCCTTCGTTCAGACTCATCGAGTCTGTGAGCAGGGTGCTCGCGATAGGTCAAATCTTCACGGACATCGAGGGTTTCCAACGAGCTTCCTCGGTTGGAACACGGAGGCACTTCTTAAGCTGGGACACATGGAAAACATCATGTACCCCTCAAGTGCAGTGGCAACTCCAACTTATAGGCAGCAGCTCCTTCTTCTCGATAACGCGGTAGGGACCGACATATCGAGGAGCCAACTTGCCCTTGACTTGAAAGCGTTGATGGCCCTTCAAAGGAGAGACTTTGAGATAAACAAAGTCATTAGGCTCAAAACGTAACTCACGTCGACGGCGGTCCGCATAGCTCTTTTGCTCGATTGAGCTGGCGCAAGCGCCACGAATAAAATTTGGACTTGGCGCTCGGCCTCATTGATTGAGTCCGGGCCAAAGAGAGGTCTCTCACCGGTCTCGACCAGTTCAACGGGTTCTACACTTTCTCCGTATAAGGCCTCAAATGGTGCCATCGAGACCCTTTGAAATTTGTTGTTATCTGGCTTCGGCGAATGGCAAGCATTTCTCCCAATGCTTCCCATATGAAAGGACACAAGCACGAAGCATGTCCTCCAAAACTTGGTTGACCCTCTCGGTCGACCATCGGTTTGGGGTGATATGCGTCTTTGAAAGCAAAACAGTGCCCATAGCCTCTTGCAAGCTATGCCAAAAAGCGAGGCGTGAAAAGGATCCACGATCCGACACGATCGTCTTGACACCGTGCAAACTCACGATGCGGGCGATATAGAGTTCCGCCAAAAGACCTACGAAGTTCGGTCTTGGCGGAAGGAAATGTGCCACCTTAGTCAATCGATCGATGGCGACCCAAATGGCATCATTCTTCTTCGGGTCGTGGGTAGACCGTGATGAAATCCATTCGATCGAATCCACTTCCACTCGAGAATTGGCAAAGGTGAAGCGATCGGCGGAGACGCCGATGCTCGGCCTTGACACGACGACACACGTCGCTTTCGACAACGAACCGCAATCTCCCTCTTCATTCGGGTCCACCAAAATCTCTGGCGGAGATCTTGATACATCTTTGTGGCCGGGATGAATGGATAAAAGCGAATCATGGGCTTCGCGGAGGATTAAATTCCGCAACTCCATGTCCTTTGGAACCACAAGGCGTTGCCGAACCTCACGACGCCATGCTCATCCTCGAGAAGCACTTGGTCGTTCCGTTCTTGACATTTGCCTTAATGTGGCTCACTCCAACATCCATTGCTGGGCGGACTTGATCCGATCCACCAAGGTTGGTTGCACAACCATGGCAGCGAGAGATCCATGCTCAACTATCTCCAAGTTGAGGCATTTGGAATGCCTCGAGAAGAGAGGCGAATGCTCCTTGAGCACTAAGGCATTACAATGCGCTTTGCGACTAAGCGCATCGAAGCGACATTAGCCTTGCCGGATGGTAGTGAATACCCATATCATAATCCTTGATCAACTCCAACCATCTCCTTTGCACGAGGTTGGTCGGGTTGGGTGAACAAGTACTTGAGGCTCTTGTGATCCGAATACACTTCACAACGACACCGATTAGGTAATGTCGCCAAATCTTAAGTGCATGAATCACAGCAGACCAACTCCAAATCATGAGTAGGGTAGTTGAGTTCATGAGGTCTCAATTGCCTTGATGCATAGGCCACTACCTTGCCTTCTTGCATAAGGACACAACCGAGGCCTCGACGAGAAGCATCGCAAAAGATATCGAAGTCTGCGATGGATATCGGGAAGAACAAGAACGGAGGCGGTGGTCAAAGCGCTTCTTGAGTATATGGAAACTTGCCATGCAAGCATCGGACCACAAGAACTTCTTGTCCTTCTTGAGCAACTCCGTCATCGGCCCGCGATCTTGGAGAAGTTCTCGATAAGCGGCGATAATATCCCGCTAAACCAAGAAAACTCCGCGCCGGTGACCGAAGCGGGCGGACTCCATGAAGAACATCGGTGACCTTGCTAGGATCAACACTCGCCTCCGCTGAAAGAATATGGCCTAAGAAAGCCACTTCCTTCAACGAGCGCACACTTGCTGAACTTCGCGTCATTTGGTGCTCACGTAGTTTGCCTAACACAAGCTTCGGATGCTCGGCATGATCCTCATCGTTCTTGGAGTAGATAAGAATATCATCGATGAAGACCACGACAAACTTATCCAAATACTCCATGAATACCGAATTCATGAGGTTCATGAACAAAGCGCAGAGCATTGGTTAAGCCAAATGACATGACGGTGTACTCGTACAAGCCGAAGCGAGTAGAGAACGCCGTCTTTGGAATATCCTCGGGCGAATCGAACTCGATGATATCCACTCTCAAATCAATCTTGGAGAAAACTCGAGCTCCGGTTAATTGATCGAAGAGATCGTCAATGCGGGCAATGGATACTTGTTCTTTATCGTCACTTCATTAAGTGGGCGATAATCGGCCTTATGCGTAAAATACGAATCCTTCTTCTTTACGAAGATTCTTTGGACAACCCCAAGGAGATGAGCTAGGCGAATGAAACCCTTCTCTTGCAGCTCACTTAAGCGCTTCTTCAATTCTACCAACTCGTTCGGTGGCATCCGATAAGGCCTCTTTGAGATAGGGGCGGTACGAGAGCCAACTCAATGACAAACTCGAGGTCTCGAGCGGGTGGCATCCCGGAAGATCGGCGGGAAAGACATCAACAAAGTCACAAACTGTTGGGACTTCGCTAATATCTAGAGCGGGCTTCGCTTCAAGCGAAGAGATGCGGATCTAGCGACTTTGGCGAACCTCTCATGGGAGGACTAGATAGAGATGAGCTTCTGGCGCAATCGATTTGCCCCATGTCTTTGGGACAACCAATCCATGCCAAGAATCACATCAAGACTCATTTGAATGGAGAAGGATAAGGTTTGCTAAGAAACCTACCCTTCGATCTCGATAGGGACATCCCTACACTCAATTCGGCCCTCAACTCCGAACCGGAGAGCGAATGAGTAGCGGGACCGACAATGGAGAGAAAAGAAGCTCTCCAACAGCAAAGAAAAGACTCGAAACAAATGAATGAGATGCTCTGAATCAAACAAAACGATGGCGGGATGAGAGTTAACGAAAGTGTACCTAGCACGGCGTCGGGTGCCTCTGAGCCTCCTCTGTGGTGATGGCGTTGACGCGACCACTACCCACGCCTTGGGTAGCCGGACGATCTTCGGTCTGGTGCACCACCTCTGGCCGCGTCCTCCATTAGGGCGAGGGGTCGCTCTCGCCTTCTTAGGGCATTGGTTCGCATAATGCCCCTTACGTTGCATGAGAAACATGTGACCCGGCGGCTGGTTGCGGGGGGCTCTGGCTGACTTCGCAGTGCGTGGTGAGACACGGCTGCGAAGACGAGGAACGAGGGGAGTGACCTCGGGCGCCGAAGAGTGAGAGTGGTACCCCGAGGATCGCCGGCGGGGGCGGGAGGAAGCGCCTGGATGACTTATGGGCCTCCCACTTGCGCTATGGAGTCCATAAGCTCTCGAGCCGCATGCTTTCGACGATGGCCTTGTCGACCAAGGTCCGGAAATCGAGGAAGTCGACAATGGATAGCTTGTCCTTGACTCCTCAAACAAGCCACGCCTAAACTTGGCACCTTAGCCATATCGGTGGCCACATCCTCAGGAGCATAACGAGCTAGATGGTTGAACTCGTAGACATACTCCATGGTGAGCTACGCCTTGCTTGAGCGCAAGAAACTCCACCTTCTTGATCTCCATCAAGCCGGCAGGATGTGAGCCCGACGGAAGGCGATCTGAAACTCCTCCCAAGAGGCGGTGTGGTCTGCGGGCTGCATGGCGAGAAAGCTCTCCCACCATGACAAAGCTGCACCCTCCAGCTGGTGCGATGCGAACAGCGCCTTCTCGTGCTCCTGGCACTGCGCGATGCGAAGCTTACGCTCCACAAGACGAAGCCAATCATCCGCATCCAAAGGGTCCTCGGACCGGGAAAAGGTAGGGGGCTGAGTACGAAGAAACTCGCGAGTCCTCCACGCGGCTAATGGGCATTCCTCGGCCCAGATCCGAAGCTCCGGTAAGTGCGGTGGTGTTGCGGCGATGGCGTCAATAGAACTCTCTGTCATCCGCGGTTGCTTCGATCTGAAGAAGAACCTCGGCCATGGTCGGAGGAGGAGGAAGCTCCTCGTCCGGACCGGTGATCGCCTTGGCCGCTACGATCGCGTCCGCCATCTGTTACAAGGAATTTTGGTTAGCAACTAGACCCAAAAACAA
Organism: Phyllostachys edulis; assembly: GCA_036346405.1. Classification (NCBI taxonomy): domain Eukaryota; kingdom Viridiplantae; phylum Streptophyta; class Magnoliopsida; order Poales; family Poaceae; genus Phyllostachys; species Phyllostachys edulis. Next base: position 83,231,955 of record CM070550.1, on the reverse strand, counting down.
AGCCTTAAAGAAAGCAAAAGCGATCGACTAGGGAATGGAATATCACCCTAAGCGAAAGCCAAAACAGCGGTATTTAAACTTTAAAAAGCTTCTAAAAGACTCTAAAACAGCCAAGAAACACCAAGCGAAGGCTCAACTTCTCAACTCAACTAACCCGTATTGAATGAGCGAGTAATTGGTCGAGAAGATCAAAAATCAGATTGTAAGATGAGATCTAAAACTATTAGAGAGCAAGGTTAATGCAGCGAAATAAGTGTTAGATACTTAGCTAACTAGTATCACATCTTACCCTTTTATTCCCACAAGTTTTAGTTGATTAACCTCTCATTATCTATCCTAATTAGACACCTTTGAGACTGCTGTCCGGAAATTTGATGCTTGCTGTCCGGGTTTAGCATCCAAGCTCCTTGTCGAATCACCGACTCGAACTTCAAAACCTTGTAGTGGGCAGCTCACACTTCAATTTGCCAATCTCATTGGTTCTCCCAAAACCCAGTGTTAATCGATAACAACTATTTTGTAGAAGGGAAGAGAGGAAAACAACTTTTAAAACTCAAATTAGAGTGGGATGAGAAGAGAAAGCTAAGATAGGTAAGGAATAAAATCCGAGAATTTACCTAAGCTTTCAAAACTCATTTGATGCTTTGAAAATAGGTTTTCAAAATATCCTAAGGACGACCAAGCTTGCGTTACTACGGTCATAACGGCTCTGATACCAACTTTTGTGAGACCCCGATGTTTATTAGGCTCATAATACTTAGTCATCCGATTGACCCTAGTATTATCAACCAAATAAACCCCGGTCTCGAGAGATGTATACTTCCCAGAATGCAGTATACATACCTCACAACAAAAGAATGTATCAATTCCATACAACACATAGAACATAAGCAACAAACCAGAAGTTAATATTAATATGGAATAGATATTACAAAAGAGAGGCCCTTAGGCCAAATAGCAACAATTCTACAAAGATAACAGCGGAAGCAAAAGTGCCATAAAGATGGCTATAACACAAAGCCAATCAGTGTGCCTTAACCCCTAGGCATCTCGACGGACCGCCAAGCTAGTCGTCAAGAAAGCGCAACACGTAGCACAAAAGAGAGGCTCTTGGAGCTCTCCTTCTTCCTCTGCACAAAAGCCACAAAATTGCCACAACCACGGGCGGATGAGTACATAAAGTACTCCATAAGACTTACGTGTGAGATAACAGAACTATAAATAGCTACATGCAAGCTTTATTTAAGTGGATGAGGCTTTGGACTCATTTTAGCATAAAGCAACATTTATTTGCAATAACATAATAGATTGAAGGCAATTTGACAAAGCATTTTTAAATGTTGAAGTAACAACGGGATAATAACATAGTAACAACAACAAGAACAATCCTGGAAGTGACTAACCCAAGTCACCACAACAATAGCATGAACTCCCCGTTCATACCAACCATGTCAAGTTTTAATTAAAGGTTGTAGTCTAGTCTTGAACGACCTTACCAAGCATGTCCATAACCTAGGGCGAGGCTATTGAATAGTTTTATCCTGCGGGGTGTACCACTGTACCCACACGTCCGACCGCCTTTCCTTTACGCACACTTAGAAGGTGTCTTTGCACGGCTAAGTCCTCTGAGACCTTTCCAAAGGATGAATGCTAATTACGAGCTGCACAACCCACGGGAGAAGGAGACATCACAACCTTCAGGAAGCTAATGCTCCCTCCCACACTATACATATACATTTGTTTTTGAAAACACACCAACCGAGCTCGCTCATAATTAACACCTCCTAGAGTACTTAGTCAAGAGGGTTCCATATGCCCCTCAAGCGTGGTTAGTCTGTGAAATCGCTGGCTTAGTGACCCAAGTACTCGGTCCTTAGGGACCCAGGCATACCACCACATCCAAAACCGCACCATCCATCCAATATGCCCAAGTCTAAATCAATCTTTTATTTTCAGTTTTGATTTTACAAATTAATCAAAGCACAAGTGCTGGACATATAGGAGTAATAATCATTTTGAGTGATCAAGACCATCGACTAAGTCGATGATCGCCCATTCTACCGATAACTAGGCATGTCTAAGCAATTTACATCGAAACTACTAAGTGATAAGAGCTCATCCAACGAGCTCCCACCACAGCAAATAACCTAGGCTCATGGTAGTAGAGGATAAACAATTCCTACAGATCATGCAACTATAGGCTCGCTAGCGACATTTAACACAAAGTAGCATGCATACATAGAAGTAAAACAAAGTATTAAGCTTTAAAGTAATGGGACAATGATGGAAATGGTCAAACTGCTTGCCTTGTTGCTGGTGGTCAAATTGTGGCAGAGGGTCGCTCTCGGGATCACCACAAATGTCGAAACCTAACGGAAAAGCGATAAAGAACCGATAAGAACGACGAAAGGCAACAAAGATAGCACAGCAAACGAACTCCAAATTCTCTGAAAATTTTACAGAAGCAAGACAATGATTTATCATGAATTTAGCAACAAGAACCAATTGATTTGGATTCTCAATGCAAAAGATATGATGAAATCAATTCTGCTCAGCCTACTAAAATACCAAACTGCACTATTCACTAATTTAATTATGAGGCAACATTTTCTAGAACAGCAGCGAAGCTGAAATTTTTACTGTAAAACCAGCACCTCATGAGATGAATAACACAATTGAGTTCATCTCATTTGGAGCTATATTGCACTTTCTATAAATTTTCAAAAACAAGAACTTGAACAAAATTATAATGCACAAGTCCTCATCTTCCTAACAGCAACATGCTCAAAACTAATTTCCACAGTGAGTTCACTAAGAGAGAAACCAACAAAGTTGGTCTCACCCAAAAATAACCTATAGAGCATTAGTTATGTATTTTACAAGTTAAGCATTGATTTAAGTGCACATTTTAAAGTTGGTTTTAAAATCTAATGGCAAACTGTGCTCTGGAGCTGAACTCAACTTACAATCATTTTTGGATTAAAGTCAAGTTCAAGACAGAGCTAACACAATTTGAATGACCTCATTTGGAAATAAAATGAAAGAGATATGAAATTCTAAAGTCTATACCTTATTTCAGGTTTAACTAAGACCTCACCTTGGAATTCCTAAAACTCACAAGGGTATGGGAGGGCGTGAGCCACCGATCTTAAATCCAACGGCTCAAGATCTCCCAGAGAACATCACACACGCCAAGACGTGAAAGTCCAGAGGTCTGGACCTCTTAGCAACTCACATGCGCGAGGTGAGGGGGGAGGTCGTGGCCGTAGATGGGAGATCCAGCGGACCACAACACGAAGGGAGGTCCGGAGCGGACCAGATCTAAAGGGAGGTCCTCAGCGGTTGAGATCTTCCAAAGGAAGGTCCAAACTATCAAGATCTCCGGAGAAAAATCTACATCGTCCAGGACCTCACAGGGAGGTCTGGGCCGGTCCAGATGTTCAAGGAGGTCCTCGATGGTTCAGATCGTCCGAGGGAGGACCTTGACGGTCAAGATCTACCCGGGAGGTCATGAGCAGTGAGATAGCTACGGAGAGGTCCTAAGGGAGGTCTAAGCGTTCTGAGACCTCCGAGGGAGGTCTGGGCGGCCATGATTACGCAAGGGAGGTCTTGGGCGCTCAGATCTCCTCGAAGGAGGTGCGAGGCGTGCACTCCAACGCGCACGAGCTTTGGACATGAGATAAATAAATGGCGGGACCACGAGGAGGTCCGCGAGGGGTTTTAATGCGCGCAAAGGGGCGGGGTTAATGGCGGTTAAGACACCAATGATTGCGATGATTAGGCATTTAAAGCGGTGAATTTATGTCCTAAAACGACAATGACACGCTCGGGACGTCCGACAAAATCGGCGTGAAGAAGTGATCTCGCCGGCGATGTAGAGCTCGCGGTGAGGTCAACGATACCACCGAGTGCACAATAACGTTGCGCGCCCGGTGGACCTCCTCGACGGCGCGGCGGCTTTGAACGCCGGCGAGCCGAGAGGGCAAAAGATGACCAAAGACGCGGCCAAACACGAAAATGCAAAGCGACTCGCAAGACAACATTCAAGCTTGTGCCAAGAAAAGCTCCATAAAATCATTCATGCGGTGCCGGCATCTAAAGGACTACAGGAGGAGTACGGAGGTCCTAAGGTCTTTGGGAGGTCGTGGAGGTGATGGCCGGAGTTGGGGAAGACGGTGAAGCTTCACCGCCCAAGACACCAGCTCGGCTCGACTTTGTCCTCCTCTGAAAAGTGCCCAAACAACTAAGTCGGGGATAACTTCCAAGAGGTGTTGGGAGCAAAAGCGAACAAGGGTTTGAAAAGGAAGCCATGGATCTTCTTGTGCCTTGAGGAGCTCAAGGACTCAACAATGGCAGCCACCAAGTGAGGAAATGAGTGAGGAGGAGCTCACCACGCACAAGTGCAAGGCCGAGATCAATGGGTGTAAAGGAAGCCAAGGGAGGCTCCCAAAGGATACTTTATAGCTTTGAGTGAAGGTTTTGAGCTGGGGCTAAGCTCCATGGTGAGCTTAGCCCACGGGTTGGTCCATGGGTGGACAAGACATAAAGGTTGACAAGGGGTAGGGCTGTCTTGACTGAGATGGAAGGACCACTGCATTAAATCTTGGTCGAAAGAGTCATTGAAAGGACACTGATGGGCCAAGTGGACATTAACTCCCGCCAGAGCACGCATGCGCGCCAGAGGAAGGAGAAGAACAGGGAGGTCCTTATGACCGCTGGATAAGACACGGGAGGTCCTAACCATCGGATCTCATTTTGAACCGTTATGTTTTAAGTGGTGGGAGGAGGTCCCACCACACGATCAAGGATGGGGAGGTCGTGGCCCTCCGATTTCTTAATCGCAGCGCACGTGAGGAAAAAGGGACAGAGGTCCAAAGCGTTGGATCTCCATCCAGCAGTGCGGACCTCGGTGAGGACTTAACCGCACGCGATCAAAAAGACATGAGGGGAGGTCATGGCCTTTGGATTTAAATCCAAGGACACAGACCTGATGGGGAGGTCCGATATGATGCGCAATAGGCAAGGGAGGTCATGACCGTTAGATTTAGATCTAAGGTTCCGATCAAAAGAGGTGGAGGTCCTGAGCTTGCGCAACGCACAAGGGAGGTCATGGCCTTTAGATTTAGATCTAAGGGCTACGATCTCACGTCTTGTTGGGGAGGTCAGTGCGCATGAGACAAAGGAGGTCGTGGTAGTAGATTTTAAATCTAACGGTGCACAACAAAAGATGGGGAGGTTGTGAGTGCTTGATAGCAGGAGGTCGTGAGTCGTTGGATTTGATCCAATGGCTACGACCTAGGTTAGGTGGAAGGTTTGTTTAGTTTAACATGAGGGGAGGAGGTCGGGGCCATGGATCTTGGATCCAAGGGCTATGACCTCACGTGAAATGGGATGACTGTTGAGTATGTTGAGGAGGAGGTCGTGGTGTTGGATTTGATCCAACGGCCACGACCTCAACAAATGGGATGACCTCATGGCGATGGTTTACAGCTCGAGGAGGTCTTTGAGGTTTAAACACAGGTGAGGTCATGACCATGGATCAGCGATCCAACGGCAATGACCTCATGATGTGGGAGGTCCTCGCGGTGTTGATCATGAGGAGGAGGTCGTGGTGTTGGATGTAAATCAGCAGTGCGATTTGATCAAGTGGAGATGAGGTCTGCTGAGGTCTGGAGACATGGTTGGGCTGGACCAACTTTGAATATAGCTAGCCCAAGGAGCAGTGTAGGCTTTTAAATTTAGTTTTTAACAAATGAAACTTAGCAGAATTATTTGAGATAGCAAATGAACTCCAAATTTGATGAAATTTTAACTGGAGCTTGCTGACAATGAGATCAACCTTGCATAAAATTTCCAGAGGTTATTATGCAATGCATTTTTCTCAGGAAATTCATGAAGGTTGTTTAAAGGATTGTTTTGCCTCCAAAATTATCAACAAGTGTTATAACTCATGATATTTTTGAGAGGGGTCCCATATCAGTTTTTGGGACCAAGGAAAATATATTCCAAATGTTTGACACAAGATTTAAGATAATTGGAGAATGAGTTTGATTTTTGGTCAACAAGAGCTTTGTGTTTTTGGATTACACAACTCTTGGACAAAAATCACATGAGATTTTAGGGTTTTTCAAGATGTGAGAAAAAGTTTTAATTTCTACACATATAATTATACTTGATTAACCCTAATTATACATTTGGGATGTTACATGGATCAGGCTTGACAAAGGTCTTTGGAGAGAAGGTTGAACAGGAGGTAACCCTCGTGCCTTCGCAAAACACTGGTTCGCAAAATGTCCAGGACGTCCACAATGGAAACAAATCACACCAGGCCTGATATTGCTGACAGTGGGTGGTCGATTCCCACTAGATTTGGACTACCCAGTGGGTGGAGGTGGACGAGGTGCAAATACAGGTGCCCTTGGTGGAGCTGGAGCTGGTGCTCGAAAAGATTGAGGCTGCCACAGACGCGTTCTTACAGAATGGCTACTAGCTGCAAACTGGGTAGCCTTCTGCCGCTTCCGCGATTCCTCCAAAGCCTTGCTTTTTCTCTCAGCAATAATGGCTTTGTTAACAAGGTGCTTGACGAGGATCTAATAATCCTCATTTTATCTTTTATCCATAATTCTTATTATAAGCTAATATGATGTCATGTGGTCCCTGGGTATACCCCTTAAATCTACAAGGGAGAAGCCTACTAGGTGGTCGTAAGTTCTTCTACGACCACCCCCACAGTCGTAAGTCTTGCTACGTGTAACATCCCAAATGTATAAACAGGGTTTGTTCAAGTATAATTAAGGTGTAGGAATTAAAACTTTTTCTCACACCTTGAAAACCCCTAAACACTCATGTAATTCTTGTCCAAGAGTTGTGTAATCCAAAAACACAAAGCTCTTGTTGACCAAAAGTCAAACTCATTTTCCAATTGTCTAAATCTTGTGCCAAACATTTGGAAATATTTTTCCTTGGTCCTAAAGTTGATGTGGGACCCCTCTGAAAAACATCATGAGTTATAAAACTTGTTTGATAAATTGTGGAGGTAAAACAAATCCTTGAACAGCCTTAATGAATTTCCTGAGAAAAATGCATTGCATAATAACCTCTGGAAACTTTAGGTAAGGTTAATCTCGTTGTCAACAAGCTCCAGTTAAAATTTCATGAATTTTGGAGTTCATTTGCTATCTCAAATAATTCTGCTAAGTTTCAGCTGTTAAAAACTAAACTTAAAAGCTTACACTGTTCCTTGGGCTAGCCACTTTGCAAAGCTGGTCCAGCCCAACCATGTCTGCACTTCAGCAGACCTCCTCTCCACCTTAGTCAGGTCGCAGCCGTTGGATTAACATCCAACCGCCACGACCTCCTCATGATTAACACCGCCAGACCTCCCACCTCATTAGGTCTTGGCATTGGATCAAATCCACGGCTCGACCTCCCTTGTTATCAAACCTCAAAGTCCACATCCCACCTACATGAGGTCACAGACCATTGGATCAAAAATCCATGGTCGCGACCTCCTCCTCTCAACCTAACTATCAGACCTCCCTTTTGACGCGGTTGAGGTCGAGCCGTTGGATTCAGATCCAAAGGCCACGACCTCGGCCGCAAATCATCGCACCAGACCTCCCGCTTTAATTGTTGTGCGCCATTGGATTTACATCCAACGACCCACAACCTCCTGCGTTTTAAGCGCTCACAACCTCCCCATCTCGTGTTGTGCACCGTTAGATTAAAATCTACGGTCACGACCTCCTCCTTTCTCGTCTTGCATCCGACCTCCCACAAGACGTGAGGTCGTAGCCCTTGGATTTAAATCCAAAGGCCATGACCTCCCCTCATGTTCTTAAATTCATGTGCGGTTAAGACCTCACGGGAGGTCCAAGACCGTTGGATGGAGATCCAACGCTTTGGACCTCTGTCTCATTTTCCCATGTGCGATTCGCATTAAGGAAATCGTGAGGCCATGACCTCCCATCCTTGATCGTGTGGCTGGGACCTCCTCCCGATCATTTAGGCATAACGGTTCAAAACCACATCGGAGGGCCAGACCTCCCGAAGTCTTATCCAACGGTCATCAGGACCTCCCCTGTTCTTCTCCTTCCTCGGGCGCGCCTGCGAGCTCCTGAGCGGGGAGTTAATGCCCAGCCTGTCACTGTGTACCTTCAACCACTCCCTTGCTGACCCGCATTAATTGCCACTCAGCTTTCCGCCCCTCCAGTCTGCACAAGGCTGTCCCCCTGTCAACTTTACATCATGTCCAAACCCTAGACCAAGCCATGGGCCAAGCTCACCATGAGCTTAACCCGTGGTCTATGACCTCCTGTGCCCTAAGTATAAAACCTCCCCCACTGTTTCTTTGGCTTCCTTTGCACACCATTATCCCCTTACTTGCACCCCTGTGCTTGTGAGCTCTAAACCACTGAAGCTCTCCTTGGCCGCCATTGCTGGAACTTGAAGCTCCTCGGTGGACAAGGGTCCCTGGAGTTTTCCTCCTTTTCTCCTTGCTTCCATTTGTGCCCTACCCTCTGGGACCAAGTCCTAACTTGATTTGTTGGGCATTTGCGAGAGGGACAAAGTGGAGCTTGAGTGAAGCTTTGGCCGTGGAGCACCTTTCCTCCCGGCACGGTCCTTCCTTTCTCGACCTCCTCGGCACCTCGGGACCTCCAGTACTCCTCCTGTTAGTCCCTTAGTTCTTTGGCACCCATATGTATCTTCTGCTGCGGAGCTTTGTTGAGCACACGCTTGAATGTCGCATGAGCTTCCTTTTGCATTTTGGATTTTGGCGTGCTTGCCTTCGTTGTCCTCTCGGCTCATGGCGTTCAAAACGTCGCCGCCGTTGAGAGGAGGTCCATTGGGTGCGCATGGTTATTGCGGACCGCGGTACCATTGGATGTCGCCGGCGAGTGCAGATCGCCGACGATGACCACCTCTTTGAGCTCGGGTCTTTGTCGGACAAAAACGGCAGCGCCGTTGTCGTTTTTAGGACAAAGATTTGCCGCGTTAAGGCGCTCATCATTTGCTCCAATAATTGTAATCATTAGCGTGTCTTAAATGTCTTTAATCCGCCCTCTATTGCGCATTTAAGACCTCCCACGCGCGGACCTCTTTGTGTCTCGCGCATTTATTCCATGTCCGAAGGCGGCTTGCTGGGAGTGGGGGCGTCCATGACCTCCTCCAAGGAGATCTGGAGCGCCCAAGACCTCCCCTGCATGCATCGTGGCCGTCCAGACCTCCCTCGAGGTCTGTGACCTTAGGACCTCCCCTTAGGACCTCCCCCCCATCGTTGTGGTCCGTTGGATTCCCCATCTCTGACCACGACCTCCCTCACCTCGCGCATGTGCGTTGCTAGGAGGTCCAGGACCTCTGGACCTCGAGTCTTGTGAGTGCGTTGTTCTCTGGGAGGTCTTGAGCCGTTAGATCTGAGATCTGTGGCTCACGTCCTCCTATGTCCTTGTGGGTTTTAGAAATTCGGTGAACTCTTAATTATAAACCTGAAATAAGGTATAAACTTTAGAATTCCATATCTTTTTCATTTTAAATCAATTGAGGTCATTCAAATTGTGTTAGCTCTGTCTTGGACTTGACTTTAATCTAAAAATGATTGTAAGTTGAGTTCAGCTCCAGAGCACAGTTTTGCCCTTAGGTTTTAAAACTAACTTTAAAAGTACCCTCAAAATAATGTCTAACTTGTAAAATACATAACTAATGCTCTGTAGATTATTTTTGAGTGAATCCAACTTTGTTGGCTTCCTCTATTAGCGAACTCACTATGAAAAATAGTTTTGAACATGTTACTATTTTCAGAAAGAATAATCATGCATTATAATTTTGTTCAAATTCCTGTTTCAAAAATGGTAGAAAGTGCAATCTAGCTCCAAATGAGATGAACTCAATTGTGTTATTCATCTCATGAGGTGCTGGTTTTGCTGTAAAAATTTCAGTGTCACCACTTTTCTAGAAAATGTTGCCTCATAATTAAATTAGTGAATAGTGCAGTTTGGTATTTTTAGGGCTGAGCAGGTTTGTTTTGCTCATAACTTTTGCATTAAGAATCCAAATCAATTGGTTCTTGTTGCTAAATTCCCTAAAAATCACCCTCTTGCTTCTGTAGAAAATTCAGAGTGTTTGGAGTTCGTTTGCTGTGCTGTCTTTGTCGCTTTCGTCGTTCTTATCGGTTCTTTATCGCTTTTCCGTTAGGCTTCGACATTTGTGGTGATTCCGTGAGCGATCCTCAGCAACAAATTTACCAGAAACAGCAAGGCAAGCAGTTTGATCATTTCCATCATTGTCCCATTACTTTAAAGCTTAATATTTTGTTTCACTTATATGTATGCATGCTTCTTTGTGTTAAAATATCGCTAGCAATCCTATAGTTGCATAATCTGTAGGAATTGTTTATCCTCTACTACCCATGAGCCTAGGTTATTTGCTGTGGTTTGAGCTCGTTGGATGAGCTCTTATCACTTAGTAGTTTACGTTAACATTGCTTAGCCATGCTTAGTTATCGGTAGTAATGGGCGATCATCGACTTAGTCGATGGTCTTGATCACTCAAAACTGATTATTACTCCTATATGTCCAGCACTTGTGCTTTGATTAATTGTAAAATCAAAACTGAAAATAAAAGATTGATTTAGACTTGGGCATATTGGATGGATGGTGCGGTTTTTGGAATGTGGTGGTATGCCTGGGTCCCTAAGGACCGAGTTACTTGGGTCACTAAGCCAAGCACTTTTGCGTGCTAACCACACGAGGGGGATATGGGACCTCTCTTGACTAAGTACTTTGGAAGGTGTTAATTATGAGCTGGTCGGTGGGTATGTTTTAATAATGTGTGTGTGTGGTGTTGGGAGGGAGCATTAGCAGACCGGTTAGGCTGTCTAATGTGTCCTTGTCCCCGTGGGAAGCGGCTCGTAATTAGCATCGTCCATTGGAAATGTCTCGTAGGACTTAGCCGTGCCGGCATACCAAAGGTAGTGTGCTTAAAGGAAAGGCGGTCTGACGTGTGGGTACATTGGTACACCCTGCGAGGTTAAAACTATTGAATAGCCTCGCCCTAGGTTATGGACATGCTTGGTAAGGTCGTTCAAGAACTAGTCTCAACCATTTAATTAAAACTTGATGGGTTGGTATGAATGGATGTTCATGCTATTGTTGTGGTGACTTGGGTTAGTCACTTCCAGGTTGATCTTGTTGTTGTTACTATGTTACTATCTCGTTGTTATTTCAACAATTAAAATGCTTTGCCAAATTGCCTTCAATCTATTATGTTATTGCAAATGAAACTTGCTTTATGCTAAAATGAGTCCAAAGCCTCATCCACTTAAATAAAGCTTGCATGTAGCTATTTATAGTTCTGTTATCTCACACGTAAGTCTTGGAGTACTTTATGTACTCATCGCGCCGTGGTTGTGGCATTTTTGTGGCTTTTGTTGCAGAGGAAGGAGGTGAGCTCCAAGAGCCTCACTTTTGTGCCATGTGTTGCGACTTCTTGACGACTAGCTTGGCGGTCGGTCAGATGCCTAGGGGTTAAGGCACACCGATTGGCTTTGTGTTATAGCCATCTTTATGGCACTTTTGCTTCATTGTTATCTTAGTAGTACTTGTTGTTATTTGGCCGAAGACCCTCTTTTGTAATAACCTATTCCTTATTAGTATTAACCACGGTTTGTTGCTTATGTACTATGTGTTGTATGGAATTGATACACTCTTTTGTTGTGAGGTATGTATACTGCATTCTGGGGAGTATACATCTCTCGAGACCGGGTTTATTTGGTTGATAATACTAGGGTCAATTGGATGACTAAGTATTATGAGCTTAATAAATCCGGGTGCTCACACTACGACTACCTTATGGTCGTAAGTTCTTCTATGATCACTACCCAGTCGTAAGTTATTCTACGACTACCCCATAGTCGTAAGTCTAGCGACGACTACCTTATGGTCGTAAGTTCTTCTCTGACCGTGTCAAATCGACCACCTTATGATCAATAAAACCTACTGGTAGTGGGTCCAATTGATTAAGGAATCCAAACAGTCAACATACGCTGTTGTTATGCGAAATAATAACACGCAATACCCCATTATCTCTGACAAGTAACTGCCAGGCGGCGTGAAGGAGTTACGAATCCGGATGATTCTCGCAAAGCGTCGTCGTTCTTTGGATTTGATGAGGTGTCTCTTCAGCAGGGGAAAACGGCTATTCCTTCACGACTATATGAAGGCAATGGTCAGAGAGGGAAAGGAGAGACAGAGCGATCGAGGCGTACACACACGCTATCGAGGGCTATCAGGAAGACAAGTGCTATTATCTGTAATAGTCTTAGTTTTTCTCCTAATTGTTCAGAATACACTCAATACCATACACACACAGGAGTAGGGTTGTTATTCTCTCCGGAGAAGGCCTAAACCTGTATAAAAATACCCGTGTCAATCTCTCTGCGTGATTCCATTCTAGGAGACCCCCCGAATCAAATAATCTTTACGTAAAATCGGTTCTAAAACACCGACAATGCTGAAAATTCCTGAAGTCTTGCACTGCTAGGGCCAACTGCAGCTCTTCAGATAATCCATTCATAAAGCAGTTTTGACGACGAAGGTCAGTCGAAACATCATCAGGTGCATACCGAGCAACGAAATTGAATTCATGCAAATACTCGGTCACGTCTTTCATCCATGCTTAAGGGCTAGAAATTCCTGCTGCTTGATCAACATCACTCCTTTAGGAATATGAGCTTCACGAAAAGCTTCCGTGAACTCATCCCAAGTAGGGAAGTGTCCAACAGGTTGAATGGCAAGAAAATTGTCCCACCAAACGCTAGCTGCCCCGTCCAACTGGTAACTAGCAAACATGACTTTCTCCCTCTCGAAACATTGAGATATCAACAACTTCTTGTCAATATTCCGGAGCCAATCTTCTGCTTCCAATGGGTCTTGGGAGCTGGAGAACACTGGCGGGTTGGTCCACTGAATATCAGCAAGACCCTCGTGCACATGATGGCCTCCTGCCCCGCTAGCTGGTGAGGAAGTGGAATTTGCTCCAACATGCGCGTTTGGCCCATCCTGTTACGCTCTATCTACATGAGCACATCAGCCATGGTGGGCGGTGGAGGAAGCTCCACTCCCTCATGGCGACCACCTTGTGGACCACGAGAACTAGAAGGTTCGGCCTGCTCTCCCTGAAAGTAGGGAATTGGGGTAGATAATCTCTTCTCTTGTTGTGCTCGCGCACGAGTAGTAGGTCCTGTCATACTGTTACCAAACAATGGTTAACAACATCACAAGGATAAACTCAAGCAAACACAAACAAGATTGGACAGAGAGAAGAAAGTACTAAACTGAGCATCCATAATGATATGGAATGCACCAGAATTAACACCAAAGAACACAAAGTCCAGTATATAACAGCAAAAGGTTCGGTCCAATAGGTGCATATAAGTCGGCTAACCAAGACCAAGCTCCAAAACCAACGGTCTAACATACATAATTTTTAGAAAAACAAGCTATCCTATTACACTTTATTTAAGGACAGCTACTGACCGACTACTACTTCCTAAGCATGGTGCTCATCTATAGACAAAGGACAAGGTAAGTGAGCAACTTATCTTGGAAAGCCAACAGAAAGTTGGGGTAAGAATTGATACTAAGGAGGATAAGAAATAAAAGCTATCATACTTAAATTTTCAGAAATTATTTATGTTAAAATAATTTCACAGAAACTCACTAATGATAACGACCATGCTAATTCTAACCTACAGTCAACGTATGCTCTGATACCAACGCTGTGAGGACCCTAAAATATTGGGGTTTATACCGAATTAAAAATCATACCAAAAGCATAATTCTTAATCAAGAACAATCGGTCCTTAATTAAAAAATCATACTAGAAGCATAACTTTTAACAAGGTACAAATCCAATATTCAGGTTCTCGGATATATGTCTTGCAAAAGTTCCCAGGATCAGTGACTATTGCACATATATCCTTATACAACATTGCGTCATACATACAAGGTAAACATTTACATAATTTTACACAAAAGGTTACAATTCGGTTTGGGTTCTACAACATCAAGTGACTTGGTGACCACAAAAGTTAATAGCGGAAACGAGAGTAAATAGCAAAAGCCACCAATGGCCCCCATCACCCTCAGGCTATTGAGTGGAGGATAGAATTAGCTTCACTCGTTAGCGTTACCCTGATCGGCGCTAACGGGCATCTCATACAAATAACCATCCTCACCTGCAACAAGAGGTTATAAAACCAGAGTACAGAAGGTACTCGCAAGACTTACACAAACTATAAAAAGAAAGTGTTTGATAGAACCTATTCAAGAGATTAGAATTCATACATGCTTAAGATTGACAAAAGAAAGGCTATAAAGGGTTCAATTTTGCACAAAACGATACATCTTAGTCCTACACTTGCTAAGTTTTGATAAAGCAATTTTATAAATCAATTTGGACCAAAACGTTGCATAAAAGGAAATGTAATCAAGAATAATAGCAAAGTTTAAGTGGCTATCGGCCACACCAAAACAGTACATGAAGACATATCACGCCGAAACAGTACCCATAACCAAATTGAGATTCAAAGTCTATACAAAGATCTATTCAACTCAAGCGTTGTCCATAACCGTGGACGCGGCTATTCGAATAGTTTTAACCCTGCAAGGGCATACATCTTTACCCACACGACTTAGTTAGCCCGTAAGCCTCCGGAATAATAGCACGCAGCCTTTGGTATGCCGGCCGGGGAAACTAAGATTTGGTATTTTCAACAAGTTGACACTCTTGAAATTTGGATTACCCATGTGTGGTGATCCCTCAGTTCAAGTTACTAATAGAACACGCTAACCGGGGCCCACAAGTTGTTGGGAATGCTTGAGCCGATCGACAAAAATTAAATGACAGAAAGTAGAGCATGCTAGCTGCACATATTAGATCGCAATCAGACTCTTAAGGTGCGTACATGTGATGGAACGCATATCGCCCTCACCCTCTTAAGAACATATGATCTGAGATATGAGATCAAACACATATGTCCTTACTTTCTGTTTTCCAACTCAATAGCAATAACCTTTTACTTAACCAAACAAAGCACCCATACCTTTGCGTGTGGAAATGCGTTGGGGCTTGAATCGTCTAGTCAATGTTCAGTCTTTAATCGATCCAGACAAGACAACCACATTTTCTAATCTCGTGCACTAAGGCACCATCACTAGCATCCACTTGTCCAGATCTAGGATTAATTTTGTCAAACAAGATTTAAATTCATTTCTGATTTAAATAGACTGAACAAAGAATCAAAATAAATGAAATTCATTTAGTGTTCCCAAGTTTGACAAGGTAAGCTTGCCAAACACTAACGTTTTACAGACTACATGGCTAAGCAATTACTGAAAACAAGTATTTAGTATAGAAGTACTACCTTAAGTTTGAGTGTATGATCAGACTAAAGGTAAGCCTCAAGTGTTAGGTTGTAACTAACTATTGACAGAGCACAAATAATTTTTAGAAAATTTGCATGCAACAGTATCACTGTATTTTGGAAATCTACAGTTCAAAGATTCTGGGATCAACATGGTGAAAAGAGGATGCTTGCCTTGGTAATAGTAAACCTCTTGTTTAGGTTCTTGGTGCTCAATAACAGATTCAACCACTTCAGAAGAACCAGAATCTAAAAGACAAAAATCCAATGAACAACAAGAAAATGGCAGAGAACAGAATATAGAAAAAGAATGCATGATCAATAGCTTAATGCATAATTAGCAACATGCTTAAGATACATCTAACTTGATTAAGGACAATAACCTATATTAATACTTGTAGTCACTAATTGTCAAGAATTAAAGTTCAGTTTTAGAGCTGCAGTTTCAGGTTTTGGGAAAAACTAAGAATAGGATAGGTTGCAAACAGAAAGGTTTACTGCTTCATTATATTATGAGCAAGCTAACATTTTTGTTTAGGTTACAGCTAAATAAGTAAAACTAAAAGTCTAACTTATCACTTAACACTAGTTAATACTAATTATCAAAATTGAGGTTTAACACAGGCTATGATTTGGATTTTGGCGAAAAATGTGATGATTACAAAAGAATGGTTTGCTGATCTATTCATACACAAGTAAAATACTTTTGCTTTAACTAAAAGTATTCATAACTAGGGTAGTAGCCTAACTCCTCATTTATCATCATTAACCGACAAGATTTAGAGACTAAGGGCTTTGCTGTACATATGGTCGGTTCAACCGGCAACAAAACAGCAAAGACAAAGATTGAAGATTTTTGTTTGTTTGGAAGCACCCTAAACAAAAGACTTTTGCTGAAGCTAAAACTAACCTTAAGAAAGAATAATAACCTAAATCAACCCTTGCTAACAATAATCTTCAAAGATTAACAGAGAAGGATCTAGCTACAGCTTTTGTCGGTTTGCCCGACAACAGCCAATAGAGAAAGGAAAGTTTGCCAAGTAACTAAATTGGAGACATCAAAAGTAAAAGGGATTGCTGCTGATGTTACTAGGGTTTAGTAAGGACCTATTTAAGCTGAAAAGATGACAAGAGAAAACCTAGAGCTTAAAAACGATATAAATGACCGAAAAGTTATAAAAAGGAACATTTCGGTAATAACAAGATTTGAGCAAAGAATTCCTAAGTGAGTGATTCAAGTGAGCTATTGAGGTCTTTAGGAAACTCCATATGGAAAAGATTAAGGACATAGCTCACCAGCCGGAGTTGGAGAAGATGAAGTTGCAAAACCGGCGAAAACAGAAGATGATCAACTCCAAGCTATCTGTTGACAAAAGATGGGATTAAGGATTGGTTTTAGTTCTCAAGCTCACCAGATCTAAAGAAGACGAAAGAGAATGAAGAAGAACTCCACCGAAGAGGAGGATAAGCTTCACTGCCTCAACAATGGTGGATAAGCATGAAGCTAGGGTTTAAATAGAGTTTGAACCTCCAGAGAAGATGAGAGAATTCTAGAGACGATGCGGTGGCAATGTGGTGCCCGGTGTTAAGGAATTATTTGCAAATTCCCTGTGGAGCACCACCTCTCCAGCGATGGAGTCGGCGACGGCGCACAGCGAGAGGAGGAAGAGAGATACGTCGTTGACCTATGGGCTCTCTTTGCCAGCCACAGCAACACACACCACTGCAAGCACAAAAGAAAAACAACTGTCCGATTAGAAATGGGCGGTCGTGATTGATCAGGACGTTGAGGAATTCTAACCGGTATCTTTCCATATGGGTCGTGCGATCGCAAAAGAACGGCTGAGATTGATAGGGATGTTCAGATGGTCCGAACATCACCTTCCACGTGGGCCGTTCGATCGCAATCTAATGGTCACGCAAGGATGAGGGCCCTAAGTGCACACGATTGCAGCGGCACCGCACGATCAAAATCCAATGGCTACGAATTTACGCGCCTTTAAGTTTTGAATCAGAAAGGATGGCGCGGTTGGATTGGAAATCAACGGCGGAAATGGAGGCGAGGTTCGGACGGTCCGAAAGTCACCACCTCTCTCGATGGTCCGATCTAGATCCAACGGCTCGGATGCATCGTGCGTTCGGACAGTCCGAACGTTCACACTGATCTGGGCGGTTCGTGGAGGATCCAACGGTTGTGAGTTTTGGAGGCGCGTTTTGGTTTGAAAACCAAAACTGAGCGTGGTTGGATGAGGATCCTACGGTGGAGATCGCTTCACGTGCTTGGATGACCCGCACGTCTCCGCGAATCTCAATCACTAGCTAGGAAATCAACGGCTCACGTTCACTCGAGGTTTGGGCACGCGCTGAACGTGACAGGGCCGGACCCCTTTGCACTGGGTTGGATCCAACCACTTGGCTTGAATCGCTACAGTGCAAAATGGCTAGGGTTAGGCTAACAAGTTGACCAACCCAATTCAAAACTTCAAAGGTTTGACCGGGGCTTTAAAAATAGCAAATAAATTTGTAAAAATATGAAATTTTGCAAGGATGCTACTGGGATGATATATACCCCAAATAAATTTTGAAAACCACTGTTTCTCATTTTAAAATACATAAATAATTCATTTAAACCGAATAGGTTTATTTAAAGACAAATATTTTTCTCAAGGTCAAAATAATCTTTAAGAATTTAACAAACATTATTTTTGGCCAAGATAATTCATCTAGTTTTTAACAAAAATATTTGTCGGTCTTAATACCAACATTGACTGGTATTTCCTTTTGAAGATTTAAAACAAGTATTGGATTTTAGTTAGAGAATGGAGATTTTAGGTTGTAACAACATATCCAAGTTTCAAAATAAACAGTGATGCTACGAAAAGCATCTTATTACTGTTTATTAAAACTAGGGCTGTTACAAACCTACCCCCCTTAAGAGAATCTCGTCCCAAGATTCCGGGTAATTCAGAGATTGCAAAAGAATAAAGCTGAAATGATTCTTCTGGAAACACAACATCTGTTGTTTTAATTTCCTTTAAAGATAGAAAAGAAAGATTTTAGTAGACAACATAGTGTTGTTATTACATCCTTCTTTTACATTGCTTTGTTTAACCTTGCCTTTCTTGGTTCAAAGGCAATTTTTAAACAGCAAAGAGGTGGGGGTGCTCAATCTTCATCGGATCTTCGTGCTCCCACGTGGCTTCATCCTCTGAGTGATTAGCCCACCGAATTTTTAAGAACTTGACGGTGTGGTTTCTTGTCCTGCGTTCCATTTCATCGAGGATACGCACCGGTTGCTCTTGATAGGAAAGGTCTGGTTGAAGATCAAGGCTCTCATAAGCAGTGGCCTCGCTAGGAATACAAAGATATTTCTTCAGCTAAGAGACATGAAAAGTATCATGTACTACTGAGAGAGAGTCAGGTAGTTCCAATTGATAAGCCACAGCTCCTCATTTAGCAATAATTCGGAAAGGTCCGATATAACGAGGGGTTAGCTTTCCTTTCACCTTAAAGCGATGAGTGCCCTTCATCGGTGATACTTTAAGATAGACATAATCATCTACCTCAAAGCTTAACTCACGATGACGATGGTCAGCATAGCTCTTCCGGCGAGATCAGGCGGTTTTCAAGCGATCTCGAATCGCAGCGAACTTGCTCTTCAGCCTCCACTACCAAGTCTGGACCATAGAATGGTCTTTCACCAGACTCAGACCAATTCAATGGAGTCCTACAAGCTCTTCCATACAAGGCTTCAAAAGGAGACATTTGAATACTTGCTTGGTAGCTGTTGTTGTAAGAAAACTCCACATACGGTAAAGACTTCTCCCAGTTCTTGCCATATGATAGCACACAGGCTCTAAGGAGATCTTCCATCACTTGATTCACCCTCTCAGTTTGACCACTGGTTTGAGGATGATAAGCAGTGCTGAAGGAAAGTTCAGTTCCCATAGCCTGATGAAGACAATTCCAGAAATGAGAAGTGAACTGAGGTCCACGATCTGAGACGATGATCTTCGGAACACCGTGGAGACAAACAATTTTAGCAATATAAAGCTCTGCTAGTTGCTTGCCATTGAAGGTGGTTTTGATAGGAATGAAATGAGCCACCTTCGTTAGACGATCAATGATCACCCAAATGGCATCAAATGCATTCTGAGTCTTTGGAAGACCGGTAACAAAATCCATACTAACTTCCTCCCATTTCCAATGTGGAATAGGCAAAGGTTGAAGGGTATCGGCTGGCTTCAAGTGCTCGGCCTTGACCCTTTGGCAAATATCACATTCAGCAACATACTGAGCAATTTGCCTTTTCATACGACTCCACCAGAATGTCTTCTTCAAGTCCTGGTACATCTTAGTACTTCCAGGATGTAAAGAAAACTTGGAGTTATGAGCCTCTTTAAGAATTAGTCCTCTCAGTTGGGGGTCTGAAGGTAC
Organism: Phyllostachys edulis; assembly: GCA_036346405.1. Lineage (NCBI taxonomy): Eukaryota > Viridiplantae > Streptophyta > Magnoliopsida > Poales > Poaceae > Phyllostachys > Phyllostachys edulis. The sequence continues at coordinate 83,212,097 of CM070550.1, read as the reverse complement.
CACCAACCGATTGCCATATCGAATGATACCTCGGGCATCTTCAGAAAATTTGTTGGCTTTACCTACCTTTAAATTTTCCTTGATCTCAGTTACCTCTGGATCAGTTTTCTGGGCCTCTAGAATCTGATCTTCAAGTGTAGATTTTACTTCCAAGGCAACGAGAGATCCTTCTTCCACCATTTCGAGACTTAAGCGCTGAAAATCAGCACACAAGCTCTTGGACAGAGGTAATGTCGACAAGCAGTTGCATTGTGACTTTCTGCTTAAAACATCAGCCACAACATTGGCTTTGCCTGGATGATAATGAATACCCATATCATAGTCCTTGATCAATTCAAGCCATCTTCTCTGTCTCATATTCAAATCAGTTTGAGTGAATATGTACTTCAGGCTTTTATGATCAGTATAGATCTCGCAACGATTACCGATGAGGTAATGTCACCAAATCTTCAATGCATGGACTACGGCTGCCAATTCCAAATCATGAGTAGGATAATTTACTTCATGAGGTCGCAACTGCCGGGACGCATATGCCACAACTCAGCCTTCTTGCATAAGCACACAACCACGTCCGTGGCGAGATGCATCGCAATAGATATCAAAGCTCTTATGAATATCTAGCAGAGTAAGAACTGGAGCTTTGGTCAGGAGGGTTCTCAAAAGCTGGAAGCTTTCTTCACACTCATCTGACCACTCAAATTTCTTCTCTTTCTTCAAAAGCTAAGTCAAAGGCCTTGAAATTTTGGAGAAATTTTCAATGAACCTACGGTAATAACCCGCAAGTCCAAGAAAACTTCGGATGTCAGAAACATTCTTGGGCTGTTTCCAGTTTAGTACATCTTGTACCTTACTTGGATCAACAGTGATACCGCCTTCGGATAACACATGTCCCAAGAATTGGACTTGCTTGGGCCAGAAAGCACACTTGCTAAACTTCACATACAACTGATGCTTGCGAAGTGTTTCCAACACCAGTCTCAAATGATGTTCATGCTCTTTAGCAGTCTTGGAATAGATAAGAATGTCGTCAATAAACACGACAACAAACTTATCCAAGAAATCCATGAATACTGAATTCATAAGATTCATGAAATATGCCGGAGTATTTGTTAGGCCAAAGGACATAACAGTATACTCATATAACCCGTAACGAGTAGAGAATGTTGTCTTTGGAATGTCCTCAGCTCTAACCTTGATCTGATGATAACCTGATCGCAGATCAATCTTAGAAAAGACTCGGGCTCCAGTCAATTGGTCAAAAAGATCATCAATTCGGGGCAAAGGATACTTGTTTTTGATAGTGACTTCATTCAACGGACGGTAGTCTACACACATCAGCAAAGTCTTGTCTTTCTTCTTGACAAAGACGGCCGGGCATCCCCAAGGTGAGGAACTCAGTCGAATAAATCCTTTGTCAAGTAATTCTCCAAGTTGTTTTTTCAATTCAATCAGCTCATGGGGAGGCATCCGATAAGGTCTTCTAGATATGGGAGCAGTACCGAGAACGAGTTCAATTACGAACTCCACTTCAGGATCTGGTGGTATACCTGGAAGGTCTTCAGGAAAGACATCAGGATACTCACACACAACTAGTACTGACTCCAAGGTAGGGGTGACCTCAGCATGCAAAGCATGAAGATGAGAATTGACTGTCTTGGATTGAAAAACGACTGAAATGTCGTCTTCATTAGTTAAAGAAATAGATCGTCGAGCACAATTAATTTGCCCTCGATTCTTGGACAGCCAATCCATCCCCAAGATGACATCCAACCCTTTTGAATCTAACACCATCAGGTCTGCCTGAAAATTTACCCCTTGAATGTTTATGTTGATGTTACGGCAGATTTGATCAGTTTTGAAAACTGACCCAGGCGAGTAAATAACATGCGGTGGGTGAAATTTATGCATGTCCAACTGATGTTGAACAGCAAAATGCCTACTAACAAAAGAATGGGATGCTCCAGAATCAGATAAAACAGTAGCTGAACTGGAATTAACTAGGAGCATACCGAGAACAACATCAGGTGCATCAGCCGCCTCTTCCGCAGTAATCTGGTTCACACGACCTCGGGCCAGAACTGGATCAGGCTTGACAGAGGTCTTTGGAGAGAAGGTTGAACAGGAGGTAACCCTCGTGCCTTCGCAAAACACTGGTTCGCGAAATGTCCAGGACGTCCACAATGGAAACAAATCACACCAGGCCTGATATTGCTGACAGTGGGTGGTCGATTCCCACTAGATTTGGACTACCCAGTGGGTGGAGGTGGACGAGGTGCAAAATACAGGTGCCCTTGGTGGAGCTGGAGCTGGCGCTTGAAAAGATTGAGGCTGCCACAGACGCGGTCTTACAGAATGGCTACTAGCTGCAAACTGGGTAGCCTTCTGCCGCTTCCACGATTCCTCCAAAGCCTTGCTTTTGCTCTCAGCAATAATGGCTTTGTTAACAAGGTGCTTGACGAGGATCTAATAATCCTCATTTTATCTTTTATCTATAATTCTTATTATAAACAAATATGATGTCATGTGGTCCCTGGGTATACCCCTTAAATCTACAAGGGAGAAGCCTACTAGGTGGTCGTAAGTTCTTCTACGACCACCCCATAGTCGTAAGTCTTGCTACGACTACCTTATGGTCGTAAGTTCTTCTATGATCACTACCCAGTCGCAAGTTATTCTACGACTACCCCATAGTCGTAAGTCTAGCTACGACTACCTTATGGTCGTAAGTTCTTCTACGACCGTGTCACCTCGACCACCTTATGATCAATAAAACCTCAAAGTGAGTGGGTCCAATTGATTAAGGAATCCAAACGATCAACATCTGTTGTTGTTATGCGAAATAATAACAGCAATACCCCATTATCTCGATAAGTAATAGCGCGGCGGCGTGAAGGAGTTACAGTCCGATGATTATCGCAAGCGTCGCGTTCTTGGATTTGATGAGGCGTCTCTTCAGCAGGGGAAAACGGCTATTCCTTCACGACTATATAAAGGCAACGGTCAGAGAGGGAAAGGAGAGATAGAGAGATCGAGGCGTACACACACGCTATCGAGAGCTATCAGGAAGACAAGTGCTATCATCTGTAATAGTCTTAGTTTTTCTCCTAATTGTTCAGAATACACTCAATACCATACACACACAGGAGTAGGGTTGTTATTCTCTCCGGAGAAGGCCTGAACCTGTATAAAAATACCCGTGTCAATCTCTCTGCGTGATTCCATTCTAGGAGACCCCCCGAATCAAACAATCTTTACATAAGATCGGTTCTAAAACACCGACAGTGCTGAAAATTCCTAAAGTCTTGCACTGCTAGGGCCAACTGCAGCTCTTCAGATAATCCATTCATAAAGTGGTTTTGGCGACGAAGGTCAGTTGAAACATCATCAGGTGCATACCGAGCAAGGAAATTGAATTCATGCAAATACTCGGTCACCGTCTTTCATCCTTGCTGAAGGGCTAGAAATTCCTGCTGCTTGATCAACATCACTCCTTCAGGAATATGAGCTTCACAAAAAGCTTCCGTGAACTCATCCCAAGTAGGGAAGTGTCTAGCAGGTTGGATGGCAAGAAAATTGTCCCACCAAACGCTAACTGCCCCATCCAACTGGTAACTAGCAAATAGGACTTTCTCCCTCTCGGAACATTGAGATATTAGCAACTTCTTCTCAATATTCCGGAGCCAATCTTCTACTTCCAATGGGTCTTGGGAGCTGGAGAACACTGGCGGGTTGGTCCGCTGAAAATCAGCAAGACCCCCGTGCACATGATGGCCTCCTGCCCCGCTAGCTGGTGAGGAAGTGGAAGAAGTGTTACGCGCAATTTGCTCCAACATGCGCGTTTGGTCCATCCTGTTGCGCTCTATCTGTATGAGCACATCAGCCATGGTGGGCGGCGGAGGAAGCTCCTCTCCCTCATGGCGACCACCTTGTGGACCACGAGAACTAGAAGGTTTGGCCTGCTCTCCCTGAGAGTAGGGAATTGGGGTAGAGAATCTCTCCTCTTGTTGTGCTCGCGCGCAAGTAGTAGGTCCTGTCATACTGTTACCAAACAATGGTTAATAACAGCACAAGGATACACTCAAGCAAACACAAACAAGATTGGACAGAGAGAAGAAAGTACTAAACTTTGCATGCATAATGATATGGAATGCACCAGAATTAACACCAAAGAACACAAAGTCCAATATATAACAGCAAAAGGTTCGGTCCAACAGGTGCATATAAGTCGGCTGACCAGGACCAAGGTCTAAAACCAACAGTCTAACATACATAATTTTTACAAAAACAAGCTATCCTATTACACTTTATTTAAGGACAGCTACTGACCGACTACTACTTCCTCAGCATGGTGCTCATCTATAAACAAAGGACAAGGTAAGTGAGCAACTTATCTTGGAAAGCCAACAGAAAGTTGGGGTAAGAATTGATACTGAGGAGGCTAAGAAATAAAAGATAACATACTTAAATTTTCAGAAATTATTTATGTTAAAATAATTTCACAGAAACTCACTAATGATAACGACCATGCAAATTCTAACCTACAGTCAACCTATGCTCTGATACCAACGCTGTGAGGACCCTAAAATATTGGGGTTTATACCGAATTAAAAATCATACCAAAAGCATAATTCTTAATCAAGAACAATTGGTCCTTAATTAAAAATCATACTAGAAGCATAAGTTTTAACAAGGTACAAATCCAATATTCAGGTTCCCGGATATATGTCTTGCAATAGTTCCCAGGATCAGTGACTATTGCACATATATCCTTATACAACATTGTATCATACATACAAGGTAAACATTTACATAATTTTACACAAAAGGTTACAATTCGGTTTGGGTTCTACAACATCAAGTGACTTGGTCACCACAAAAGTTAACAGCGGAAACGAGAGTAAACAGCAAAAGCCACCAATGGCCCCCATCACCCTTAGGCTATTGAGTGGAGGACAGAATTAGCTTCACTCGTTAGCGACACCCTGATCGGCGCTAACGGGCATCTCATACAAATAACCATCCTCACCTATAACATGAGGTTATAAAACCTGATTACAGAAGGTACTCGCAAGACTTACACAAACTATACAAAGAAAGTGTTTGATAGAACCTATTCAAAGGATTAGAATTCGTACATGCTTAAGATTTACAAAAGAAAGGCTGTAAAGGGTTAAATTTTGCACAAAGCGATACATCTTAGTCCTACACTTGCTATGTTTTGATAAAGCAATTTTATAAATCAATTTGGACCAAAACGTTGCATAAAAGGAAATGTAATCAAGAAAAATAGCAAAGTTTAAGTGGCTATCGGCCACACCAAAACAGTACATGAACACATATCACGCCGAAACAGTACCCATAACCAAATTGAAATTCAAAGTCTATACAAAGATGTATTCAACTCAAGCGTTGTTCATAACCGTGGACACGGCTATTCGAATAGTTTTAACCCTGCAGGAGTGTACATCTTTACCCACACGACTTAGTTAGCCCGTAAGCCTTTGGAATAATAGCACACTGCCTTTGGTATGCCGACCGGGGAAACTAAGATTTGGCATTTTTCAATAAGTTGACACTATTGAGCTGGACTACCCATGTGTGACTGATCTCGCTCAGTTCAAGTTACTAATAGAACCTGCCAACCGAGGGTCCACATGTTGTGCCAGGAATGCCGACCCGATCGACAAAAATTAAATGACAAAAAGTAGAGCTGTGCTAGCTGCACATATTAGATCGCAATCGGAGCCCTTAAGGTACGTACATGTGATGGAGCGATATATCGCCCTCACCCTCTTAAGAACATATGATCTACGATATGAGATCAAACACATATGTCCTTACTTTCTGTTTTCCAACTCAATAGCATTAACCTTTTACTTAACCAAACAAGACCCATACATGCGTGTGGAAATGCGTTAGGGCTTGAATCGCCCAGTCAATGTTCAGTCCTTAATCGATCCAGACAAGACAACCACATTTCCCAATCTCGTGCACTAAGGCACCATCACTAGCATCCACTTGTCCAGATCTAGGATTAATTTTGTCGAATAAGATTTAAATTCATTTCTGATTTAAATAGACTGAACAAAGAATCAAAATAAATGAAATTCATTTAGTGTTCCCAACTTTGACAAGGTAAATTTGCCAAACACTAACGTTCTACAGACTGCATGGCTAAGCAATTACTAAAAACAAGTATTTAGTATAGAAGTACTATCTTAAGTTTGAGTGTATGATCAGATTAAAGGTAAGCCTCAAGTGTTAGGTTGTAACTAACTATTGACAGAGCACAAATAATTTTTAGAAAATTTGCATGCAACAATGTCACTGTATTTTGGAAATCTACAGTTCAAAAATTCTGGGATCAACATGGTGCAAAGAGGATGCTTGCCTTGGTAATAGTAAACCTCTTATTCAGGTTCTTGGTGCTCAATAACAGATTCAATCACTTCAGAAGAACCAGAATCTAAAAGACAAAAATCCAATGAACAACAAGAAAATGGCAGAGAACAGAATATAGAAAAAGAATGCATGATCAATAGCTTAATGCATAATTAGCAACATTCTTAAGCTACATCTAACTTGATTAAGGACAATAACCTATATTAATACTTGTAGTCACTAGTTGTCAAGAATTAAAGTTCAGTTTTAGAGTCTGCGATTTGGGTTTTGGGAAAAACTGAGAATAGGATAGGTTGCAAACAGAAAGGTTTACTGCTTCATTATATTATGAGCAAGCTAACATTTTTGTTTAGGTTACAGCTAAATAAGTAAAACTAAAAGTCTAACTTATCACTTAACACTAGTTAATACTAATTATCAAAATTGAGGTTTAATCTGGAACTGTAGTTTCGGATTTTGAAAACTGAAAACAGGATAGATTACAAAAGAATGGTTTGTTGATCTATTCATACACAAGTAAAATACTTTTGCTTTAACTAAAAGTATTCATAACTAGGGTAGTAGCCTAACTCCTCATTTATCATCATTAACCCACAAGATTTAGAGACTAAGGGCTTTGCTGTACATATGGTCGGTTCAACCGGCAACAAAACAACAAAGACAAAGATTGAAGATTTTTGTTTGTTTGGAAGCACCCTAAACAAAAGACTTTTGCTGAAGCTAAAACTAACCTTAAGAAAGAATAATAACCTAAATCAATCCTTGCTAACAATAACCTTCAAAGATTAACAGAGAAGGATCTAGCTACAGCTTTTGTCGGTTTGCCCGACAACAGCCAACAGAGAAAGGAAAGTTTGCCAACTAACTAAATTGGAGACATCAAAAGTAAAATGGATTGCTGCTGATGTTACTAGGGTTTAGTAAGGACCTATTAAAGCTAAAAAGATGACAAGAGAAACCCCAGAGCTTAAAAAGATATGAATGACCGAAAAGTTATAAAAAGGAACATTTCGGTAATAACAAGATTTGAGCAAAGAATTCCTAAGTGAGTGATTCAAGTGAGCTACTGAGGTCTTTAGGAAACTCCATATGGAAAAGATTAAGGACATAGCTCACCAGCCGGAGTTGGTGAAGATGAAGTTGCAAAACCGGCCAAAACAGAAGATGATCAACTCCAAGCTATCTATTGACAAAAGATGCGATTAAGGATTGGTTTTAGTTCTCAAGCTCACCAGATCTAAAGAAGACGAAATAGAATGAAGAAGAACTCCACGGAAGAGGAGGATAAGCTTCACTGCCTCAACAATGGTGGATAAGCATGAAGCTAGGGTTTAAATAGAGTTTGAACCTCCAGAGAAGATGAGAGAATTCTAGAGATGATGCGGTGGCAATGTGGTGTCAGGTGTTAAGGAATTATTTGCAAATTCCCTGTGGAGCGCCACCTCTCCGGCGATGGAGTCGGCGACGGCGCACAGCGAGAGGAGGAAGAGAGATACGTCGCTAACCTGTGGGCTCCCTTTGCCAGCAGCAGCAACGCACACCACCGCAAGCACAAAAGAAAAACAACCGTCTGATTAGAAATGGGCGGTCGCGATTGATCAGGACGTTGAGGAGTTCTAACCGGTATCTTTCCATATGGGTCGTGCGATCGCAAAGGAACGGCTGAGATTGATAGGGATGTTCGGATGGTCCGAACATCACCTTCCACGTGGGTCGTTCGATCGCAATCTAATGGTCATGTAAGGATGAGGGCCCTAAGTGCACACGATTGCAGCAGCACCGCACGATCAAAATCCAATGGCTACGAATTTACGCGCCTTTAAGTTTTGAATCAGAAAGGAAGGCGCGGTTGGATCGAAAATCAACGGCGGAAATGGAGGCGAGGTTCGGACGGTCCGAAAGTCACCACCTCTCTCAAAAGTCACGTGCTTGGATGACCCGCACGGCTCTGCGAATCTCAACCGCTAGCTAGGAAATCAACGGCTCACGTTCACTCGAGGTTTGGGAGCCTTGTTGAGCGTGATGAAATTTGGACCCTTTGCTTTGGGTTGGATCCAACCACTTGGCTCGAGTCGCTACAGTGCAAAATGGCTAGGGTTAGGCTGACAAGTTGACCAACCCAATTAAAAACTTCAAAGGTTTGACCGGGGCTTTAAAAATAGCAAATAAATTTGTAAAAATATGAAATTTTACAAGGATGCTACTGGGATGATATATACCCCCAAATAAATTTTGAAAACCACTGTTTCTCATTTTAAAATACATAAATAATTCATTTAAACCGAATAGGTTTATTTAAAGACAAATATTTTTCTCAAGGTCAAAATAATCTTTAAAAATTTTAACAAACATTATTTTTGGCCAAGATAATTCATCTAGTTTTTAACAAAAATATTTCCCGATCTTAATACCAACATTGACTGGTATTTCCTTTTGAAGATTTAAAACAAGTATTGGATTTTAGTTAGAGAATGGAGATTTTAGGTTGTAACAACATATCCAAGTTTCAAAATAAACAGTGATGCTACGAAAAGCATCTTATTACTGTTTATTAAAACTGGGGCTGTTACAAATGAGATCTATGATCGCGTCAGAGCTGCGACGCAACGGTAGATGGAGAGCTTTGAGGAAAGGCTTAGGAAAGTTCAGTTGCAAGTTCCAAATCAGTTGCAAGCCCCTGCCCCTACTGTGCTAGCTAGCCCCCCCCCCCAAACTTCCGAGTAGCTGCGCATCCAACCCTAACCCTACCCCAATAGGCAATGACATATTTCCTGTCAATGACATCTAGGTAATAATTATTATCTCTGGAATGCTCGATCCATTGATAGGCATGTTAGAGTAGCTAATTTTGTTTCGTTATGTAGGTGGCTACGAAGTGCAAGCTCCAAGTGAGATGTCTCTGTTGCCCTAGATGCTGCTTGGGGCTAGGTGTATCCATCCGATCTCGGGGCTTTGGTGCACACTGTAAATCTAACGACGGGTTTCGCAAAAGTGAATGTGGACAGTGTTTATGCCAATTTCGCAGCCATCCCGCTGCATATTCTCCCAAACGACGAGGTCATGACTCTAGATCAAGCCGTTGGAGCATTCATCCAGTGGCCCAACAGGGACATCTACCTAGAGCTACTTGCTCCGGTGCCAACTTCACGGGAATGTCCTGCAACGGTGTCCAGTCCACAAGAGCTGACTGCACCAGAGCTACCTGTGCATCAAATGCATCTACACCTCGTGCTTAGTCGATTCTTGTGAAGTCGACCTCTACAAAGCGAGGCAGCAAGGGCAAATTGAAGACGGTCGATTCCTATTCTGATATCCCCTTCTTGCTGTTGGCCCAAAAATTCAAGCTAGGCGAGCCGTTGGTCGAGAGGTTAGACAGCCCTACCCTAGGATTGGCTTGCACGAGATTGCATACATGGTACATGGAATAGGCCAACAAGGTGGATGAACAATGACACTCGGATGTCACCGTCAAGTTCAGGAAGGTTCATTTTAACCACGAGGCTCAAGACTATGTCTTCACGGTGACCTTCGAGGACTTGTTCTGTCTCTTCAACCTCGACTCCTCGGCGCCTCACTCATGCGATCTTTGGACAATTGTAAGTGTGTACAATCACGGTCAATATTCGTGTAATACCGATAAATGTTATATATAACTCCTTGCTTTTGTATATAGATACATGATTTCTGAACCCGAATTAAGGAATTCACCGTTAGGTTTCCTCGACCCACACTTGGTCTTCGAGCAAACCATCGAGGAGAATTCAAAATTCATCGAGGATTACATTATAGAGTTTTTGCTGACTCAACGCAACAAGGAATTCATACTTTTTCCCTACAACCAAGAGTAAGTGTTGCACTACTAGCTATACTTGTTGATTTGTACTTTATAAGCAACACGAACTTAGGTTTAATGACCATGGTGACATACCTGTGTAGGTTCCACTGGATTCTAATTGTAATTATACCAAAACGGAACACGGTAATATACCTAGATTCCCTACAGAGGGCCAAACACGACTTCATAGTTGTCCGGCATTTAATCAACAGGTAAACACATTTCCTTCATAGAAACTCTATTGTAGTCTTTCCTTCCTTTGCAATGGCTAAGGCTAACTTCTTGGAATCACGTAGGTCGTTCGTCGTGTTCTTTGCTAAAGGAGGGAAATCCAAGGGAAGGACGCTGTGACACGATCTAAAATTTCCGGCACTCGCTAGCTAGTACACATTAATCCTATATAACACTTCATAGTAGTGCCTCTCGAACTAACCAATTCTATTTTTACAGTACCACCAGCAGCCGCCGGCCTACAACCTCCGCGGATACTATGTTTGCCACAACATGCAACTACTCGTCGGTTCTGCGATAACCAATGATCCTCAGGTTTGTCAATCTTCCAACAATTATTTCATACTTACCAATTTATATAAGCATGAATTTAATCTTCCTAGCGACAGGTTGCGAGCATCGCCGAAATTGCGTTGGAATAGAGCCAGCTCATAAAAATTCGAGGACATTTTGCTTCATTCTTGAACAGTCAGGTCATAAATCCAGATGGGGCATTCCACAATGTAGATTGAACTTGATTGGGATAAAATTGAACTTAATGGTACATGTGTGTAAATGTACATGAATGGTTAATTTTAGTTAATTGATTTGTGAATTGGATGTGCTTGTTTCTGAAACGAATGCGAATTGGATGTGCTTATTTCTGAAATGAATGTGAATTGGATGTATACGACTTGTTGTGTTTCAGCTTGTTTCAGATGGCATGGCCAGCATTTCCTGATGCTAGCTAATAAACAGAAATAGATTTAGCAATACAAAAATAATATCACAAACGGTTCCTTAGGACATACCATCTGTGATGCATCATCTATCACAGACGGTTTCATCTACAAACTGTCTATGATGCATCATCTATCACAGACGGTTTCATCTACAAACCATCTGTGATAGTCGACTATCACAGACGGTTTTGAGTTAATAACCGTCTGTGATAGTATGTATCACAAATGGTTCGAAAACCGTCTATGGTGACATCATGTCATTACTGACCTATAAACTCAGACGACTTATGAAACCATCTGTAATGACGTTTTTGAACCGTCTGTGAAGACCTTTTCTGTAGTAGTATCGGCCTTCAGCTCCTCTTCATGCTCCCATGTTGCTTCTCCTTCTGAGTGGTTGCTCCACTGAACCTTGCAAAAATGAACGGTCTTGCTTCTAGTACGACGCTCTGCGACATCCAAAATCTTGACTAGCCGCTCCGTGTAGGTGAGATCTTCTTTCAACTCAATTGATTCCAATGAGGCTTGTTCTTTTGGCACACGAAGACACTTCTTCAACTGAAAGACATGAAAGACATCATGTACTCCTGCTAACGACTGCGGCAGCTCCAACTGATAAGCTACTTCTCCACGGTGATTCAAAATCTTGAACGGACCAACATACCTAGGGGCAAGCTTCCCTTTGGCATGAAACCTCTTTACACCTCTGAGTGGAGTAACTCGAAGATAAACAAAATCTTCTGGTTCAAAGCTGAGATCACGACGACGGTTATCAGCATAACTCTTCTGCCTCGACTGGGCTATTTTTAATCTTTCCCTGATCATAAACACTTGTTCTTCTACTTCTTGAATAATATCTGGCCCAAAAACCAAACGTTCAGCTGTTTCTGACCAATTCAAAGGGGTTCTGCAAGCACGACCATTCAAAGCTTCAAATGGTGATATTTGCAGACTGACTTGATAACTGCTGTTGTACGAGAATTCTGCATACGACAAACTCTTATCCCAACTGTAGCATTAGCTAGAGCACAGGCTCTCAACATATCTTCCAATATTTGATTAACTCTTTCAGTCTATCCATCTATCTAAGGATGATAAGCAGTACAAAAATTCAGTTGAGTCCCTAAGGCTACATGCAAACTCTACCAGAAACGAGAGGTGAACTGAGATCCTTGATCTAACTCTATCTTCTTAGGCACCATGCAAACTGACAATTCTTGACATATATAACTCTAAAAGGCGATCTCCTGAGTAAGTAGTTTTGACTGGCATGAAATGGGCAACTTTAGTCAAACGATCCACTATAACCCAAATTACATCGTAACTCGATTGAGTCCTGGGTAGACCGGTAATGAAATCCATTCTGATCTCTTCTCATTTCCACTTTGGGATCATTAGAGGTTACAACAGATCTATTGGTCTCTGATGTTCTACTTTTACCTTCTGACACATGTCGCACAAGGCAACGAACTCTGTGACTTCTCGCTTCAAATTTGGCCACCAAAACTTATTCTTAACATCCTCGTACGTCTTAGTACTTCCAAGGTGAATCGAATACTTCGAGTCACGGGCTTCCTTCAAAATTAGTTGTCTCAATCCATCAACATCTGGCACGCAAATAGGTCCATTGATCCACAGTATATCTTGATCATCTTTGGTGATGTCTTTGAATTTTCCTTCTACCATTTTGAGCTTGATATCTGTAAACACGGGGTCCTGTGGTTGAGCTTCACGAATCTGCTTCTCCAAAATAGACTGTACCTTTAGACTACCCACAAATCCTTCAGATACAACTTCTAGCTTCAGCTTCTGAAATTCCTCTTGAAGTTTTAAACAAACCTCTTTCACTTCCAAAGCATTGCAGTAGCTCTTACGGCTTAAAGCACTGGCAACGACATTGACCTTACCAGGATGGTAGTGGATTCCAAGATTATAATCCTTTATTAACTCTAACCATCTTCTCTGTCTCATATTCAGGTCAGACTGAGTGAAAATATACTTTAGACTCTTATGATCTGTGTATACTTCACAATGATTACCAATGAGGTAATGACACCAAATCTTTAAAGCTTGCACTACGACAGCTAATTCCAGATCATGTGTAGGATAATTCTCTTCATGAGGCCTTAATTTCCTAGACACATAAGCGACAGCTCTTCCTTTTTGCATCAGGACACATCCTAATCCTTGACGCGAGGCATCACAATAGTTATCAAAATCTTTGCGAATATCTCGTAGAATTAGCACTAGGGCTGAAGTCAAATGCTTCCTCAATTCTTGAAAACTTCCTTCACAAGCTGGGGTCTAAGTGAATTTTTTTCTCCTTCAATTACTGCGTAAGAGGCTTAGCAATCATTGAGAATCCTTCGATAAAATGGTGATAATATCCTACCTTTTCCAAGAAACTACGAATCTGAGTAACAGTCTTGGGTTGTTCCCAATGTAGTACTGTCTTAACTTTACCGGGGTCAACTGCTACTCCCTCGGCAGTCATCACATGACCAAGGAAATCAACTTCCTTTTTTCGAAAATCACACTTACTGAACTTTGCATACAACTGATGCTCTCTGAGCTTCTTTAGGATTAACCTCATATGTTCAGCATGTTCGTCTTCTGACTTGGAATAAACCAAAATATCATCAATGAACACAACTACAAACTTATCCAAATATTCCATGAATACTTTATTCATCATGTTCATAAAATAGGCAGGGGCATTAGTCAGACCAAAGGACATGACTAAGAACTCATAATGTCTGTACCGAGTTGAGAAAGCGGTCTTCGATACATCCTTAGGACAAATCTTCAACTGATGGTAACCTGATCGCAGATCGATCTTTGAGAACACTTCAGCTCCTTTCATTTGATCAAACAAATCAACAATTCGGGAAAAATGGGTACTTGTTCTTGATGGTGACTTCATTAAGAGATCGATAATTAATGCACATTCTCATGCTTCCATCTTTCTTCCTGACGAACAGAACTAGTGCTCCCCATGGCGATAAACTAGGTCTCACGAAACCTTTCTCGAGAAGTTCTTAAATCTGTTTCTTCATTTCTACTAGCTCATTGGCTGGCATCCAATAGGGTCTCTTCAAAATTAGTGTTGTTCCTGCCACTAGATCGATGACAAACTCAATGTCACCGTTTGGTGGCATTCCTGGTAATTCCTCTGGAAACACATCTGGATATTCTTTGACAATAGGCACATCTTCCAAAGCAACAGCCTTCAGGCTATTGACTAACAGATGTCCATCACGCACTGAGGTGGCTACAAACTCTACCTTCTTTCTCTTGGTATCCTCGATTGTTACGGCTCTTCGGCCACAATCTAGCACAGCTTTGTGCTTTGATAACCAATCTATGCCAAGAATGACATCTAAGGTCTGGGTGTCTAGAACAATTACGTTGGCTAGAAACTCAACTCCAGCTATGAGTAACTTAGCTCCTAAACATCCCACTTTAGAACTTAGCTCTGCTCTAGGCGACTGGACTAACAGTGTATGCTTAAGACACATAACTCCCAAGTTATTTTTAGTTGCAAAAACTCCAGAAACAAACCAAAAACTCCAGAAACAAATGAATGCGAAGCTCTAGAATCAAACAAAACTGATGCAGGTACTGAGTTAACCAGAAACTTACCCAGTACGACGTCCGGTGTTTCTTGAGCTCCTTCCAGTGTGACGTGGTTAACACGACCTCTCTCCTCCGGATTGACTGGTAGCTTGAGAAACTCCTTGATTGCTATTCGATGCTGGTGTCTTGGCCGATGTAGCTCCAAGGTTGAAGCGTACTGGAGTGATTGTTCTCTTCTGCGGGCACTGGTTGGCGAAGTGGCCTGGCTAACGACAAGAATAACAAACTCTTTGTGCATTCTGCTGGTTGTTCCCTGGACTGCGGTTGGCTAGTGCAGGATTGCGGAAATTCTGAGCAACTAGGCGAGGTGCTGAAGTTGGTGCAGGTGTCCTGAAAGAGTTCTGCGGCGGAAAATGATTAAACTATTGTAGAACTATTCTTGCCTTCTGCTGTGATTGGTGACCTCCTTACTGAGCCATCCTGCGTTTACGGTTATCTTCCAATTCTTTGCGCTTGTCCTCTAGAACTAAAGCTTTGTTGACCAGCTCTTGAAAATCTAGAATGGTATGAGCGATCAAACTGACTTGTAATCCAGTGTTCAATCCCTTCAGAAAGCGACTCTGGCGAGCCTTATCAGTGGCGACATCTTCTGCGGTATAGCGAGCTAGCTGAGAAAATTTGTTGAGGTAGTCCGTCACTGACATACTGTTGGGGTACGGGTAGGCTATGATAGCAACAATTCAGAAATTCTACCACGTAAACCAAGAAGCCAAGCAAGAAAATGATCACAGATCGTTATCACCAGACGCGTAGAGCAGCGAAGGAAGAGTTGGAGCAGCCTGGTCCAACGTAGAGCACCTCGATGTAGTGGTCGTAGTCGATCGTCCAGCGTTGAGCACGTCGATGCAGTGGTCGTAGTCGATCGTCTCCTCAAGCAATCTTCACAGTTCCTTATGAAGATCGCGGATCGTCCTCAAGCGCAACAGCAACCGTAGTAGCACCTCTACAATATCCACACGTCCAAGGAAGGAACAACCGTACGCCGGTGTGCTAGCACCAAGTCGCACGGCGGAGCTCTCAGGAAGATGGCGGCTAGGGTTTCGATGGAGCAACTCACGTCAACTCATCTGTCTCCCAATAGCCTCAAGCATCTCCTTATATAGTGCCCATGATGGATCCTATCCGAACACGTTTTACAAATCGTATCCGTACCGGTTTGTTCCAGCCTGTTAAGTGTGTGACTTATTAGGTTTATGCGTATTCGGTTGTGACTCGGAAACCTTTTCCGACCACGAGTCGTTAGAGGCACCTAGCAGGACATAACGATTCCCGAATACACACAAATTATATCGGACGAACCTTAATGCAATATGATCTACGACTAGGTCCTCATCACTTACGACCAGGTCCTATCTTTATCTGGCGATTCAGATTTGGTCACGACGATTCGTAACTCCTTATGACCGAGTTACGACCACCACGTGATTACATTCGACCGATCTATGACCAGCTCAGATCTCCGCACGACCGGCCAGAATCGATCAAACTAAGCGACCTACTCGTGTATTCTCCCTTTGCCTCACGATATCTGGTTGAACTCCAGGTGAGATGTTATGTCACCCATGGACTGTTCAATACTTTCTCGATCGAGTGTCGGATAACTTCACGTGGTCGAACACTTCAACCACTAGTAGCATGGCCATGCACTTACTTTATCCGACCACAACGAGGGGCCCAGAGATATCTCTCCTGTTATATTAGGAGGGGCAAATCCCATATCTGACCATTCACATTCCTCCGCATGTTTCAGAGCATACCCGAAAGCTACCTTTATAACTACCCAGTTACGAGTAGCGATTGGCAACCCCTAAGAGTGCTCTTACACATATAGGAAACCATGTTGATCTCAGGTCTAAGGATTATACATCATCATTGCTTGAGACCAACTAACGATACATAGAATTATAACAATCTCAATAGTGTCTCAAGGTGGGTCTATCCAACCCCATGTTCTCTAACATGTGTTCACATTATCAATTCGATATCCCTATATCCATGACCGGTGAAACATGGTCATCAATAAATACATATGCTGGTCATAGAGTCACTGGTGTTTCGACCAGTGACATCCGACTAGGGATACATTTAGAACGACATCATGCAAGTTAAAGAGTTTCACCAATAAGTCTCATACTTGTTAATCTTCATAACCAATGATTCATTCAAGGAATAGAATAACATATTATCCAATGTTTTGAACATAATGAAATATGATCATCTCTATGATTGCCTCTAGGGCACATTTCCAACACATACCTCCTTGCTTGAGAGCACGGAACTCATCCTTCTTCAGATCAATTATTCCTTCCAGCACATGGTACTGACGGAAGGTTGTGGAAAACTCTTCCCAAGTAATATTTTGTGGCGTCTCATGCGCTGCACAGAAGTTCTCCCACCATTCGGCAGCTATGCCTTCCATCTGGTGAGTGGCGTACAGAACCTTCTCACGGTCACTGCATTGAGTGATCAGCAGTTTTCTTTCTATCACACGAAGCCAGTCATCAGCTTCAACTAGGGAGACATGCCCAGAAAAGGTTGGTGGACGAGTCCTCATGAACTCGGCAAGCTTGGATGATCCATGGTGACCATGAGCGACTGGGGCTCCATTGTGGTGATTGTTGTTGCTATTCTGATTGTTCATATTGTGAATTTGATTCATCATGGTGTACATCATTTGGGTCTGGGCTGCCATGAAAGCTCCAAAATTCTGCAGGTCGATTGGAGGAGCTTGGGGCGGTACTGCTCTTGTGGGGGTCTACTCATTTTCTTCTGACAGTGGGGTGCCGGAACCACTTGCAGCAGCATGACGAGTCTGAAACATCTGGTGAAGCTCCATGGGTAAGATAAGGTAGCAAGCACAAGATGAGTTAAGAACTAATCGAAGGGGTAGATTAAACCCAACAAACACAGCTCAAGAAACTCAACTGAAATACTTTTATTAATAGGGTCTTAGCATAGCTGCAACAAATGCCTAAGGGCCTTTGCAACACATACTCGCACACGAGAAATAAGAACGAACCTAAAGACACAATCTACCGCCTAAAGGGCAACTCTGCTAACCTTAAACTAGCTAAGCCTGACTAAACTCAAACTTTAGCTAACTCAGTTGCTAAGGTAGCCTCCACAACCACGGTGGTGCTCCCGGCTGCTGTAGACCTGAAAGTGAGCTGACATCCTCGCAAACTGATCCTAATGCCACGGAACTGGTGCAGCAAGAACAGGCGTCCTTGGTGCTGGCACAGCTGGCTCCTCCAGCTCTGCGGGCTCTATTGGCTACTCAGGCAGACAAGAGGGTAAGAACAACTTAAAAACAACGGGGAGAGGAAAAATTCCAACAATAGTTGAGTCAAGAAAGACATGAGAGGAGTTAAGCAGTTCAATTAATCTTGCAAGTTAATTTTGTGTTAGAAAATAATTTGGACACTCTAAGACGGTCGATCTAACTAAGGTCAAGACCTACAGTTAGTATGGCTCTGATACTACCTCTGTTGGGACTCAAAAATACAATTCTAGACCCTCTGTGTATAATGCACTAGTCCAGGATCACGCTAGTGCACACAGTGTCAAAATAGAAGAAAATCGATCCACATAAGATGATTAATAGCATAAACGAGTAATTTGATTAACAAATATCCATTTTGACCTTATGATCGAGTTTACATTTATGAAGCCATGCAGGGCTACCAATAAAGAAATAAGCAACGGAACAAAACCAAACTCCAGCAGAATCCCACCAATTCGCCACGGGCAACCGACTGGGATCAACACCCTAACGATCAGCACCTTCGTAGAACTTCTCCTCAAAGGTAGGCGATGACTCCTCCACTTCTGTTGATTGATTATAGCAATCATGAGTACACAACTGTACTTGCAAGTCATACCACAGAATGTAATTTATACATGATGGTTTATTCCAAAGGAATGGCTTCTATGGTTCTTTTGCGGAAATGCAACATTTGTAATTTGAATATGTACAATAGATTAAAACATGAAGTAAAACAAATAAACAATATAAATTTAACATTTTGTTTCATGAAGAACACAAAGCCTAAACAAGTTATTCACACAGCCATATGACTTAGATCACACAGCTCCCTTCCCAAATGTTTTATGAAAACTACCCCTCGTGTGAAATCCCTGAGCATGTCCATGACTGCGGACGCGGCTATTCGAATAGATTGATTTAACACTCTGCAGAGTTTGTACACTTTATCCACACGATACAACTAGTATTGCAAGCACTAATTATAACAAAATATTTCAGAAACTTCATCTCAAGCATTGATACTCCCGATGTGCTTTACCGCCAAACTACCCCACATAGGAAGCAAGTCCGACACACATCGTTGGACCTAAAGACATCAAACTGCTCATAAATGTGTACTACCTGGTAGTCCACACCTCTACCCATGCACACAGCCAAACCTACTACCTGAATAGTCAATGTCAAGAATCCATAACGTACTAAGTTAGGCCCATCCCATCAAGCATGTGGTTGTAAGAAAGGCCCAGTTCAATGGCGCACAAAGTTAAGTCCTTAATTCACCAAGGCAAGACTTCCAATTTCTAACTATGTCACACAGATTATTATACCCATGCACACAGCTCCACCATATCTTTTAATGTCCAACACTTACCTTAGTCTAAATCCTTTACCACCCAGTTAGCTAAGTACAACATATGCCATCACAAGTAATAGCACACACTACACATAGTTTTATCCTAAAGTTCCATAATCACTTAGTCAAGTTTATATTTGCAACTCACATGAGATGATGACTAGTGGCATGGCTAAGCAATCTAATCATATCTGACCAACCCACGTTGGTGCCAAGATAATACCAACTAAATAATGAACCAATCTAGGATGACAAAAGATTGTGACATAACAATAGACAAGGTGGATGTAACAAATTGGATTAATAACTATACCCAAAAGCATCTAAATAAATACTTAAAGTAAATGCAAGAATTTGAGTCAAAGTATTTTGAAAACTGGATTCAACATGATCAAAGGTATAACTTGCCTTAGAATAGGTCTAGGTACTGATCTTGCTCTTGAGGCACTCCTTCTTCCTCAAAGTTCCCCCAAGTATCAACGTCTACTCGCAAACAAAGCAAATAAACAAAAAAATAAATAACAGAGGCAAAACAAACTCCAAAAATTAAATAAAAATCTCAAATAAATAGATCTCGAATTTAGATGAATTTATAAATTTGAATGGGTTCAATTGGAGTTCGGATACAAAATATATGGGCTTTGGAAATTTGAATCTAAAGAAAATACCCTAAAAAGGATTTATCAGAATATTCCAAATTATTTTCCAACAAAAAAATCGGAATAATGACGTAGGCTCATGTCAGCCCTGGAAATTATAGAATTAAAGGAATTAAAAAGAAATACTGACATGTGGGACCCACATGTTAGTGGCTCGGCTCACGGTGAACCAAGTTCACCGAGCCTTGGATTTATGGTTTTGGTGGACTGCCACGCACGCACGCACATGGCTCTGACGCAGAGCCAACTGGACGACACACACACAAGGGTGGCTGATGTAACATCCCAATTTTCGGGAGTTTTTGAAAAAAAAATTCAAAATAAAAATAACCATTCGATTTTTTTGAATTTCTCCAGCTTAAATTGAAGATTTTAAAATTTTGAAGATTCAATATGAATTAATCCAACTTCAATTAATCCGGGTTTGTTTTATTCTGGAGTTTGCTGAGAGTTCTCGGGTGTTTTGCGATTCCTTTTCTTTTGATCGTTCTGTTTTCTGTGGGCTTAGCCCTCCTCCCTTTGGGGTTTAGACCTCCCTCTCTCTCCCTCTCGGGTTAGACCACCTTTTGGTCACGGCCTCCCTTGACCTCCCCTTGGGACTTTTGGTTGGACTTCCCTTTGGTCTAGACCTCCCTTTGGGGCTTAGACCTTCCTGTTGTTTAAACCTCCTTCTCTGTTTAGACCTCCTTGTTGGTCTAGACTTCCTTTTCGTTTGAACCTTCTCTTTGGTTCAGACCTCCCTTTCCTTTGGACCTCCCTTGCGGTTCGGACCTCCCTCCCAGTCCAGACCATCCTTTGGTTTTGACCACCCCTTGGGCCACGACCACCCCCGAGGTGCTCCAAGCTCAGGTGTGTGTTTCAAATGTCCTTGATTTCCAAAATTCAAGGTTCAGGTTGAATTTCTCCTTTCTGGATCCCCTTCCCGCTCACCCCTTTTTCCTTCGCAGGCTCGGGATTTCCCTTGTGTTCATCTTGACCGTCGAGATCTCCTTTGGCTCCATATTGACCGTTGAGACCTCCCATGTGTTTGTCTTGACCGTCGGGATCTCCTTTGTCTCCATTTTGACCATTGAGACCTCCGCTGTGTTTGTCTTAACCGGCAGGATCTCCTTTGGCTCCATCTTGACCGTCGGGACCTCCTCTATGTTTGTCTTGACCGTTGAGATCTCCCTTGTGTTCATCTGGACCGTTGAGACCTCCCCTTGTTTGGATCTGTAACAGCCCAAAATTTCAAATTTGGTTAAAGTTTAAAACTTATTTGAATTTATGAATTTTTTGAAATTTTAAAAACTTTTTCCTAAATGTTTTAAAGCTAAAATAATTTAATTACAAAATTTATTATCAAGTTTAAGTTGGAAATAATTTTATCAAGTCAAAAATAACTCTAGAGATTTATGTGAATTTTTCTGGAATTTTTAGAATTTATTTACTAATTTCTAAAGCCTATTTGAATTAACCTGAATATTTAAAATAGGAAATCAACTTAAAATACCTAAAAACCTTTGGGCCAAAACCCTACAGTGCGGCCCATTTGCTCTTTCTTTTTGGCCCATCTCGGCCCGCCCGCATGCCCCATCTCCCTCATCACGCCTCTCCCTCCATTGACCGTCCGATGTGCATCGGACGGCCAAGAAGCCTCCACGCCACACGCGCCCCATCAGCCACCCGATCCGCATCCAACCGCCGCCCACCTTCTTCTCCACGCCTCCTTTCTTCCCCACGTTCTCAACAAGCAACCGCCCGGCCGCCATTTTCGTGGGAGAGCTTCACAAACCGCCGCCTCAACCTCCTCTCTCTCGCGGACGACGAAGAGACTCGGCGCCCTCAACCGCCCCATTCCCCACTTCTCCCTCTTCTCCACAAGACGACTTAGTCGACGCCGCAACCGCCAGCAAGACGAACCCCACTACACCCTCGCCGCCTCGGACCTCCCCGGCCCCTATAAAGGAGAGCCTCGGGAGCGTCACGTTCCACGGATCCCAACGCCCCCACTCACGCCCTCTCACTCGCCGTGTGCTCGCCGCGATTTGGGATCTTCTCGCCACCGGTCGCAAGTCCACCGCCGCCTATAGCGCCGCCACCATCATCGCAGTGTCCACGACGTCGCCACCGTAGGCTTCGTCACTTCGTCGCGCACCCGGGGCCCTCCTTCGTGTCGCCGGAGCTCCACGGAACCACCTCGCCGCCGTCAAGCCAAACCCCGCCGCCGCTCTTCGCTCGCCGCCGGCCATCTCCGTCCGCGCCTTCCCGTGTGGGTGAGCTCCCTAGGTTCCCCATCTCCCCCTTGTTCCGATGCACACCTCACGGCCATCGTAGTGCGGACGGCGTCGGTGACCCTCGGTCCCGACGCCGCTGGCGCCGCTGGCCGCCGGCGTGGCGTGGCCACCTCACACCCATGTGGCGCCACTCACGCCCATGTGGCGACCACGCGTCGAGGCGGGCGCCACATCACGCCACCTCCTCGTGCGCCAAGGCCCGTGGACTAAGTCCACGTGGCGTGTCTCTAACATAAGGGCCCATGACGTCGTAATTTTTTTAATTTCTTTTAAATCCTGGAATTCTTCGCTGATGTCAAGATTAGCAATAATTAGATTTCCTTTAGAAAAATAATTAGAAAATGGATTAAATAACATATTTAGGATTAAATTTGTAAAATTCATAACTTTTGCATCCTAATTCCAAATTAGATGATTCAAATTGCTAAAATCTTAGAAAATTATATTCTAACTAAATAAAATATAATTATTCAATTTGGAGTTCTGTTTAGTCCTGTTTTAGAATTTAGAAATTCATTTAAATTCCAAATTTAGGTTAAAATTTGTAAAATTCATATCATCTGAATTCCAACTCCAAATTTATTAGTTTAAATTGTCATTTTGAATTTGAAACTTTTAAATTGCAAATTTAGGATTTAAACTTGTAAAATTCATATCTTTTGTTTCCTAATTCCAAATTGAGTGTTTCAACTTATAAAGTCTTATAAAATTATTATTCAGCCAAATAAAATATAATTATTTTATTTGGAGTTAGTTTAAACTGTCGTCTTGATTTTATTTAAATTTCAATTGATTTGTCGATTTTCACGCTTAGATTACTTATTTATTCCGGGAATTTGATTCTTCCAAGAATTAGAATTTCAAGACTTCAATGAAGGCAAGTTACACTTTGACCATGTTGCACCTACTATTTTAAAGTTATTTAATTCAATGTTTAAATTTATTATTGCATGCATATTCTTAGTCAATTATTTTAATACCCTGTTTAAATGCTTAGCTATTCCAATTGTTATTGTATGGCCAATTTTGTATATTGAAATGTCATCCCTTGTCACCATAGGTAAAATTGTTTGGAAATGCTTAGCAAATGTTTAGACCATGATTTTGAATTTGGGAGGATTTAGCCAAATCATTACAACTTGTTTAAAATCAAATCTATGGTATTGTTTTACCATAGAGAGTTTGTAAAGGTGGTTTACACCAAAATGAAACTAAAACGGTTTGGACTTGGTAAACGGATGAATGGTGGGTGCAGGTTTATGCACGGGTTTAATCTGGTTAGGATTAACACCTGTGGTTTGATTTTGAACGACGCCCAAGTCGATTAAGGACCGGTCTTGGAGCCGATCTTGCTATGCCCTATCAGACCACCACACGCCTTGTGCAGGCAAGACTTGGCTTAATAATTTGGGATACCTCGAGATATTCGTGCCATTTTGTATGAGTGGGTGTTGGTTAGACAGTAGTCCCACCTGGCGCAAGAGGGGGCTCCCGGAGGATGGATAGTCCAATGGAAGCGAAACCTTAGCGGGCATGAGTACTGTGAGGTAGATCATTGTAACGGCCTTGTGATAATTGCTTTGTCACACGCCTTAGGAAGCGTGGATTGGCCGACTCAAAGAGCAAATTATCTCGTGTGGGTAAAGCTATACAAACTCTGCAGAGTCGAAACTATTCGAATAGCCGCGTCCGCGGTCATGGACATGCTAGCAAAGCCACTTTGAGTTAGACTTGTTTTTGGTTTTAAAATGGTTTCAACAGATGTTTTCAGGATGGTTAGTCTAGTGGGAAATTTGGGCGGTTAGCCATTGTGATTGGAGGATATCCATCACCTTTCTTGGAGGTTATCCACATTATTCAATTGTCATTTAAAATATGATTTTAATTACTGTATGAAAATGGCCTTGCAATCTACTATGAATATTTAATCTAAAACTGTTGCTTTACGCAAAATAACCCTGCCAATGTCCTTTGTCTACTTTATGCATGCATTACAATTCCATATTGGGTGTAACTTGCGAGCACGGTAGTTGTGCTCATGCTTGCTTTATGCAACAAAATTTCAGGAGAAGACTACTATCAGGACGGTGAGGACACCGACGCCTAGGCTACGCCCCCAGACGATTGCCTGTGGCGGATCGTTCTGGCCTACTACTACTGTTTTTATTTCATTGTGTTGTTTAATCTTTTATTTGGCTTCATGCCCAATTGTATCGAACTCGATTTGCTATTAATGCTATTCGAGATTTGGTTATGTTATCATTTTTGTAATCGTGTACACCGAAAATCTCGGATGGTGTATGAACACAGAGGGTTCGGATCTTTCGTTCCTGTGTCCGACAAAAGTGGTATCGAGCCATGTAAATCAGAGGACGCTGCCCTAGAATTGTCTTAAGGACATATTTTCAAAGACTAAAACTATTTTGAGTCTATCCAGCGTCATTCTCAACCTTTCTCTTTAAAATATTTACTAACTCATCTCCTTCTCAAAATTTTAGATGGTGAAAGATCGATGCTACTTCTCACGGAACCTTTTATCGATCTTTGGCTGAGATACTTTGGGAAATGATGCAAGACTGGTTACTGGAAGAGGCCAACTTTCCAAGGATTCAAGTACTGTGGAAGAACAACATTGTGGAGAGTGGAGGTGCTCATCTACTCAATCTCGCACTGCACACCGTCTTCCACGTCTTTGACGCTCCGATCCGGCGCGACACCTTTGATGATGGCATGCAGGATGCGGCAAGGGAGGCAGTTCGCCACCTTCGCTACACTTACAATCATCGCCTTCATGGCACCGGTTTCATTATTACCCGATGCACATTCCAACCCGCTTGACAAGACTTTCAACTCCGCTAGAGACGAAGATTTCCCGAACCGACACACGGTGAATCGGCTAAGGCTTTGGATTACGCCACTGGAAACACCTTGAATGACTTGCTCACCGCCGTAATGCAGACTACAAGAAGCGAAGAGAAGTTGAAGATCAGAATTCACTGAGTGGCTAGCTACAAGGCTGGCGAGGCTAGCTCCAGTGAGCCGGATTATACCCCCAGTACCCCATAGTAGTTATCTTCCCTGTTAGCTCGACCATTAGTTGCGAATTATGAGCTACTATCTTATTTGTGGTAGCCATAACCTTTGAATCAAATGACTAAATAAAGGAACTTTTTGGAAAATCTGTTCTTTGTCTTGTGTGCTCTTTGTGTTCTTGGGCTATTAGAATTTACCCTTAGAACTTCCTATCTGTCTATCTCTCCTAAATCTTTGGAGTTCTAGCAGATGGTGACCACCGTCAAGCAATGGCAAAGGTCCGAGGTCGGGGCAATGCAAAATAACCCTGCCAATGTCCTTTGTCTACTTTATGCATGCATTACAATTCCATATTGGGTGTAACTTGCGAGCACGGTAGTTGTGCTCATGCTTGCTTTATGCAACAAAATTTCGTGAGAAGACTACTATCGTGACGGTGAGGACACCGACGCTTAGGTTACGCCCTGCATTTATTGCTGTGGCGGATCGCTCGCCTACTACTACTGTTTTTATTTCATTGTGTTGTTTAATCTTTTATTTGGCTTCATGCCCAATTGTATCGAACTCGATTTGCTATTAATGCTATTCGAGATTTGGTTATGTTATCATTTTTGTAATTGTGTACACCGGAAATCTGGATGGTGTATGAACACGAGGGTTCGGATCTTCGTTCCGGGTCCGACAGATCTCGAGGGTCAGACCTCCCTCGCTTGGACCTCCCGCCATCGATCCTTTTTCTCCCCTCGCGTGAGCGCGCTCAGTCTGAGCTGTCCGATCGGGCTTGGACGGTCCAATGATTTGTGCTGTTCTTGCAGACCGAACTTCACCTCTGGTTTGGGCCATCCGATTAAGGTCGGACGGTCAGATCGAGTCGAGTTCGGGCATGCGCTTCAGCCTGTCTTGGACCTCCCCGTCCTTGTGGTCTTTTTGTAAAGACCACCCTCCTCGGTCTTTTTGCAAAGACCACCCTTGCTGGTCGCGACGTCCTCCTTGGTCGCGACCACCCTTTTTGGTTTAACCACCCCTCCCGTGTGGTTGACTGGCCCCACCTGTCAGCCCTGCTCCCCTCCTCCTTGTGGTTTTAGACCTCCCTGTTGGTTTAGATCTCCCATGGGGTTTAAATCTCCTTTTGGTATAAACCTCCATCTCTATTTCGACCTCCTTCCGGTCTAGGCCTCCTTCTCTGTTTGGACCTTCCTCTTCGTTTGGACCTCCTTGTTGGTTCAGACCTCCTTTACGTTGGGACCTCCCCTTCAGTTTCGCGCAGCCCGCGTCCTCCCCTCTTGAGGACCGCCGGATCCAAATCGGATGGCCCGATAGAGATGGAAGGTTTCAATGGTCCGAACGTTATCAGGAGTCGTGGATCGCCCTATCAAGATCGGACGGCCCTGCTTCGCCGTGCCTTGCCTTGTTCCTCAGGATCTTTTGGTCTTTTGCAAAGACCACCCTCTTCGGTCTTTTTGCAAAGACCACCCTCCTCTTCGCGACCTTCTCTTCTTGTCGTTTTGCCGCAACCTCCCTTGAGGCTACGACCTCCTCTTCTGGTTGTGTTGCCACGACCTCCCTTGAGGCCGTGACCTCCTCTTCTGGTTGTGTTGCCGCGACCTCCTCTTCTTGTTGTGTTGTCGTGACCTCCCTCTGAGGTCGCGGCCTTCAATTCTTGTCGTTTTGCCGCGACCTCCATTGAGGTCGCGACCTCCTCTTCTGGTTGTGTTGCCGCGACCTCCCTCTGAGGCCGTGACCTTCTCTTCTTGTCGTTTTGCCACAACCTCCCTTGAGGCCGCGACCTCCTCTTCTTGTTGTGTTGCCGCAACCTCCTCTTCTTGTCGTTTTGTCACGACCTCCTTTGGTCGGGACCTCCCCGTGGTCTTTTTGTAAAGACCACCCTCCTTTGTCTTTTGCAAAGACCGCCCGTTGCCTCCGCTAAACTCCACCGAGCCCCCTCAAGTCTCGCCTCCTCGTCCGGTCGCCCGGGGCCCCGTTTTCCGCTATAAATAGAGTGCATGGGAGCTCTTCTTGCCCTTCTTTTTACTCCCTCTCACTCACTCTCGTTTGCTCTCCTGGCCACCTTTGTTCAAGCTCTCTCCTGAAGTGGTTCCACCTCTTTTCCTCGTCAAAATCTTTGCTTTCTTTCAGCTTTGGTTTGGTGAGATTCTTTGGTTTTCCTTTTGAAGTTGTTTTTGTTGACTTGGCTTTTTTCAAAACGTAGGATCCTATTGCTCAAGACCTCTGGACCCAAACTTTCTCAATCAAGAAGCTCCGCTTAGAACGAAGGAAAGTCATAGACCTTTGACCATGTTGAACCCATTTTCCAAAAAGTATATTGTTTTGATATGAACTTGCATGGCTAGTTTTATAAAAATGGTTTTGGGAGTAGTTAAGCACCACTTCCCAGTGTGACTCCTTGGTATGATTGAATACAACATGTTGACATGTACCCTTGGATACCTGTAGGATGGGTTATCTTAGTTGGATGTCTTTGAATACCAATAGGGGTGCGTTTTATTGCTTAGCCATGCTCTAGTAGACGTTGGTCTCGTAATCTCATGACTCAAAGAATGTTGAACTTGACTAATGAGCTATGAACCGTGGCAATGCCACTATTGTTAAAAATTGTGTGCCAAGACCAGAATGGTCATTTGGCTAGGATGAACCAGAAAATGTTTTATGCTCGGGCGAGTGGACTGTGACAAGGATGGAATGCGTGAGGCAGTGCGCGAGGCAATATAGGGTGCGGGAGGCACTTAGGTGTGAGAGGCACATCGGTTGTGGAATGTCTCGCCTGAGCAGCCAACTAAGAACTTAACCTTGTACGCCATCGATCTGGGTCATTCCCGTGCAACCACAAGTCCAGGATGTGGTGGTCCTGGCCAACTAATTAGCGAGGTCCTTATGCAGTTCTGTCGTGGTGGTCGAAATGGCGCAAGAGGGGGCCCTGAAAATCAAATCCTCAGCGGGCAGATCCAGGACTGACCTTTGTAAAGGCCTTGTCATGAGCTCTAGACTGCTTACCAAAGGAAGTGAGCAGGGGCATCTGTAGGATCAAGGATAACCGACTAGAGAGGGGTGAATAGAAGGTTTTAAAACTTTTTAACAATTTAACAATTTTAGCCAATTAATAACCTAGTCTAAACAAGTTACACTACTAGCTAAGCAATTCAACACAATAATCAAGCTAGAAATGTAAATGCGGAAATGGTAAAGACTAGAAATAACCACAATGACACAATGATGTTTGTCCCGTGGTATCGAAAACTTGCCGGTCTTCACTAGTCCACGTTGAGGAAGCTTGACACCTCAAGCTGGCTCCACGAATTAAGCCTTCGCTCGATTACTATGGTTGTTCTTCCTCCGCTCCGGAGATGGTGAACACTGAACCACTCACAAGCTTGCACCGGGCCTCTTCACAATCTTCTTGAAGAGATCACCGTGCTCCACCGCCAAGCCGTCTAGAAGTGCAGCAACACTTCAAGAGTAATAGATCAACAACCTTCGCTTGACGGCACTCAAGTGCAAATGGATAAACTAGGAGAATGGATGCACTTGAATGAAACTCAACAACCTCACAATGAATGCACAAGAGAATTTTGGTGTTGAGTGAATGCTCAAAACTCTCAAGGCTCTATAGATGTTAAATGGACACTAGCAACCTGTCCTTGAGCAGTTGGGGGGGGTATTTATAACCCCCACCAACAAATATGACCGTTGGGGAGGAGTCCCCAAACTTTCAGAGAAAATTGGTACAACCGCCGTTCAAGTTGTGGTACAACCGCTCTTGTAACAGAGCACCGTAATGGCTATAACAGTCGCATTTAATGCTCTGACATAGCCGTTGGAATTTCCCGAGTGGTACGACCGCCAACTAAACTCCGGTACAACCGCATCGCCCGATCGTACCGTATTGATGAGCGGTACAACCGATCGTAGGGTTTCCAAAATGCTGAAATTACATGCCCTCTGAAAAAATCCAACCGCCATACAAAAATTGGTACAACCGCATCGCGGTTCAACAATTTCATAGAAGCGGAACGACCGATTCTCAAAGAGGATTTCTGAGCCAAAATGCACTTGTACTGTTTTTATTGAACCGCCAACTAAATATCGGAACGACCGCAATGCGGTAGTACCGCTCAAGGAGCCGGTCATACCGCATTTGAGCTTAGTTGGCTGATGCCTTCAAAATCCGGTACTACCGCCAAGTAAAGTGCGGTCATACCGCACCAAGCGGTACAACCGCCATTATAACTGCGGTACTACCGATTTCTAACAAATGCACTTAAGGCTTTCAAATTCAATTTCAAGTTCAAATTCAAATGCATGCATGATCCTAAATTGATCCATATGGCACAAGAACATGTTATCAAGCTACTAGCTATGATCCCTCTTAATAGTACAGTATTTAACCTATAATCCGGTCTTCTAACCAATTCACCTAAGACCGGTAAAATGTAAAAGGATCCTAGACTACTTGTACCTTGTCTTTAAGCCATGTAAATCTTCATATTGTCCTTTAGCATGCATCTTTGCGTCAACAAGTTCACCAATGGGATTAAACCTTGTAAATACTCAATAAACACGTTAATCCCATATTCACATATCATCATTAATTACCAAAATAATTTTTAGGGGCCTAGATGCTTTCAGCATCGACGGGTGCCCAGCCAACTAGAGGACTTCGTGTCTTGTGGGTAAAGTGCACAACCTCTGTAGAGTGTAAAATCTATTCGAATAGCCGCGTCCTCGGTTATGGACATGCCCGATTCTTTCACGCAAGGGGTAGATCTTTCAAAAGTTGTGTTTTGTTCCGAGTGGGTTGGCTCATGACTGGGTGGTCATGAGTAGTCTGGGCACACGGCTGGGTTGTCGTGTGATGTTTTCAAAGAACTTGTTTATTTATGTATTATCTTTTTAACTTGTGTTTTGCAATCTACTTATTGTATTTCTGTTAAATGCTGCTTCTGCAAACTAACCATACAGCTTTTCTTTGGCAAGCCTTGTATAAATGTAATTGCATTCATTTTCCCTATGGCTTGCTGAGTACATTCAAAGTACTCAAGGCTTTTGCCCTCTGGTTAATCAGCAGCCGAAGACCTCCCAAGGTGCTCCGAGCACTATGAGGAGGAGTTCAGGGAAGACCTTATGTGCTAGGAGACGTCCTCCACTCGATAGCCGGTGGGCTTGTCGATTGGCCCTGCTCAGTGTTTTGGTTTCCGTTGCAGTGTTTTCTTTTGTTGTAAGCCCTACGTGGCACCTCTGTAAACAAGTTTGACCTTAAGGTCTTTATTAATATTAATTTGTCTACTTCATCGTGTGTTTGTGGTATGGTTGTGATGTCACCAATGTTGAGTCTGTGCGAGCTAGCTTGCTGATCTTGGGAGTAGCTTAGCGCACAGAGACTGCGACATCCGGGTGGTCCTGAAGATCTCCTGGGTGGACCTTCGAGTCCTCCTGGGTGGTCTTGGAGGACCTTCGGGAGGTCCTGGGGGACCTCTTGGGAAGTCTCGGGGGACATCCCAGACCTCTGGGTGGTTCGGATGGACCTCCTGGGTGGTCCTGGGAGACCCCTCCGAGCCCTCTCTGGTCAGGTCCTCACAGCTGAGCTGGCTATGCACAGGGCAGGACACGTCAGACCGGCGGCGATAGAGCTTGGGTACCGAGGGTTCCAATGAACGGCTAACCCTCATCGGCGATGGATGGTACTGATGTGTAGAGTGTGCAAAGGCGAACTCGATGGGGTGTTCACGGGTGCACAAGGACAACTAGAATGGCCGGCGGCGAGGTCGAAGCAGCGGAGTTGGTTTGGGCTCATCGGGATCTGTCCTCCGGCGGCGCTCTGGCGTAACGAAGGCCACCAAGGTGAAGTGCAGCTCCGTGCGATGTCAACGGCGGCAACGATGGAGCTCGAGCGGCACCAACCGCGGAGCAAGGGCTCGTCGGAATTGCGGCGGCAGGATTGCTTCCTCGAGCTAAAGCGACGGCTAGGGTATCGTGCTGGCGATTCGACGGCAAGGGTTGAGGTGCAGGGCTTGAGGGCGACCTCTCCCTTTATACCCAGTGGCTCGGAGGAGTCCCAGGCACGCACACCAAGAATGGCCCACAGCGGAGGAGTCTGGCTCGGAAACGACTCAGAGACGAAGAACAATAGCCCTAAGTGGGACCCGCATGACAGCGGCTGAGGCTTGCGCGAACCTGCGTCGCTCACGACACTAGCGAGATTGATTGGTGGGGTCAAGGTGGCTACGCGCGAAGAGAGAGATAGGGAGGCTGACGAGCGGGGCCTGCCTGTCAAGGACTTCAAGGCACGGAAGCATTCGGACCATCAATCTTGATCTAACCGTCTAACCACGATCGAACGGTCCAAACCGCTTGTGAATGTTCGGACCGTTCGAACGGCCAAACTCCATCGGACCATTCAAACACGATCGGACGTGCGGCGGACGAATGGGTAGTGCGCGTGTGCGAACGACTGGCGCAATTGGGCCGTGAAGCAGTCCACTTGTGGGAATAGGAGTTGGGCTGAGAGGAATCCGGCCCGAATCTATTTCCAAGATTTTAATTTGTTTTTCTTTTTAGAAATTACCAGAAAATCTAAATAGCAATTAGAAAATAGCAAATGAACTTGGAAAAATTCTAGAAAAATCTAGAAAATATATCCAAGCACATAGAATCCAAATAAAATAGTTTTGACAAATGTTCATGTTGGAATTATTCTAATTAAATTGTTTTGGTACTAAAAGTCTAAGTTAAGCTTTTGAATTAAATTCAAATAAATCCAAATGATGAATTTTCAACTACTAACTAATCAAAAGGATTTTTAAAGCTTAGAAAATTGGGATGTTACATCGGCTGAGCGAAAAGTACTACCAAGTCTGGTGGGAATGTGCATCGGGTAGTAGTGAAATCCGATACCGATGAAGCGGTGATCGTAGATGTGCCTGAGTTGACGTATGGCTTCTCGAGCTGCATCCTGGATACCGGGTGAGGAAGGAGTCATGTTGTATCGGAGCATCGAAAATATGGAAGACTGTGTCGGGTTCCAGGTTGGAGTAGAGTATCACTGTAACATCAGAAATTTCGGTCTTTTCTAAAAATTTATTTCAAAATAATTAATTCAAAGATTTGGATTTTAATTTGGAGTTCCTGCTATTTCAAAGAGCCTTTTCGAAGCTTCAAAAATAAAATAAATTATTTACAAAATTAATTACCAACTATAAGTTGGAATTATTTTTATTAAGTTCAAAATAATTCTAGAAATTTTTGTGAATTTTTCTAGAATTTTTTTTTACTCTATTTTCTATTTTCTAAAATCTATTTGTTTTGTTGTTTTATCTTAATTTCAAAAAATTAAAAAAATGCTCCTCCCGCCGGGTCACCCACCATGGGCTGCTCCCGTAGCAACCTCACTTAACCTCCAAGTGTATGCATGCACTGCCAATAGGACCTTTTGGTTTCTATTGATAGTATGCTCCCTCTCATCTTTTTATACCTTGTTTCCTTCTCTCTCCCAAAACAGTTTTCTTCCTCCTGAGCCTTTCTTCTCTGTGCTTTTATTTCTCTAACCGAATGCATATGGCTGTCTAGCTTCCCATGGTAGCTCGGTCCCCACCACCTCGCCGCCAATAGCGTCGCCCCGGTCCCACTCCACCGCGCCACCCCTCTTTTTCCCTCTCCTCCCTTGCTCCCAGCCGAACCATGAGCTTCCATTGCCATTAATGGCAGTCGTTTCTTCTTTCTCTCATTCATCTCCATTCAAAGCTTTAAACTCGATATCAATTGATGAGAAACGGTTGCATTAAACTCCTCCATGAAGCCTTTCTTCAATTCGCAGCCATCAAGTGCAGTCACACTGTCGTTCTTACGTTTCTATTTTGAACCGACTACTGTCGCCGCCGTAGCTCTTCGTCTTCCCAATGGTTCAGCTTCCCATCTCAGCTATATAAAGGGCATGTCATCTCCTCAAAAACTCCGTGGCACCCTCTCCAAGTTGTAGAATCACCATAACACAGCCACCATTCCATTTTTGTTTTCTCTTTGACAGTAGCTTGGTCGGCCGCCATTCTAGTTCGGTCCCCACTCTCGCCACCTCTGGCCATCACCGTCGACACCGCCGGCCAGTCCTCTGCCACCTTGTAATGCCATCGCCATGAGCTTCTTGTTCGGCTACTTGATGCTCTTTCATTCGGTTGCATGCTTGCCTTCTGATAGTTGAATAAGAAGATGAACAATGCACTTCCAACACATCTCTCCTCTGTTCTCTCTCCTTGGTCACTTATTTTCCAAGCCGACCACGTCGCAGCGTGCCCCTCGGCTTCCTTTTTATATCCCTAAAATTCGCCCCACTATCTCGCCACAAGCAAAAAAATTCCGCCAGTCCGCCGAACCACCTTCTGTCATTGTTTCTTTGATCCCCGACTACATCGTCTACGCTGTTGGCTTCGCCTCGCAATGTTCTACGTGGTGCTCCCTTTCTTTTTCCTGAAACACCCCGGCTCACTGGTGTTACTATTCCTCCGACATTATTTTACGTGCCGCCGCCGCACCGGACCTTCGCCGGCGACGCGACCACCACCATTGGGTCCGTCTTACTCCCAGGATTCCATTTTTGTGCTTTGCCAGTTGCCTCTCCTTTTTCCTCGCCGGCGGTCGCCATTTTCTTCTTGCACTATGTTTTTGCTCCAGCATTACTTCTGTTCACGTGCATGGCAATGCACAGCACCCTATTTTCTAGTCTCCACTTGGTGCTTTGCACATGAGAATGATTTTTGAGAATTTATTTTCCCGAATTTCGTTTGTTCTCATATGAACTCCAAATCCATTGATTCTTTCTCCTAAATTCATCTAAATTCATTCTCTACTTCCAATATTTTATTTTGTAATTTTTGGATTTTATTTTATTTTCCGTTATTTATTTGGTCCGTTGCGCTTGTGTAGAAACCGATGTCGCCGACGCAAGTTTGGATCAACAGGAAGCGTTTACCTCTATCGTCATCGAAGGCGAGTCTCCTTTGACCATTTTGTACCTATGATTTTCAAATCATGTTTTCTGTTTTTAAAAGTATTATGCATTGCTATTTACATAAAATGATGAATTTAAATTGTAGGTTGTTAGTTAAACCTAAAAGTTGTTAATGTCTTCCTTTGATGTTGTTATCATAATCCATTGTCACCCTAGCATAGCAAATCCACAATATTGATTACAACATTGTGGAATAGTTTATCGCAGTAGAATTGCTTAGATATGCTTATCAGTCTGGATCACCCATTGGGAGAAAACACTTATTACCTTTTATGCAAATCCTTTTTGAAATGTATGACATTAGGTAATGTTAGTATTTGGTAAATAAAATAAAATGTTGAAAACTTGTTTTAGACTTGGGCTGGTGGTAAGATCAGGCGGGTGCAGCTAGAGCACGAGAACTTGTAATATGGTAAGTTCCGCCCAAGTCATACTAAGGACCGACGCTTGTGACTATCCAAACCGAGCACTACCGTACAACCACATGTCCAATATGGGAACGGACCTGGCCAACTAATTTACTATGTTCTAGCATTACGCCCGCAGGCTGTAGATGGTAGGTGTTACCTGGTTAGTGCAGACAATGGTAATTGACGTCCATGTCTGTCGGGGCTTGCGCTGAGTGTTGGTAATAGACGTCCAAGTCTGGGCAGATTATCCCCCACAACAGTGAGCTCTAGGTCGATGGTAAATGACGTCCATGACTTGGGGTTAAGCTCATCGAGCGGGCTAATGTTAGGATAAAGTATTGTAAAGGTCTTGTGATAATCGCTTAGTCGCACGCCCAAGGAAGTGTGTCATGGCCGACATTATAAGCTGATTATCTCATGTGGGTCAAGCTGTACAACCTCTGCAGAGTGTTAAAAACTATTCGAATAGCCGTGCCCATGGTCAAGGGCGAGCTGTCGAACCCGGGAGCGAAGGATCCCGAATTCTCTGTGTTCATACACTAGTCCAGGATTTCTAGTGTACACAGTTAAACAAAAGTGATAATCAAAACATATCACGATTTTATTAATAATTATTCGAGTTTATTACAAAGCGGGCTCGAGGCCAAATAAAGTAAAACACAATGAAATAAAATAGTAGTAGTAGACCCAACGATTCACCACAGCAATAAATGCGGGGAGCGTGGCCTAAGCATCGATGTCCTCACCGTCTTGATAGAAGTCTTCCTGAATAAAGATTATTCAAAGAAGAGTAAGCACTACCACTTTGCTTGCAAGCTACACCGTAAAGTAATGTGATTGAATGCATGCATAAAGTGAGCAAAGGGTAATGGCGGGGTTTATTTGCATAAGACAAACATTTTCGGTTTAAATACTCTTAGTAATTTCCAAGGCCATTTTTAGAATAAGATCAAAATCATATTTTGATTTCTCAATGTCAAGTGTAGGATGAACCTCCATACACAAATGGTGAAGGGTTACCCCCTTACACCAAAGCTTACGCCCAAACCCATTTTCATAAACCGGTGACAAAGTCTTTTCAAACAAAACCAGAGACTAACTTCGAGTGGCTTTTGTTAAGCATGTCCATGACCGCGGACACGGCTATTCGAATAGATTAATACTCTGCAGAGTTGGTACAGCTTTACCCACAAGAGATAGTTTGCTTATTATGTCGGCCAATACACGCTTCAGTAGGCATGCGACTAAGCAGCTATCACGAGGCCTTTACCCTACATTATTTCAACATAATTATGCCCGCTAAGGTTTCGTAATCGAAGGCTTCGCACCAAACGACTACCCCTCTTGCGCCATGTGGGTATCATCAATAAGTCTTCACGACTCCCACATCTTTCCTGACATAAACATGGTGAAATG
This sequence comes from Phyllostachys edulis, assembly GCA_036346405.1. NCBI lineage: Eukaryota > Viridiplantae > Streptophyta > Magnoliopsida > Poales > Poaceae > Phyllostachys > Phyllostachys edulis. The sequence continues at coordinate 83,175,842 of CM070550.1, read as the reverse complement.
ATATAGCTTATTTGGCCAAGTCTGTCCCATTCGGACTTGTGGTGGTACGAGTTTGGCTTAACATCCATGCCCGCAGACCGGTCCTTACATGGTGGGTGACTTCCAAAACAAACCACAGGTCTCAAACATTCACAGATTGAGCCGTGCATGAACTTGCACCCACCAACAATCCCAACTCACCCAAGTCTAAACCAATTTCATTTATTTTTCTTTTGTCAAGACATTTTCCAATCATCTATGGTAAAAACAATACCATAGATTCATTTTCGTAACAACTTTATATTTTGGCGAAATTCCCAAATCATCTTTTGGTCTAAGCAATGACTAAGCATAAATATCTTAATTATTTTACTAAGGTGGCAAGGGCATGGCATTCCAAGCATCAAGATTGGCTATACAAAGGAATTGGCATAACTAAGAATTAAAACAGGATTAAAATAACTTGAATAAAAATATGCATGCAATAATAACTTTAAAAACAGAATTAATTACTTTGAAATACTGGGATCAAAATGGTCAAGAGTATAACTTGCCTTCGTTGAAGTCTTGAGATTCTAAACCCTCTGAAAGATCTACCTCTCCTAATCGTCAAACTCTATCTGGAGAGTACGACAAATTCAAATAAAATTCAAATAAATCCAAAAATACAAATCAAACTAACTCCAAATGAAATAATTTTATTTTATTTAGCTAGATAATAATTTTCTAAGATTTTATCAATTTGAATCACTCAATTTGAAGTTGTGGTTCAAAAGATATGAATTTTACAAGTTTTAGTCTAAATTTGATATTTAAAAGAATTTCTAAAATTAAATACAGATTCAAAATAGCTTCAAATTAAATAATTTTGGTTTTGTTAGCTAGATAATGATTTTACATGAATTTAGAAATTTGAAACACCCAATTTGGAGATTGGATGCAAAAGTTATGAATTCTACAAATTTTAAACCTAAATCTGCAATTTAAATGAATTTCCCGAATTATTTTCCTAAAGGAAAATTGGGATTATGACGTCAGCGCTCAGAAATTGAATTTCCAGCCGAATTATTTTTAAACTAAAAATCTTAGAGTCTATGACAGGTGGGCCCCTTGGTCAAAGACCAAGTCCACGGGCACGGTCAACGGTCCATCATGGACCTGGTTCTCGAAACAGTGCACGGGGTTGCGGGGCAGGCACAGAGGCTGAGGTGGCCGCCACGTGGGCTGCCACATAGGCTTTAGCGTCGACGTATACCGACACGACCATGACGTGGCTGTGCCACGTCAGCCCGATAGTGAGGCAAAAGCCGGCGACGAGCTCACCGGCGATTTACGCCCCGACGAGGTGCATGAGTGGTACTAAAAGGAAGAGTAGACGATGCTAAACATGATGCTCACCGAAATTGCGAAGATGCGCGGCGGAAAGGTTGTCGGCGGCGAGGTTGAGCGGCGGGGCTGGGTCTTCGGCGAAGGAGCTCCAGTGGTCCTTTGACGAGGTGGGGGTGCGCACGAGGGTCGCGGTGGAGCGGTGATGCCGTCGGTGGTGGAGACGGGGTCGGAGAGTCGACGGTGGCGCCGGAATCGGAGAAGATTCGAAACGTGGCCGCCGGGGAGAAACTTCAAATTCCGGTCGCTAGGAAAGAGGAAGAGGGCTGCGGGTGGTGGCGCTGAGATGAGACGAGAGAGGCGGTCCCGGAGCACCTATTTATAGGGCGCGGGCGAGCTTAAGGTGGCGTGGAGGGCACGAAGATCTCCGCGGGTCCGAGGCGAAATCAACGCGATTCTGGCCGGAGATGGAAGGGGCGAAGCCGTGATGGACGCGATTTGACGTGGTGAAATCAATGCGCACGGAATCAGGAAGGATCTGAGCGGATTTGGGCAAATTTGGAAAGCTTCGAGCGGGGCGCTAATGGCGTCTGCGTGCGACCCTACGCGAGGAAGGGGAAGGCAAGGTAGGAGACGCACGGGCGGGCCCACGCGTCGGTGGCAGTGGAAAAAGGAAAGGGAGAGAGTGATGTCTAGGCGTTGGATTCCAATTCAAGGGCCACGATTCAATGAGTATTTGTCTTGGCGGTGGGCGGCTCAGTAAAGCCGTCTTGGCGTCTTGGCGTGAAGAAATGGGCCGGCCATATTCGGCCCATTCACTGCTGAGGTATTTTCTATTTGTTTTCCAATTGTTTTAATTCTGATAATTAAAAGAGGCTTTAGAAAATAGCAAATAAATTCCAAAAATTCTAGAAAAATTCACAGAAATTCCTAGAATGATTTTGGACTTAAATAAAATAATTTCAACTTAAACTTTGTAACAGTTTTTGTACTTAAATTTGTTTTAGCTTTAGGGTTATTAATAAGAGCTTTAGTAAATTTTAGAAAATCCACAAAAATAAATAGGTTTTTAAATTTCTCTGAATTTTGAAAATTTGGGCTGTTACAAACCTACCCCCCTTAAAGGGAATCTCGACCCCGAGATTCAGACTTGGCTAGCAAAAAGGTGGGGATACTCGGCTTTCAAATCTTCTTCTCGCTCCCAGGTGGCTTCTTCTTCCGAATGATTGCTCCACTGGACCTTGCATGAGCGGATGACTTTGCTTCTGGTGATTCTGTAATACCCCAAGTTTAATTAAGTAAGAAGAAAAGAATTCGGGGAGGAGAATCAATTAGAAAAGTGATTTAATGTAAGATTAGGGGATTCTTGCGTAATTTAGAAAATGGGCTGTGGGCCAAAAGCCCACAACACCTTGGCCCATTAGGGCAACCATCCAAGTGGAGGGAGGCAGCCATGCTACTGTAGCGCGCACTGTAGCGCCGCCACTGTAGCAGCCCTCCCCTCCCATTGGGCCTCCACCTCCTTTCCCTCCCTTGCGCCTCCACCTCCCTCCCTTCGTGGCGGCCAAGAAAGGAGAAGGAGGAAGGAAGGAGGAAGAAGAGAGGAAGATGAAGGTTCGCGGCCACGTCGTGGTCTACAGCGATTAAATCGAGGGTAACGTTAGTTCCCGTTGTTTAGATGGTTAATTAATTGTTTTAGCAATACCGGTTGTGTAGATCCTTTTCTGTCCAGTATATTGAACGTCCGTTTTGATGGCTTTAGAGGCAGATTCCGTGGATCCCATCTCTTAGAGATAGTTGGGTAATGTCCTTAGCTTTCCAGGGCCGCCAAGAACGCCCAAATCCGATTAACGGTCAGCGAGTTATGAATTTTTAGTGTCGCTGTCCTGTTAATCTGTCAGTTTTCTGACAGTTTGTAGAAAACTGGAATAATCTATTAGTTAAAGAAGAAATCAGAGGATCTCGATATAACGAAAAATGTAGGTAATTTCCATACCTTTCCAGAAAGCTAAATAAAGCATTATTTGGATGCTCGTAGTAAAAGTTATGGTGGTTTTAGTGTACAGTCCAGAGAACCCGATGTGAAAATTGATGTCTTTTAAATTGGCTTGGTAGGGGTAATAGATGGCCGATTCAGAAGGGACACTCAACTAGGTTTAGATGGGAAACTTAATTATATTTCCAGAAAGTCCTAGAACACCTTATTTGGACCCATGTAGTGAAAGTTATGAATTTTAGAAGTAGACTGTCCAACAGGGGGACAGATCTGGGACGTTGGAAGGCGCTTGAGAGTTTGACTTTTCGTTTGAACTATTAAATATGCCTTGGGTCCAGCATGGTTATCTTAGCTTGATTCATAATTATGTTCAGGTGAGGATTGGTCCCAGGGGCAGCGCCCTCTTCGCGTCTACCGTTTCCGCACGGTTGAGGCAAGTATCCTGTTTGTAGCATAATGATGATTGATTGTTATGATTGTTTGCGTTTGAATCGTACGAGTCATACATGGATGATAGTGTGATGAATATGAATAGAACATGGTGAATGCATGTTTATGGTTAAAGCTTTCCTATCTATGTTGATTATGCCTTACATGTTATTTGGGATCTGAAGTTGTGGTATGTACTTGTTGATTCTTATGTATGAAAGATAGGATCATAGTACATACGCATATTGAAAGATATTGAGACTTGGTCACGTGGTGACCAAGTATATCTGATTGAGGTCCCCGTCATGTAGATGACGGCTTTAGGTCCCACACTCGTGGAGTGTGGGCATTGATTAGAGGTCCCCATCATGAAGATGATGGGCCGTGGTCCCTATACTTGTGGAGTATAGGCTCTTGGTCCCTGTGCCAGAGGGCACAGGCAAGGGTATACATCGACGGTTGTATACCTCGCATTACCGGTAAAATGCGAAAAGAGATAAAGGTTAAAAGGTGCATTGCATGTTCGCATTACATAAGTATGAGAGTTATCTTTAGTGTAATGCTTCTTTTGGAATGTTGATGCTATCTTGTGAATTTAGCTTTTTCTTTATTGATACTTCTTTGAGTCTTTGGGCTCACTCTTGCTTTGTTGTGTTTTTAGGTACCACAGCAAGAACGGCATGCATGGGAGGGAGTAGTTTTGTTGAGATGCACTCACTACCATTCATCATAAAGAAAGAACATCATTTAGTTTATATTCTTTAAATAAGCAAACTGATTGAGATTCACTTATAGTTTCATTGAATGCTTTGGCTTAATTGTAATAATGAGATTAGCGAATTGGGATTATGCTTATTATTGCTTTTTGGAATAGACTATCTTGCATGTTGAATGAATCTGGATATTAGATTATTGTTAATGTTATCTTTAATCTTTGAAACCTTGGTATATTTAAGTATACAAAGGAGGTTCTATTTGAAAAATTTAGTAAATAGTCTTAGTAGTTTTGTTTAATTTTATGTTAGTAGCATTCGAGGCTCATGTTGAAATTTGGGGTGTTACTGATTGGTATCGAGCGGTCAGAGGTCCGTGGTAATCTTGAAATATTAAACTTGACACACTAAACACGAGGTGGGATTCGGTTATTGCATTGCATTTACGCTTCATTGTGTTGTATTGATGATTCCTATTATGAGATGATTTGATATATTTATATTATAAAACTATGGTAATTAAGTGCGGGGATAACTCATGTTGAGAGGTTGAGGTCGTGGTTGTGGCCCTGGTCATGCAGTCACACCACCTTTTCGTGGTATGAGAATAGGGAAGTGGTTACCTCGGATATCTTAGTACATGTCTTTATAGTGAGTATATTTAGAAGAGTTGTTCTCTTCTTTGAATTTGAATTTGGTCAACTCTTATCCGATCGTGGTGATAAACTTCTCTTGGAATTGGGAGTCCATACCGGTTGATGGGATTCTTTGAGAAATGTTGTTGTATTTCCATTGGTTTAAGTTGACCCGTAAAGCCATCATTGTTTTCCAAACCGATGAGATATTCTTGTGGTAGTGAACTTGGTTGATTGTTAAGTTTGACCTTTATATTGGAGTTTTATCTTTCTCTTTGGAAAACACGACCCATTCTTTTGCGCTTGATGTTTTTGGATAATAGAAGTGGTCTTTTGCAAGTTCTTTAGTATGTGGAAGCCTTAACTTAATGTATCTCTTTTGGGTACTTTGAGTGCTGAAGTTGAATGGTTCTCTTTTATGAAAGAAGGCGTTAAACCCTTTAGCGATGTTTGTTGTGTTAAGTGGGAGGTTTTAAGCATAAAAGATAAGTTGAAAATGTATGAGTTATCTGTTGGAGTCTGTAGTGTGGTTGTAAATGATCTTAACCAAGAACCTTGGAAGGAAAGTTGATTAATTTGAAAGTGTCCTATAGTAGTTCTTGATGAGCCGTGATTATGAGTGTGACTATACTTAATTGGAATCAATAGAGTTAATAATAAGTGTAGAACATTGATGAAATGGTTGATTAGTAGAATTGATTAGTTTGTTAAACTTGTTGAATTATTTGGCTATTTGATGATCTTATTTATGCTCATGGTAGTGCAAATGGTGAAAGGACCATCAATTAGTTCTTGATTGGATATTCATCAATAGTTTATGATAACCTCCAGATTAGAATTAGAGTGTACTAAATTAGTGTGAGCGTTCCTTATAGGTGAGAGGTTGAAAGTCAAAAGTGATTTACTCATGTGTGTTTCATGAGGATGGCCAATGAGAATGACTGTGTTTGCATGATGGTGAAATTGTCGATAATAGTATGCCTTTGATGAGAGGGTTTTGAAATAACCTCTTAAATTGTGTAGTAGGTTCCTCTAAAATAAAGTGGTGGTTGTAATGAGATTGTAGGAATTTGGTATACTCCCAATTGAGGATGAGATGATAAAGTGGTGGTTAATACTTTGGTAAGCCGTTGGGGGCTTTATAAAGGAAGAGTTGACGATAAAGAATCTTGTTAGAGAGAATTATTCTTGATATTAGTAAGATTGACGATAAGAGAATGTGACGCGTTGGAGTGGTAATGATTCTTCTAGAGAGGAAGTAAGTTGATTGATTTTCGTAATCTAGGTTAAATGAAATGTTTGGAGTTTTGCATCGTGCTCTTCGTGAGTTCATGATTTATGTAGTAGATGAGATTAGTTGAGTATTGTGACGTATGGGAAGGTTCCGTTTGGTTCCTAAGTGATTAATTTGATTTGGTTTTAAAGGCATTTTCTTGTTTGGGATGGCAAGTGATATTGTAATCAAAGAAAATTGCTTTCTTTGTCAACGGAAAATGTGTGCCCTAAGTATTTGAGGTTAGAGTTAAGGCTGTAATCTGCAACTTTTCTATTATTCTGATTTAAGAGTTTCTTGGGTTCCCGTAGCAATGTTTTTTTTTGGGGGTTTGGAAGTTCCTTCCTGTGGGACATGTGCCCTCATCTGCGGACTCGTATTTTGTTTTTCCGTGATCATTGATATTTGACTGTTTCTCTTGGTCTCGTACTCACTCCAAGGAGCAACGTTTTCTTATGCGTTGAAACTCAGTATTTGTTTGTTTCTTCCTTTTGAGGAAGGAATTAACCAACTTGTGTTGCCAAAGTCTTATAAAGTGTAGAAGCTGCGACTAGTTGGTGGTGGACAAGTATATGATAGCGGTGAAACCTTAGGAACCAAGCTATTGAAGAGTAGTAGATAGTGATTTGGTTTTGACCTATAACACATGGAGAGAGTTCTATTTAAATGGAATGTTTGTCGATGAAATACAATTAATTAGTGTTACCACTAGTGGGGCGTATGGTGAACTATGATCCGATACCCTTTGTCCAAGTTGGGATGTTGGGATTATCGAAAGTATGGACCCTCGATAAATTTATTAGAGAATCGCAATTGGATACTTAGTAAGATCATGTAGAAGAGTTATGTTGGTGAAGTTTAATGAGAGTAGCGGTGTGGAGAAACTTAAGCGTTGTGCTAATTAATGGGATAACAGAATTGTTGAGTTATGGTCAAGAATGATTCGGCCTTAGCGAGTAACCCTATAGGAGTTAGATTATCTCTAAGGATAACTTGATCGAGAATTTATTTATTTATTGGTGTTAGTGATTGAGTATGTTTGAATCTTGGTCAATCAGTTAGGGTATTGCGAATGGGTATATTGTGGTTGTGTAACTGACTTGGATTGGTGTGAATTAGAGGATGCCTAAGATTGGTGAAATAAATTGTATTGGGGCGGTTACTTGATTAGTGAGGAATGTTGTCATTAACAACTGAGGTTATTCTTGGAAATGTGAAATTTTAGTCATCGATCCGAGGGTTCTTGATCAAGCATACCGAAATCCGATGTAGAAGTCTTAAAGGTTAAATTTGGGCTTGGCATTTTTATACTAGCATCTTGGTTTCTCATGATTAGTTTCCAAGAGTTATGGTGATCTTTGATAGGATCTTTTGGATGTAATAAATGAGGGTGTATGCGGAGAATTTCAAGTTGATTATCCTTAACAAAATGAGGTGATGTGGTTGTGGGTGAAAGATTTTTATTGAGGTATTGGGAATCATCTGATAAAAGAATTCCTGTGGTAGCGGAGTAGATTAGAGTATTCTTTTGTGGATTAGTAAAGTCCCTCAAAAAAAATGGATGTACTTTCGGTTGGAGGACCATTTTGGGGTTGTCGGTTAAGAGAAATGAGTAAGTATGATGATTTAGAAACCCATGATTTGGGAAAGGGTTTATTTCTTAAAAGAACCTATGAGGAAAGAATGTTTTCTCGAGTAGAGAGGTGCTCTCTTGATTCTTGTTTAAGCTAAGTTTTATAGCAAAGATCTTGTGCAATTTGTGTTGACTTTATGTTGGAAAGGCGGTCCTTTCCAGTTGAGAAATGAATGAAGTGTTGGATTTGGCCATTTGAGTGATTCCTCTTTTGGTTTATGGGGAATTTATTTACACTTTGCCTAGTTGGAATGTGAAAAGGTTTTCATGAGGAATCTACGATTTTGGATTTGAGTGTTTTGGACGAAAGTTGGAATTGCATTGTGAATCCTTTGTTTGATTGAATTAGTTTGATTAAAATAAGTCATATTATGCGTCCTCGCTTAATGGAGGTTCTCCTTGTTATGATAAAGAGATCGATCGAGAGATGGAACAAGAGTTCCATATGTTTTTGTGCAAGTTCGTGGCTTGGTCCCAAAAGAATGATAGCCAAAAGTATATTTTGTTTGTTCGGAAGTTGCGAGGATTTTGGAAGATAGCAATTCACTAGAACCGTCTCGAGTCCTCGAGCGAGGTATATAACGTTTTGTATGACCCAGTGTTGAGAGAATGCTCCAGGTATTTATAGTGTGAGGTTTCATAAGAGCCGTTGACCAGCGTGTAATACCGCATCTTCGAGTCCTGTCCGTTGAGTGGTTCTGGTTAGGTCGATACGAGTGATGAGGTGTAATTCATCAGTTGCATCAAGGTGCGGTGGTCCCATAAGTCCGAGAGGAAAACGACTTAGGAATTGTAGTCTCGCATGTGCGAGCAATATCCGGAATTGTTCTACAACAGGTGTGTGGTATTGTTGGTAAATCCTAGTTGTGATTGTTCCTTGGCGTAGAGCGTGAGTAGAATTCGGGGTCGAATTCTGTTTAAGGGGGGTAGAATGTAATACCCCAAGTTTAATTAAGTAAGAAGAAAAGAATTAGGGAGGAGAATCAATTAGAAAAGTGATTTAACGAGAAGATTCAGGGGATTCTTGCGTAATTTAGAAAAACTGGGCTGTGGGCCAAAGCCCACAACACCTTGGCCCATTAGGGCAACCATCCAAGTGGAGGGGAGGCCATGCTACTGTAGCGTGCACTGTAGCGCCGCCACTGTAGCAGCCCTCCCTCCCCATTGCGCCCCACCTCCTTTCCCTCCCTTGCGCCTCCACCTCCCCTCCCTTCGTGGCCGGCCAAGAAAGGAGAAGGAGGAAGGAAGGAGGAAGAAGAGAGGGAAGATGAAGGTTCGCGGCCTCGCCGTGGTCTACAGCGATTAAATCGAGGGTAACGTTCGTTCCCGTTGTTTAGATGGTTAATTAATTGTTTTAGCAATACCGGTTGTGTAGATCCTTTTCTGTCCAGTATATTGAACGTCCGTTTTGATGGCTTTAGAGGCAGATTCCGTGGATCCCATCTCTTAGAGATAGTTGGGTAATGTCCTTAGCTTTCCAGGGCCGCCAAGAACGCCCAAATCCGATTAACGGTCAGCGAGTTATGAATTTTTAGTGTCGCTGTCCTGTTAATCTGTCAGTTTTCTGACAGTTTGTAGAAAACTGGAATAATCTATTAGTTAAAGAAGAAATCAGAGGATCTCGATATAACGACAAATGTAGGTAATTTCCATACCTTTCCAGAAAGCTAAATAAAGCATTATTTGGATGCTCGTAGTAAAAGTTATGGTGGTTTTAGTGTACAGTCCAGAGAACCCGATGTGAAAATTGATGTCTTTTAAATTGGCTTGGTAGGGGTAATAGATGGCCGATTCAGAAGGGACACTCAACTAGGTTTAGATGGGAAACTTAATTATATTTCCAGAAAGTCCTAGAACACCTTATTTGGACCCATGTAGTGAAAGTTATGAATTTTAGAAGTAGACTGTCCAACAGGGGGACAGATCTGGGACGTTGGAAGGCGCTTGAGAGTTTGACTTTTTCGTTTGAACTATTAAATATGCCTTGGGTCCAGCATAGTTATCTTAGCTTGATTCATAATTATGTTCAGGTGAGGATTGGTCCCAGGGCAGCGCCCTCTTAGCGTCTACCGTTTCCGCGCGGTTGAGGCAAGTATCTGTTTGTAGCATAATGATGATTGATTGTTATGATTGTTTGCGTTTGAATCGCATTTGAGTCATACATGGATGATAGTGTGATGAATATGAATAGAACATGGTGAATGCATGTTTATGGTTAAAGCTTTCCTATCTATGTTGATTATGCCTTACATGTTATTTGGGATCGAAGTTGTGGTATGTACTTGTTGATTCTTATGTATGAAAGATAGGATCATAGTACATACGCATATTGAAAGATATTCGAGACTTGGTCACGTGGTGACCAAGTATATCTGATTGAGGTCCCGTCATGTAAATGACGAGCTTGTGGTCCCTACATTCGTGGAATGTGGGCATTGAATAGAGGTCCCCATCATGAAAATGATGGGCAATGAATCCCTATACTCATGGAGTATAGGCTCTTGGTCCTGTGCGGAGGGCACGTGCAAAAATATCATCGACGGTTGTATACCTCGCATTCCGATAAAATGCGAAAAGAGATAAAGGTTAAAAGGTGCATTGCATGTTCGCATTACATAAGCATGAGAGTTATCTTTAGTGTAATGCTTCTTTTGGAATGTTGATGCTATCTTGTGAATTTAGCTTTTTCTTTATTGATACTTCTTGAGTCTTTGGGCTCACTCTTGCTTTGTTGTGTTTTTAGGTACCACAGCAAGAACGGCATGCATGGGAGGGAGTAGTTTTGTTGAGATGCACTCACTACCATTCATCATAAAGAAAGAACATCATTTAGTTTATATTCTTTAAATAAGCAAACTGATTGAGATTCACTTATAGTTTCATTGAATGCTTTGGCTTAATTGTAATAATGAGATTAGCGAATTGGGATTATGCTTATTATTGCTTTTTGGAATAGACTATCTTGCATGTTGAATGAATCTGGATATTAGATTATTGTTAATGTTATCTTTAAGCTCTTTGAAACCTCGGTATATTTAAGTATACAAAGGAGGTTCTGCTGAAAAATTTAGTAAATAGTCTTAGTAGTTTTGTTTAATTTTATGTTAGTAGCATTCGAGGCTCATGTTGAAATTTGGGGTGTTCTGATTAGATTCGCCACATCGAGAATCTTGATTGGCTGTTCTACGTACGTGAGGTCTTCCTGAAGGTCAATGTCCTCAAGGGGTGTTTCTTCTGTTGGCACTCGGAGACACTTCTTAAGTTGAGAGACGTGGAAGACGTCGTGGACTGCTGACAAGGATGTTGGAAGTTCAAGCTTATATGCAACTTCACCTCTCTTGGCCAAAACCTTGTAAGGTCCCACAAATCTGGGTGCAAGTTTACCCTTTGTCCGAAATCTTCTTACTCCTCTGAGTGGAGTAACTCTGAGATAAACAAAGTCCCCTATTTCAAAGGTTAATTCCCTTCGACGGTTATCAGCGTAACTTTTCTGTCGAGATTGAGCCACCTTCAAACGTTCCCTTATCGCTTTAACCTTGTTTTCAGCTTCTTTTATCAATTCTGGTCCGAAGAATTGATGCTCTCCTACTTCATCCCAAAGAAGCGGAGTTCTGCATTTTCTACCATACAAAGCTTCAAATGGAGACATCTCAGAGGGTGGCTTGGTAACTATTGTTGTACGAGAATTTCGCATAGGGCGATTCTTGTCCCAAATTTTTTCCATATTCTAAGGCACTGGCTCGAAGCATGTCTTCGAACTTAGTTGACACGTTGATCTGGCCGTCTGTCTGCGGGTGATAAGCGATCTTGAAGTTGAGTCTTGTTCCCAAAGCTTCGTGCAAACTCGCGAGAATCTTGAGGTGGCGAGAGCCTCTATCGGACACGATCTTCTTGGGTACTCCGTAGAGCAGACAATCTTGGCCATATACAATTCCGCTAATCGGTTATACGTAAGTGGTCTTGGTGGAATAAAGTGAGCCACTTTAGTTAACCGGTCAATTATCACCCAGATGGAATCACATCTGTTTGGGTCCTAGGGAGTCCGGTGATGAAATCCATACCAACTTCCTCCCACTTCCATTAGGGAATTGGTAATGGTTGCAATGCACGATGGGTCTTTGGTGTTACGCCTTGACTCGTTGACAAACATCAACGAAGCGAGCGAACTCGGCGATTTCTCGCTTCATCTTGACCACCAATATTTCTCCTTGAGATCTGGTACATTTTCGTGCTTCCGGATGAATGGAGTATGGCGATTCGTGAGCTTCCTTTAGAATCATTGTTTTATCTCGATGGTTGGGCACGCATATGCGATCTCCAAACCACCTTGTTCCTTGTTCATCCTCGAGAAAATCACGGGCTTTGCCTTTTCTCATATTCTTCTTGATTTCCTTGATGTAAATCGTCTTCCAACCTGTTTTTCCGATCATCTCTGAAGAGTGGGTTGAACTTCCAAAGCATTCACATGGCCTTGCTTGACAATCTCCAAGTTCAGTGCTTGATTCTTTATATAATTACGGTGATTATTACGAACCAAAATGGTGTTGCAATCGCCTTTTCGCTTAGAGCATCTGCAACAACATTTGCTTTGCGGATGATAATGAATTCCAAGGTCGTAATCTTTTATCAACTCTAACCATCTTCTCTGTCGAAGGTTGAGTTGATCGGGTAAAGATGTATTTGAGACTCTTATGATCCGTGAAAATCTCTACGGTTACCAATGAGGTAATGCCGCCAGATCTTCAAAGCATGCACAATTCTTCGCTAACTCGAGATCATGAGTTGGGTAATTTCCTTCGTGTGGCCTCAAGCGGCGTGATGCATAAGCCACGACTTTGCCTTCCTGCATCAGGACACATCCAAGGCCTTGTCGAGATGCGTCGCAGAAGATTTCAAAGTCCTTATGAATATCGGGTAATACTAGCACAGGTTCAGAAACTAAACTCTTCTTCAGCTCCTGGAAACTCTTCTCGCAGGCATCTGTCCATTCAAACTTCTTTTCCTTCTTCAGAAGTTGTGTCATAGGCCTTGCTGTCTTGGAGAATCCTTCAATGAACCTGCGGTAATAACCGGCTAGTCCAAGGAAACTCCTTACTACGTGATGACTTTGGTTGCTTCAATCCATAACGGCTTCGACCTTGGCCGGGTCTCTGACAACTCCTCCTCGCGTCTGATATGACCAAGGAAGGCCACTTGCTTTAGTCGAATTCTCTTCTTTGAATTTGGCGTAAAGCTGGTGTTCTCTGAGTTTCTCCAAAATCATCCTTAGGTGCTTCTCGTGTTCTTCTTCATCCTTTGAATAAATGAGAATGTCATCGATGAAAACAACCACAAACTTATCCAAGAATTCCATGAACACTTTGTTCATCATATTCATAAAGTGAGGCGTTTGTCAAACCGAAAGACATGATTGTAAATTCATACAACCCATATCCGGTCGTGAAGGCGTCTTTGGGATATCTTCCGCCGGATCTTTAGTTGATGATAGCGGATCGTAGATCGATCTTTGAGAAGATGCTTGCTCCTTCAATTGATCGAGCAGATCATCAATCTGGTAGCGGATACTTGTTTTTGATCGTCACCTCATTGAGCGATCTATAATCCACACACATTCTCATACTATTGTCCTTCTTCTTGACAAATAATGCGGTGCTCCCCAAGGTGATGAGCTTGGTGAATATAACCCTTGCTTCTTAGTTCTTCAATTTGTTTCTTGATTCGCTAGCTCATTGGCGGCATTCGTAGAGGGTCGCCGAGATCGGGCGGTCCACAGGACTAAGTCAATTAAGAACATTACGTCCCTATCTGGTGGCATCTTGCCGTAACTCATCGGGAAAGACATCTGGGTATTCTTGCTGTTGGTATGTCTTCAAGCTTTATTTCCTTTAAGTCGGTCGGGGATGGAACTTCCTCCGGTTGATACCTTGGGTTTGAATTCTCTTGATTCTCCTTGTTCATTGGTGAGGGTGATAGATCTATTAGCACGATCTATCATCCACGATTCTTGGCTAGCTTGATCCATTCCAAGAATCACATCTAGACCTTGAGATTGCAGGACTATCAAGTCCGCTAGAAAAGGTACTCGGATATTTCAAGGGTAAGGTTTGGGCATAGAGCGGTTCTCATTTCTAAGCCCGGAGTGGGTATCATAGGGTTAACTAAAGAGGAGATAGGTAACCCATATTTTCCCACAAATTTATCGGAAACAAAGGAATGAGATGCTCGGAATCAAATAGGGTGATCTTTGTCTTGAATTAACAAGAAACGTACCAAGAACGACATCCGGTGCTGCTTGAGCTTCCTCGGCGGTGATGTGGTTAACTCTGCCCTTTGCAAACTGATTTGTCTTTGTGGCGACGGAGGTTTTGCCAGTAGCTTGGACTCCAGGTTTAGGGGCAGCTGGAAATGACTTCTTAGGACACCTATTGGCGAAGTGTCCTTCTCCTGACAAGGATAGCAAGTAATCTCGAAGAGTTCTTGATTTGGGCCTCCTATGAGACGAGTTGTGGATTCCGGAAGTGTTGGCGCGTTGTACTGGTGCTGAAGCTCTGGGTGTGGTAGACTGAAATCTTCCACGCTGCGGGGGCTGCGGTTGAGCGAGGCGAGGTTTGGGTTGCCCTCCAGAGTTGAACCTCTGAGCGGCCATCCTCCGCTTGCGGTTCTCCATCTCTATATGTTTGCCTTCTGACGAATTGCCTTGTCCTGGCTGTTGGAAGTCGGTGAAGTCCGAGAAATCAGTTGGACAGATATCTCATCATCCAGTCCTTCCATAAACTTTTCCTGCCTGTCTTCATCTCTGGCTACTTCATGCGGGGCATAGCGAGCAAGCTGGTTGAACTTATGCAGGTACTCGCTCACCGAGCGGTTGCCTTGGCGAAGTGCGCCGAATTCCTTCTTTTTCAATGCCATCAGCCCTGCGGGAATGTGAGCATGACGGAAGGCTCGCACAAACTCTTCCCAAGTGATAGCTTGAGCGTTGGCATGGGTGATGCAGAGGTTGTCCCACCACTCCGAAGCGGGACCACTGAGTTGGTGAGCGGCGAAAAGTACCCTCTCGCGATCCGAGCACTGGGTAATATCCAACTTCTTCCCTATGGCACGAAGCCAATCGTCAGCGTCCATAGGTTCAGTACTGCTGGAGAACGTCGGAGGACGCATCCTCATGAACTCTGACATTGACAACTTTTTGGGCGGGGGTGGAGGTGGAGCGTGGGTTGCGGCTTGCGTTACGAGCAGCGCCGAGTGATTGAGCCAAACAAACTCATCATATCGTCTGGTGAGCCATTAATTGGCCTTGACTAGGCTCTTCGGTTGGTGGAGGTGGTGGCTGCGGGACGGGATTTTCTTGATAATCCGCGTTCTCGTTTCCACGGCCTTGAGCACTGCCACTGCCGGTACGGGTGGTCACCATCTGCTAGATGTTTCTAAGGATTTTAGAAGAGAGAGATAGAACGAAAGCTCTAAAGGGGGTAAATCTAATTAGCCCAAGAACAATCACAAGACAAAGAGCCAAAATTTTCTAAAATAATTCTCTTATTATTTTATTTTATTCTTTGGTTATGGCTATCACAATGGTAACGATAGCTCATAATTAGCATCTACTTGATTACAATATGGGAAACAACTAAGGGGTGATTGGGGTATAATCCTGCTCACTAGAGCTACCCTCGCCAACCTTGTAGCAAGCTAGCTCTTCTTCCACGGCCTTCAGCCTTTCTTCCACCTCTTGTAGGTTGTCTTGAGCGGTACGCAGGTCGTCTAGAGCGTTTCCATAGGCATAGTCCATCGCCTTGCACAAGTTCACGATCGTAAGCTCGGAGAGTCCTCTTCCTCGGTTTGGGCAAAAGGTCTTTATCCACTGGTCGGAACGTGCATTGGATGGTAGTGAAACTCGGAGCCATGGAATCGATTGTTGTAAGTGTAGCGAAGGCGTCTTGTGGCTTCTCTGGCTGCGTCTTGAATGCCTTCAGCGAAGGTGCCACGTCTTATTGGAGCGTCGATGATGTGGAAATCCGTGTTTGGGTTATGGTTGGCGTAGAGGATCACTTCAACTCTCCAGCGATATTGGCTTCCCACTTTATACTGGTACCCTTGATATGTTGGTCTTGCGTTGTAGTCCAGGTGTTGCATCATCTTCCAAAGAAGTGCAGCCCAATGTCCTGCGAAAATTCCGTGGGAGATCCGGGTTGGTTTTTCGGCCATCTACAATTTTAGAGAAGGAGATGAGTTAGTAATTGTTTTAAAGAGAAAGGTTGAGAAGACTCTTGGATAGACCCAAAATACTTTTAGTTTTTGAAAATAAGTCCTTAAGGCATTTTCTAAGGCCACGACCTCTGATCGATATGGCTCGATACCACTTTTGTCGAACCCGGAGCGAAGGATCCCGAATTCTCTGTGTTCATACACTAGTCCAGATTTCTAGTGTACACAGTTAAACAAAAGTGATAATCAAAACATATCACGCATTTTATTAATAATTATTCGAGTTTATTACAAACGGACCGAGGCCAAATAAAGTAAAACACAATGAAATAAAATAGTAGTAGTAGACCCAACGATTCACCACAGCAATCGTGCTGGGGAGCGTGGCCTAAGCATCGATGTCCTCACCGTCTTGATAGAAGTCTTCTCTGAATAAAGATTATTCAAGAAGAGTAAGCACTACCACTTGTGCTTGCAAGCTACACCGTAAGTAATGTGATTGAATGCATGCATAAAGTGAGCAAAGGGTAATGGCGGGGTTTATTTGCATAAGACAAACATTTTAGGTTTAAATACTCTTAGTAATTTCCAAGGCCATTTTAGAATAAGATCAAAATCATATTTTGATTTCTCAATGTCAAGTGTAGGATGAACCTCCATACACAAATGGTGAAGGTTACCCCCTTACACCAGGCTTCTGCCCAAACCCATTTTCATAAACCAGGTGACAAAGTCTTTTCAAACAAAACCAGAGACTAACTTCGAGTGGCTTTTGTTAAGCATGTCCATGACCGCGGACACGGCTATTGAATAGATTAATACTCTGCGAGTTGGTACAGCTTTACCCACAAGAGATAGTTTGCTTATTATGTCGGCCAATACACGCTTAGTAGGCGTGCGACTAAGCGACTATCACGAGGCCTTTACCCTACATTATTTCAACATAATTATGCCGCTAAGGTTTCAGAATCGAAGGCTTCGCACCAAGCGACTACCCCTCTTGTGCCATGTGGGTATCATCAATAAGTCTTCACGACTCCCACATCTTTCCTGAGACATAAACATGGTGAAATGATATAGCTTATTTGGCCAAGTCTGTCCCATTCGGACTTGTGGTGGTACGAGTTTGGCTTAACATCCATGACATGAGACAGGTCCTTACATGGTGGGTGACTTCCAAAACAAACCACAGGTCTCAAACATTACAGTATTGAGCCGTGCATGAACTTGCACCCACCAACAATCCCAACTCACCCAAGTCTAAACCAATTTCATTTATTTTTCTTTTGTCAAGACATTTTCCAATCATCTATGG